>JBBBVU010000016.1:3466454-3478455 GCA_037177055.1 Atherinosoma microstoma | reverse complement strand
CACACACTAAATTCACCATTTTTATCATCCTGCGCACATAGAATATAGCTGAACTTTGATCCCAGAGCTGTCTGCACTTGTGTTAAACTGGAGCATAGCCCATTTTCCCTTTCTATGTATTCGGTTGTTTGCCCACAACACACACCTAATCAGCACTTTAAGGGGCCCACACACTCATAACCAATCCCTCCCTCTCTCTCTCTCCCCCCTCCGTTTTCCACCCTTCTTCCTCCTCCCCGTGTCCACGTCTGCTTAAGCCAACTGCCAAGGACTGTGGGATACATTTTGGCAACACTAAGCGCTGCTAATGTAGGTCATACCAAACTGTTTTTCTCTTTGTGTGTCTGTACATGGCCAGTTACGCTTCAGCTTTGGTCCTAACTTTGTATCTTCAAGTATGTCCCTGATTTTTCATACTTAGAATTCCTGTTTTGTACGCAAAGGCAGAAAAAAGGAGGGACGTAACAGTTGGTTTAGTTGTAGAACTGAAGTGGTCAGCATTGTGTTGAAGGTGTAATAAGCCTGAGAGAATATGTTATATTAATAAATCCAACATGGACTTCCACATAGAAAAAGTGAACTGCAGTTCCATTTCAAGCGATTACTTACGCTTATTTGTGCAATAAGAGGACTATATTTAAATAAAGTCATGCCGTGCACCGTAGCTCTAAAGCCCTTTGTTACTGTCGCGTTAAAAGTAGCTCATATTGGTTTAACTTTTATTATTTCATACCACTATAAATCCCATATTTTCTCACTGACAGCTGCTGTGCTTATCATCTTAAGTACTGGTGTCTTGGGTCCACATTCTAAACCTATACTGCGCTGAGCTTTGTGAAGCTCTGAAACAATGGTACTGTAAGCTTCAGGAGTTTTATGGATATCGGGGTTGGGCTACAACGACTGGGAGGTGAGTGCAGCTCATAAACAGTGGTTGCAGCTCTGATCTCTTGCCAAATTTCCAGCATTTAGGAGGCTTTCAGTGAAGTCATCAAAGATAACGTTAAGCTTTAAACAAACACCGTTGCTGTGTAGCTGAACGCCTTGGCTCGAGAGCCGAGCTTTTCTGCGTGATGCTATCAAAAGACAGAACCCGGAGCAGATGCTTCGAGTTTGTGAGTTCATAATATTTTGACTTGAACCTGGCTGGAAAAGCAGGTAACTTTATTTGTCATGCAAACACCAAAGTCAAACGTGTGCCGTGCCATGAAAAAGTCAGCCTCTTTCCACGTCGTCAAAATGAATGTTGGATGTGCAGTCTTTGCAGAAAGTCTTGTTGACCGGGGGTTGTGTCATGTCAAAGCCCACAGTGCGGGTTATGTCTCACGATGACATATCCTGGATCAGACTTACTCACCCAGCCATAGACCGGTGGTTTCTGCAAGATGGCGAGAATAACATGTGAATTCTGTTTTAAAAAATCCGATTTTCCCCTGAAACGCTCACTGAATAGGACAGCTGTGTTGACTGTATCTGGAGCTCCCAGTGCATGTTGGGGCCTTTGTGATCAAACTCGATCTGAGCACGCTCTGCTGCCTCTCCCCTTGCTTGGGTTTGACCCCTGTCTACTCCCTTGACTCAATTATAGCTGCTCACTGCACAAATTCAACCATTCCCACTTCTTCATTGCATTATCCATCACACTGAAGCGAAGTTTCTCTCTGTTCTTTCTGACTTTGCTGCTCTGCCCTGTTTGCATACTTTACTTGTAGATTTACTCCCAAATCATCTCTCGTAAGTAAATCCCAATTTGAAAGCTTTCGTTTTAAATTGGATTAGTGTAAATCTCTCCTCGGACGTAAACACGGAATCCAGTTTTTTCTGGACGAGAAAGCAGCAGTAACACTCTAGTCCAACACAAGGTTTAAATATACATTGATCAGTGGTAAAAATAGCCCAAGCTGATTTATACTCACATGGCAGGGTGCCGTAAACTGCGGTGAAATGTTCCAGCCCTGCCACTGACCTCTGGCTGCGCTTTCGGTCTAGATACATTTGTCAGCGCCACACTGGCCCTCTGCATAGCCAAACAGTTGCTTTTCCATTCACTCAATCTTCAAGCCAGTAAAAAGACTGTCATTTTGTCACATTAGGGTGCTCTTTTTCTGGACAACTTGTTTTCAAAACAACACCATTATTTCCACAGTTAACAACATTATTCCATTTATTACCTCAACATGTGTGAATTGTGGCAAGACCTGCAGCCACGAATGCCTCGTTAAATAATGAAGCATGTGTCCGATGCTGTTGTTGCTGCGAGATGCCACTGACTTATTACAGTAGGCGATTGTGGGCGTGCTGAGGGCGTGTAGCGGCATCTCAGCCGTTCCCAGCAGGACATACGATCTGACCGTGTGGACAGAAATCTGGCAGTTTCACAGGCCTGCGGTCCATGTGACCAGACTAAACAAGCCATCTCTAACACACACACACACACACACACACATTCACAGAATCCTTTTACTGGGCCAAAGTTCAACAACTGCATACAGATGCCTGCAAGCAATTAGATATCCGCATGCAAAGCTACAAAGAGGAGCCGGGGAGGTTACTTTAGGACATTTTGCTCTGTTGCCATGGCGAAGCTGACACTCAGCTTGCATCCAGCTCGAGAAAGGTCAGGTGTCTTGTATCTTTTGTTCATTTTTCTTTTTTTTTTCTTTTTACCCCTCCCTCCCACATGCAGGCTTCTGCTTAGTTACGGTTGTCGAGCTGCAAGGCAAAACATCTCAAATGATAAATGAATAAATTCAGCATTGGGGAAAAGGAATGTGACATTAACTCAGATATTCATGTCATTTTTTTTTAAAAACTAAATCTTCCCAAACACTTCTGTCTGATTTTCTAGAAACAAAAAAAGGGTTATATTTGGGGCAATGAATTGGGACACCAAGAAAGTATTTGGATAATTAAGACAGCTCATTTGTGTTTGAATAAAATGGATTTTAGGAGTGCCACACCTCTCCAAACAAACGCAAGCGCGCACACACACACACACACACACACACACACACACACACACACACACACACACACACACACGTGCACAGCCTGTATTATATGTAGGTCACTGGCATCAAAGTGTCAGAGCAGCGCATTCATCTCATGACAGTTTTAAACTAACTCTGAACCCCCCTGCGCCCTCCCTGTGACATTCTCAACCCCGCTAACCCCACCCTCCGTCCCCTTCCATCTAAAGCCTGACCGTCGCATCACAGGCAGGCAGTAGATTTGTGATCTAATCCATCACTTCCCTCAACTAGCCCAACTGTCCTGGCTCATTGTTAGGAGCGAAAGGGGAGGGAGGCAACTGCTGACACAGTGCCACACCTACCACCCCACCCCCCCACCCCCAAACACTTTGTGCACTCAGCAATAAATATGCTGATTATTTCCTTGGTTAATTGTTTAGTCTATAAAACTTCAGAGTGAAACAAAGACCTGCAGTGTAGCCGAACATTTCTTTTTTTTTTTTTTTAATGGATTGCAGCCAGATCTAAAAATGAGAAATGAGCTCACTATTCTACTTTAGAGTGTTTTCATTAATCATCAGAATAATGCATGCATGCATGCTCAGTCACACGTTCTCTACGACCCATTTGCTTGCCTTGCTCAAGAGACCCCGAACTCTCTTATCTCTTAGTTTCTTTTGAAGTTTAGAGCTTCAGACTCTCTTGCACAGATGTCCGCTTCCTTTGAGGTTTTCATCAACATAACGCAGAGACAGGATTCACTCTGTTTTTCATGCAGCCCTCCGGGTTTTTTCTGTGAACCTTGTCGGCCATATTCAAATCTAAGTTAGTAGGTTTTTTTTTTGTTTGTTTTGTTTTTTTTAACACTTCTCTCTTTATATGGTTTCTCTTGAGTTTAAAAGGGCGTTGAGAAACCATAGAAAGCCGTACTTGTTACTGTATTTGTGGAGCAAAAACAGGGGGCGTATGCATGTTTAGTAGGCCAAGGAGAGCAGGCTGGCCAAGTGTCATGTTTGATGTATGCTTCGTGTTGCCTCCGGGCTGTTGTTTCAGATGAAAGCGAAGCTCCTTGCCTTCCGACCTTTAACCTTTGTACTTCCCCACACTTCTTCATCTTTGCACCCGACAAAAAAGCCCTTTTTTCTAAAGCTTCATTGAATTTTAACGGTGCAAAAAACATTGGGAAAGGAAGGAGTAAGACTGTTACTCTGCAGTTAGATAACTCTGTCTTAGTAAATTTCTGATGTATTATAAACTTGATGGATAACCAGTTTTTGTTGTTTTGTCTTTTTTCCCCCTCTAGAAATCTTCCAGATGACCCCAAAGCCGAGTGGAGCATTTCATTGGTCTCCTCTGTAATCTCAAAGCACATAAGAGCACACTCCTTCAACACGGTATGTACACGGTGTCTTTTTCGAAGCGGTGGCTTTTTCTGTCACTTCCTGTTTGGTGTTAACACACAGTTTCCCCGCCGTTCTGCCTAGGTAACTTGTGTATTGTTTTGTTTTTGCCGTATGCTTTTTTGGCACCACCGCTTCCCCCAGTTCACTATCCCAGTTTGACTGCGGTTCGTGTAATAATACCTCTCGGCCACCATCTCGTTTACTTGAAGCCACACAGCATTTTTAGGCTCTTGAAAAGCAGAGGAAATGGCCTCTGCTGCAGCAGAAAGTTTGAATTCAATTTTGGTGTTTACACAGAGATGCTTATCAGCCCCAGTGCAGTTCTGTGCTATTAGCTAATGGGAAAGTGGCTTATTTAGATCCCTTTTTCTTTTTTCTTTTCTTTTCTTCTGGTCTATCTCAACAAGGACGAAAATAGTCTTTGCTCTTACAAAAGGAAGCACAGCAGAAATGGAAAAAAGAAAGGGGGCGATTGTAGAGCGGTACACTTAGGTCCTTCCATCTTTAAGCCGCTGATCTCCCTTTGTTATCAATGACGACAAACAAACACGCCGTCTCCTCCCATCCTGTCAAGCTCAGCTGCAAAAATGCCTCTAATCCAAAAAGTAAGCAAGAGTCATGTTAGTTACACAGAAAAATACATCCGTTCTGGGAAAAAACACACAGTGAATTCAGTTTTCTTTTCTAAAAATGAATAACTCCTGGTCATTCTCTTGCTTTTCCACATATAAAATTACATAGAGGGCTGGGAGAGTAAACTTTTAAAAGACTAGAATACACCTGAGCACTAGTCACAATCTCTCGCTTCTCCCTTCGACCTTTTTTTTTTCCCCCTCAACTTGTTTCGTCAGGTGTGCAAGCATGCGTACAGAAAAATGCTCCTATAATTTGCCATGCTGCTCCAGAGTCCCCCCCATCCCCCCCCACCCACACACACACACACACACACACACATCCTTCAACCAACCCCACATCATTTGTTTTTATTGCCTTGGTTTACTTCCATTTTCTTTTAGACATCAAGTTTCTGGTTTTTCACCCACACGATGAGGTATTTTGTTGTTTCAGGTGCTGACCTTCGATGGAAGCGGCGTGAGCGGCCATGCCAATCACATAGCCATCCATAAAGCTGTCAGGTAAAAACTGGACTTGAAGGGGTTTGGCATGAAAACTTTTTTTTTTTTTATCTTAAAGATGCCATCCTCTGGGGTTTTGTGCAGCTAAAACACTGAAATCAGTCCACTCCGCAATCGTAAAACACTCTCCAGGAACATGGACTCACAACTCTCTCCAAATGTTTCCCCGCAAACACACACACACACACACACACACATATATACACATCTTGTTTTTCAGAGCTGATCTGTTACATAGCTGAGAGGTCATCCAAACAGAGTCATCAGATGCGTTGGGCTCCGCTCCTACCGAGCGGCCGTAAATCTTGTCCCTGAAGTGGTGAAGAGGGAGGGCAGCTCTGGTTTGGAGAGACCGACCCAGCGAGTTAAATCAGACTTGTTGGTTTGAAGAAATGTGTTTTGCACTGTGAAGTGCACATCACAGTCTTTACACTGCATTTAAAATGTCTTCCGAGCAAGTAGCAAGTATTTTCCCTGCCGCGTCGCTCGGTCAATCTGTGAGTTTCATCTGTTTAGAAGATGTGAGCACTCCAAATCACATCCCATGATTCCCATTAGGCTGGACCCCAGAGGGGGGTTGCGTGCTAGTTTCACAGAGCTCTGCATCGCAGTGTTTTGCTCTTGGTTTTTTGTCAACAAGTAAGTGCACGCCGAGGACAACTTAAGTCTGCTTCCAATGATGTAAAGAGATAAATAATAAATATCTGGATGTAAATGTGCAGAAATCAACAGATGACAGCCAAGTTGCTGAACTATTGAGATGAATTGTAGCCACAAAAATATTTAGCAGCAGCTTGAGACACAACACAATGCCTCAAGCTTCCAACACCATCCATGACATGATGTTTTCAGTGGGTGACACTTGTTGTCTTGTTTTTGTTGTTTTGTTTACCCCCAGACATCTTGCCTCCACTGGAGAAGTCCCTAATGGTGAGTTAGAATGAAAACTTTTTAAGAGGTTTATGTTTCAAATGGGTTGGATACACAATCGCCTCTCAGAAGTAATAATTCTCGAGGAGCTTTATAAATGTTATTTTTTCCCCCAAACATTGCACAGCTGCATTTTCACTGAGAGTCCTGAACAGCTCTGCAAAAACACCCGCTCAGGGTCTTTTGTGAAAGTACAGCGCCCTCTTCTGTTAAAACGCTTGACATGACTGCCAGTTTGATGCTTGATGGAAATGAAAACATCAGCTGTTATGAAAAAAGAATTTAAAAAAGGAGGAGGGGCATTGAACTACATATGATGTTTCTGATGTTGACTGATTAAAAGTCAGAAGTTTAAATCAGACTTTCATCATCCAGGATCTATGTTTTTCCTTTTTAATTTAAAATCTTTTTTTTACTTTTTTTTTTTTACTTTCCTTTTCCTCTGTAAGGTTTCGCTATGACATTCATGGGAAATCTGTAGAACAAATTGGAAAGGAAAAAGGAGGACAGTGAAAGCAGCATGTTACAACAGGCTGATTTCTTTGCTGATTTGGTTAAAACAAACAGAACACGTTTAAGCATTAAAGCCATAGTACACAGGAAGATTTAAAAAAAAAAAGCATGTAGTTAATAATATATTAGATCTGAACAGTTGACCTTTGCTGTTAAATGGGAGGAAGATATAATCTCAGCCCTGAGGTCTCAGAAAACACAAGCTTTATTGAACATGGACGACTGTCTTCATGGCTGTTTTCAGGGTTAGATGAACATTATTAATCTTATTTGTTCCGTACCAGGCACTTCTACGTCTCCTGTTTGAGTGGTTCTGCTGTTGGCTCCTGGCCCAGCGTTAAGCCTCGTCACCTGGCCATACAAGGCTCTCTCCTAATTACTTACAGCTTCAAAGTTAATGGCCGTCATTTATCAACCGAACGTGGAAATGAGCGCACATTTTATCGCAGGAATGATCTCACGATTGGATCCACGGGTGATTTATGAAATGTACGAATGATCTGACCTTGATAAATGCAGCGGCTGAAATCCATGGTCATTTACGTGTTACGGCCTTAATTATTCGTGGTCTAGAGGCCTCTCCTGGGAGACAGGAGCCGAAAGCGACTGATCAGCCAATCATCAGTCTCTATGAGGAGATCCTGCGGTCCCTGAAGGCACTTACTGTTTTGACCGCTGCATTTGGACTTTAATTATATCCCCTAAGAAGTACACAGCTAAAATAATATTAGACTAATTATAATCAAATAATAATAAAGTATAAAGCAAGAATTGTAGCCTTATTTGGCACAGAAACAAACTAAATCTTAAATGTGCTCAGCCTAAAGGCCTATTTGTTTAAAAAAACACTAAAAAAAAAAACATGGAGCGAGTGGATAAGCCTGAAATGATAGAGAACACCCAGACAACATGACGAAAGTTAGCCTATAGTTAGGCTGTATTTTCTCTTATTTTTACATACTAAATATTAAAACTAATTTGAATGAAAATTCACGTAATTTTAGGAAAAGTCAGGGACCAGAAAGGCTTCATGATTTTATTTAGTTATTAAATATACACATTGTCATGTGAGGGCTGTACATCTGTTTTTTTCCCAAATCATTTTTGAGTGTTGGTGTGCAACTCCAAGCGGTAACAGTAAGCTATTTTTTTAAATTTAATTTAATTATAATCATTTTTTTAAAATCCATCTTAATCTGCTTTTCTTTCTTTTTCTTTTTTTTCAAATAGGTTAAATCTGAGTATTGCATATATGTCTGCTGACGCTTAGATGACGGTTTGACGTTTGTTAAATAATTGTTTTCCTGGTCTGCTGAGTTGCACCGTAAATCCACACTAATTCAAACTTGCGTACACGATCTCAGACCTGTCGTGAGATTTGATCCTACGCCTACGTCCGTATTGATAAATGCCGAGCCTCGCGTGGAAATGGTCGTGCGCGCAGATTTTTGACGTACGTTCATTTGATAAATGAGGGCCAATGTGTTTCACGTAGTCATGCTGCAGGAAAATATCTAATAGAAAAAGAAACCTTCTGTATCACATTAAGTCTGTGCTGTGCGATATAATGTATTATCTGTATGCATTCTCTACATAAACTAAAAAGAAAGAACGGTCTATGCGGCGACCCCCTTTAACTGCCTGCTTCTGTCATGAATGTTTAACTACATTAACCGCTGACTAAGCCTCTGTCTTTACTCCCAGACTGCGTGCTGCTCTCCCTGGTGACGGTTGGCCTTCTCAGGAAGTACGTCTCTTTCCTGGAGCTTCCCCTCAGCTGGCTGCTGCCCTCACATCTCTTCTGTATTATTGGCTCACAGGGCTACAAGCAAGCCAAAGTAAGCCTCTGAGCGGACAAGTTTGCTGGCGAAACGCCTCACTGTCTGCTATTAAGAGAGCGCACATGCTCCCTAGCAGATCCTAATAAGATTATATACAGCATATGTGCTAAAGAAGCAAGAGATAAAGTTAATAAAACCAATTAAGGGTAAAGTGAGGAATCAAATTAATGCACTCGTGAGTTATGTTAGCCGTTAAATCCTTGTTTTTTCTTTTCAGGCTGCCATGCTGTGTCATCGCACTCAACTTTTGTGGTTTCGGTATCTCTACATCACACTCTCTCGATACATGTTTGTGAACACGTTCCACGTGATTCCACAGGGACCAAAGAATCTGAAGATCTACTAAAAGTTTTGTCTCGTCCGGTTTTTTGTTGTTGAACTTTCAGTCTACTCAACACACTGGAAAGGATTCAGTAGCTGCTTAAAGACTTCTCTGATCCTTTTTTTTTTTTTTTACCAGTCTGGATATTTTTATATGCACCTTCCATGACCAAAGCTGACAACATTTTGAAGTTGTATTTAGTTGCATCGGTGTCTTTTTTAGTACAGAAACAACTTTATTTTGTGAAGTCTTAACACTGTATACAACAGCACTGACAGTTTTGAGATTCTTGAACACTATTTTTCATGATTTAATAAAAGTTTGATTCTTATATTCCTGTGGTGTTATTTTGCTGTAGGTCCTCTCCAGGTTTAGACATGTCTCTGATGGTCTTGTGAGCTTGGATGCTTTCCTCCCACTTCTCCCCGCCAAACTTCTCCACTGTGATACTGTGCACAGTACCTGGATCCAGACAATGCGGAGCAACACCTAGGGAGGAAACAATGGCATGAAAGCCAGTTCTTTGATTTACATCTGGACAAAAAACAAATGAAAAGCCTCGTCGTGTCTTCCGCATATTATGGTGACAACCTGGTTTTACTGGCTGAGCAAGGGCAAGCATTTAAGTTTCAGGGTGGTTTCCTGATATCACAAACAACATTTAGTTCCTGTTGTGTACACAATATGTTTTGCTTTCAACAAATACTGTAGAAGCAAGGGCATTAAAGAGCAAACCGGGCTAGTTAGTTTGGAGTAAACACAGCTGCACTGTGAAATAAGTCTACGACACATGAGATCAGTGTGACTTGTCTCGTGTCAGTACCCGGGAGGGGTCATACCGTATCCATCAGGGTTGGAGCGTGGCGTGTAGAAACTTTGAACTCCGCAGGTTTTACAGAAGGTGTGTTGAGCAACATGACTGTTGAAGGTGTATGTCGTCAGATTATCGAACCCCTGCGGAGAAAAAAAAACACCAAATCACTCTTTTGTCTTTTACATGAAACCGTATAGAGGAGTGAGTTTGAAGCAGGAGTCCTTACCTGTAATAGTGTAAAGCGATTTTTGGGAACGATGAAATGATGGTTTTGCTTTTTTAAGCAAATGCTGCAACTGGGAGGAATGAATTTGTTTATTTTAATTTGCTTAAAAAGAAAAACAAGCAGCCACGTGAGAAACCGTGTCAATAATATGTGTAGCAACACTGAGGTAACTGTGATCTCCAGTCACAGGGATATATTTAGCTCCAGTTTTGCTTTTTTTGTTGTTGTTAAAAAATAAAATAAAAAAAAGCTACTGGGTTTCAGACACAATTGTCAGAAGATGCTACCTGTAAGATCTCTGCTAACTCCCTGTCCTTCACCACCAACATTGATCTGCTGTTCATTGCTATCCATTTTGCCAGGGAGTTACTTCGTTAAAGCTTCCTCACTGCAGAACGTACAACGAACAGTGCACGTGTCCACTTAAAGGTCGGTGGGGCCGAATCAAGTCTGTGTCTCCATATTTGACAAGTTCATTACAGCCATGTCTTACACCAGGAAGTCAAATGGCACCTCACAATGTGATTAATCAATTTTGAGAGCCTTAATCTTGATATCTTGGTATTAATTATCCATACTTGCAATGAAAAACATGGAGATCAGGGGAACTCCAGACTTCAAATCTTACAGCCCCACAGTGGCAGCCGCCTGAATGTTTCACAAGCTCCATACTGTAAATGCACAAAAAAAAAAACCACACACATCAGGGTGAACACATATGTTCAGATTTCAGTTTTTCTAAATTAATCTGACTTATTTTGGTCATATCAAGTCAAAGATCTGTTTTCTTACCCAACATTTGAACAAAGGTCAGCTGAAACCTGAGCGACGTGTTCGTTGTGAAACCTGTTTGCCTGGAGCTGGAAGTACCCCCCCCTGTCAATGAAAACAAGCTTGATCAAAGTTCATCACTGATTAATTGTCACCTTTTCACCTAACTATGACTTTGACTCGTCACAGTTGCTGACGTGTTCACTGAATATTAGCAGTGAAAAGCCAACATCAGGTTGGTTTTCCCCAAGAGAAAACTTTTAGTTCATATTATAATCTCAGATTTTCTAAAGTACTCTATAGACCTTATACACAGTCTATAGCCAGACCTGTTTTCTGTTTGGTAAGTAGTTTTTCCTGGAACACTTACTTCATAATGGCCATTAATTATTCCCTGCAAGAGGCAGGGCAAAGTACATCAGCCTTGCACAAACACATTCCTCAGAGGTTGAACTAGATCAACCAGCCTGGTGTTGGAAAACACTGACTCGGTGCATCACGGGTTCGGTGTCATATGACAGACTGCTGAATGGGTGGGGTAAGGGAAATACTGTGACCCGAATACATATCCAAGGCCCCTTAGAGCTGTATCATATCTGTGACCCAAAAATAGAAACCAAGTAGGTTACAGACCCTCATGTCAGGGTCTCTTCGATTTAACGTGCACAGATTTGTCTAATGATAGAACCTGTAAGTGAGCATTGGTCACAGTCAGAAACTAAATGGTCAAGTGGTATTTCCTGTAATTCAATTAAATCTGACCAATGAATGCTCATGCTGTTATCTCAGCTAACTTGCTTGATAGCATATCTGTAAGGTTCACTGTCACAAATGAAAATTATCTACTGACCTACTCCACCCTATCTTTAATCACTTTTTAAACTTGTGCGAGTTTGTCAGAATCTGTGTTGATATCGTGGCAGAAAATAGTTAGATTCATGATTAAATTGTTCAGGGAATCAACCTGATTTCCTGTCTTTTTAATTATAAAAACAAACTAATAGTCAAATGACTAACAAAGTTAGAGAAACATAATACAAGTGTCAGAGCTCTTACAGTTCAAGCTAAAAAAA
>JBBBVU010000016.1:3434516-3445845 GCA_037177055.1 Atherinosoma microstoma | reverse complement strand
CTCACAGACACTTCACTGATGAACTGTGGTCCCTCACGCTTGGCCACAACGCCTGCCATCTTGGCTCTGGTCAGCTACCGAAGAAGGATGCTACAGAAACTAAGGAAAATGTGGACATGTTTACAATACACATCCAGACCCTTCTTCAGCACCTTCACTTATTAGAAATGAAAAGAATATGATGTACTTCAATTTTTGGTATGCAGATCAAATTTTACCATACAACCGGTAATAAGATTAAACTGTTGTGGCCTGAACACCATTCACTTCTTAGGTACTACTTGCAAGAGAGAATACCTTCACCAGATGCTTTAGCTGTAACATTGCACTGATACAACAGCCAGAAGCTATTTTGCTGCATAATTAACTTCAAAAATCACATTAAAGTTAAGGCAAGTCAGCAGTGATTTGAAGATGTTCACCTGCGCTTAATTTAGGCAGCTTTCACCACATCAGAACAGGGCGACTATGTGTATATATATATACTTTTTTTTTTTTTAAAACAAAACCTAAACTGCATGGACTTTAGATATCCCTAATATGCAAGTTTGGCTTGATATATTTACCCGATTAACTGAAAAACAATCAACGCAAAAGTGATAGATGTGTTGAGAAAATATAAATAAATGAAACCCCTTTAATGTGAACATCAAAGGCTCTTAGTAGTAGAAGGTGTTAGCTTAGCGATAGGCCAAAATTAGGTTATCAAGTAGCTCTGGTACTGTAAAAATCCCCCAAAATAACTAATCAGAAACATTTAATCATCAGTGAAATTTAATCACAGAGACTTCAATTACCAGAGGAGAATAAAGGAGAGTCTTACAATATGGTAACCTGAGACTTGACTACACATTAGCTGTCCCTATCTTAATGTTCATGTCTCTGCTGCTGCTAACATGCTAGCACCGTTAGCTGCACAAGCAGTCCGCTGTCAGCAAAGAGGTACTTACCGGATTTAAACGTAGAATTTGTCAGCTCCTCACGACACAATTACATAAACATAATACATAAAAGTTCCTTTATTAACTTAAATATCAGTTCGTTTTAAGAAAATTTCAACTGTAATGGCACGAAAATAGCGCATTCATTCCCGTAAGTATGACATTCCTAGTAGTAGTGATGGGACGCCGAGACGACGGGGCGTGGCCATGGAGCCTCGCATGGGCAACCACCGGAAGCCTATGCGGAAGTGCCAAAAAATTGCAGTTCCCCCCTCCTCCACTAGGCGCTGGCTGCAAAACAGAGCAGATCCCTATTGACTCCCATGTTAAAAAGGCCAACTTCACAGCAGAAATAAACATCTTTACAGCCTGGTTAAAAAAAACATTTTAGGTTCAATAAGTCAAATTTACCATAGTGACAACTGTGGGGGGAGTGAAAATAGTTCTACCTTATCTGTTTAGATTTTATTTAATCTTAAAATTCGTTATTCGTTTTGGTTATGAAGAGAATTATTGCACCTTTTGTGAATGCGAAATTGAAACTGTTGATCACGTGTTTTTCGAATGTGTGTTTGTAAAAGTTTTTTGGGAAGAGTTTATTTTCTGCTGCTCATCCAAATTTGCATCTCCGTTTCGGCTAAACATAAATTACATCGTATTTGGTATGATTCTGACTGATAAATGTATGATCTAGCCTTCAATGTTTTATTAATGATGGGGAAGTTTTTCATTCACAAAAACAAATATACGGAGACCAGACCAAATTTTAATGTTTTTCACAAAGAGCTGTGTTTTATTTTCGATCCCTTAAATTTATGAAAAACAAAAATGGTATAAGGTTGTATAACTTTGTAATAGATTATAAACTCAACAAAAACACCTAGTTTCAAAACTATTTTATTTTGTTAACGTGAATTGTCAATAAAGTTGTTAAAGAGAAAATAACTACCTTGTAGTAAAGTCAGCCATGCTCCTCAGCAGTGCATTGTGGGTACGCTGGAATCATCAAAGGGGGGAGATGATGTGGTGCGTTTTATGTTAATCGAAAAGTAGGAAATTGCACTTGAAATATGCTCCATAAACTCAACCACCTTTTTAAAAAAAATGTTTTTTATAGCATGGACAGAAAACGTAAGACGCCCACTAGTCACAGGCTTAGGAGCCTCAGGATTCAGTGGGACCCCTGGAACAAAGACAGATTTTATGACCAAGTACTGATTTAAAGTAACAGATTTTAAAACAAAAGATGAAAACTGAACACACATAGACGGAGTTCTAAAAAAAGAGATGCAAAACTACCAAAATGACACTGTAAACAACAATGAAAAAAGACTTTACAACAAATATATGGAGAATGCCTAAAAAATCTAAAAAAACAAAAAGCTTAATGAGACACAAAAAAACCCAAATGTGTTGAAAAATGATGGCAATGGTATACACAGTGATTAAATTATGTATTAAATGAAAAATATACATGCAATCATGATGCATTAATGACCAGTATAACGGACAAAATATACATGAAGAAACCCAAAATGCTGATATGTAAAGCAACAAAAAACAGTTGCAAAGCAACTAAAATAGGACCAAAGGGAGGTAAACAACAAAACAAACACAACATGATAAAAGGTGGGCAAAAAAACTAACAAACTACAAACATAAAGAAATACAACAAAACCACAACAATGATCCAAATCATACAAGATACAAGAGATTTTCTGGGATGAGAGGTAAATAGATTTTCCAGCTGATTATATTAAAAAAAAAAAAACGCTTACAGTCAGTTAAACCTCTGCTTTTTCCATTAGCACATAAGTTCAAGGTTTTTGCTTTTTAAACCAATCAAAGTAATTGGTAAACATATAAACAAACGCGTAATACAGTTTATTTCCCTTAGTTGTGCCTTTAGCTTTATAAATAAACATCAGGTTGTAGCATAAACAAAACACATTTTCCGATCTTTTGTTTTTAACTTGAACGCAGCAGCGTCGACTTTGACTCCAGGATGATGTGCACCGACTAGCACGGCGTCAGCAGCGGTCATGTCCAACTTCATCCTGGGTATAGATGTGGGAACCACTTCGGTAAAAGCCGTTTTATTGGCATCTGACTCCAGAACTGTGGCAGCGAGTCACGCTTTACGCACTGCTGCCGATACAAGCGATGATGGGAGGATAAAGGTGAGCTGCTCACGCGCTACTTCACTTCTCCCTGTTCTTTGGTAAACTAAACTCAGCTGAACTCCGTGCGTGTGTGTCTGTGTGAGATGTAGGCGAAAGAGCAGGACACAGTCCGGATAATAGACGCCCTGAACCGGTGCGTCCGTCAGCTGCCAGCAGACAAACTGCAGCGTGTCCGCAGCATCGGCCTGTCCGGACAGATGCACGGGGTTGTTTTCTGGAAAGCAGGCAGCGGTAAGAGGACATGTCATCATAGAGATGTGGTAACTGTATAACGACGACTCAGTGTTGCCTTGAGTAGGAAGAGATGATTTGAAGAGTTAAAACATACACCAGAAAGCCAAGGTTTGTGTGTAGTTAGATCCAAGAGCGAAGGTTTGATTTTGATATAAGTGGAGACATAAAAGTGGTCCACAGAGGCCCCTGGTCCACAGAGGCCCCTGGTCCACAGAGGCCCCTGGTCCACAGAGGCCCCTGGTCCACAGAGGCCCCTGGTTGTAAGACAAGTGTTTTGTTTTTTTGTGTGGTTTTTTTTGCACTTATAATGGATGTTTCTCTGCAATATCATATAATTTACAGCAGGCAGAAAATCTAAACAAGCAAAAGTTGATAATACAACTTTAAACACAGCTCTAAATGCACTTTAAAAAAAAGAAGAAGCTTGCTCTTTGAACTGTGTTTTAAGGGTTAGCTCTCACATGGATTTCACTGATGGTGTAGAAATACCCAAAACACACTGTGTTATATTTCCAATTTTTGTATGTCACAGGTTGCGATTGGTCCAACATGGACTTCTTCACACCCAGAGACACCAGTCAGCTGATCACATGGCAGGACGGACGCTGCGGCAGTGATTTCTTGTCCTCTCTTCCCAAACCAGAGTCCCATCTCGGCGTCGCCACGGGGTTTGGCTGCGCGACAATCTTCTGGTACATGAAACACAGGTCGGCGCTGGCTTCGCAGGCACCGCTCGCTTGTGATGCGAAAGCAAGACTCTGAGAGTGTGTAGCTTCTCTGCAGACCTGAGTTCCTTGAGGCCTTCACAGTCGCAGGGACCATCCAGGACTACGTTGTGTCCATGGTGTGTGGTTTGGACAGGTGTGTGATGACGCCTCAGAATGCAGCCAGCTGGGGCTTCTTCAACACTTCAACCAGTCGCTGGAATGAAAACATGTAAGTAAAATGAAAATCTGTTTCCTGTAAAACTTTTATGTAATAGTCAAACCACTAATTGCATGAAACTGATCTGATTTGTGGCTTCGGCATGCTCAAGCTGTCAGAGTGTGTCATCCCTACTTGACAAACTGTGTGTGTGTGTGCATGCTGCAGTCTGAAAGCTGCCAGCTTCCCCTTGCACCTGCTTCCTCAGTGTGTGCCATCTGGTGGTGTGGCGGGAAAGACGCGCTCCGCCTGGCATGGCGTTCCTGCTGGTACGCCAGTAGGGGCCGCCCTGGGAGACTTCCAGTGCTCCGTCTACTCCTGCATGAGTGCACCAACAGATGCAGGTGAAACAGGAAGATAAATGGTTTCTCTCTGGCTGTTTTCACACTTAATGCACTGAATGCTCCATACTCCATGTTTATGCATTTTAAATGAACAATCTATTACGAGTCCACTCTGATATGTGACATCCATTAGTAATGCTTCCTGCAGCTCTGAAAGCTCAAGAAACATTTAAACAGTGTGTAAAAGCTCATGCGATAAATGCACGAGACCTAGAATATAGAGCTTACAATAGTTTTGATTTGTTTATTTTCTGTTTCAACACATAAGATGTGTTAATAAAGTTTGAACTCCTCTGCTAATATGTTGTACCCTTCTTATGGTTTCCCAGTTCTCAACATAAGCACCTCAGCCCAGCTGACCTTCGCCATGCCAGCTGACTTCAGACCTCAGGATTTTCCTCAGCCGGACTCGGCCATCTCTTACTTCCCATACTTTGACTCCTCTTACTTGGCCGTTGCTGCGTCGCTCAATGGAGGGAACGTTCTGGCCACCTTTGTGGACATGTTGACTGCCTGGATGAGAGAGCTCGGTATATGTGTATCTATTTATCCTCCTATCTTGTTTTTGTTGTTATTATTCCTTGAATAGTCCTTGAATAAATAACAAGACTCCTTCTCGTCCCTCTTTCAGGTGCGGAGCTGAGTGATTCAGGCTTGTATGAAAAGTTGATTCATTGCGCCCTGAACCAGGAAACCAGCGACCTGACGGTGAATCCTACCCTCCTGGGAGAGAGACACAGCCCTCTCTGCTTGGGTCAGGTGACCAACATCTCCACCTCCAATCTCTCCCTGGGTCATGTGATCAGAGCGCTTTGTCGTGGAGTCCTGACCAACATCACCTCCATGATGCCCGCGGAGAGTCTGCGGCAGGCGGGGGTCCGCAGGATCGTGGGCAGCGGGAGCGCGCTCACTCACAACGAGGTGTTAAAGCAGGAGGTGGAGAAGGCGTTTCCTCTGCAGGTCGCATACGGACAGAACGCGGACTCGGCTGTCGGCGTTGCCATGGTCCTGTGTGATCGACTTTAAAAAAGAGAGTCCTAATCCAAGGAGGCGGATCCCTGCATGTTTACATGATTGACCAAGATTTTTGCACAATTTGAAATGTATTTAATTAAATGGTGTTAATATCTTTTATCTTTGAGTTTCTTTTAGAAGACAAATCCAATGTATGGAAGTTAGTACGTTTCACTCACTAAATAGTGCAGAGAAGCTCCTTTATTCCTCTCTGACAATGTGTTTGACCATGTGACATTATTCTCAGTTTTTAATCAAGGCCACAGAAAAATGTTATAATGTTGTAAAAGACTCTAAAAAACTCATCATTTCATTTAGATTTGCAGCTAAATGCAACATGTTCATAGGAATTTCATTTAGATTATTAATCCCAGCATATTGGAACACCTTGAACATGACTGAAATAAAGCTAGCACAAAAAGTAAGGAAATTAGTGTTTGATGGATTATTTCTTTGTTACAACAATACTTCTTGGCAATAAATCTTGTACCATTGGAAAGCTTGTTTATTTACCTTTTAAACCAGGGCTACATTTATAAGGAAATGGCATTTGTGGGATGAGCAGCAGAGTTGAATTTGTGGGTTGTGCCCATGAGAAACTTACCAGATGTTCTCTGCCAATGCCAAATAGTTTATTCTGCTATTTACTCTTGTTTGGTGTTGTTTATTGGACTGGATGATTGAAGTCTGAAGAAATAAAACATATTGGCAACTATACCCAGCCACAGTCTGACACAACTTATGCTGGTCACCATCTCGGTCACACACTGCTGGGGGATGATATTTCATTTTTCATCCAGCATTTGTCACAAGTCAGTCAAAGTGGTTGAGTTGGTGCACGCCCAAGCTGAGCCCCTCATGTGTTCAGTGTTCCAGGGAGGGAGATGCTGCCCTACACCGTCGTACTGCCTCCACACAAAAGCTGTTACCCTATTGGCGGTGATATCAGCAAAATGTTCTCCATATGTTCTCCACGCTTTCACCGTATGGCCGTAGCAAGGTCCATGCTCACAGGTGCTGACAATGAGGAGCCGATCAAGCACCACGTTGTCAGCACCTGAGGTAGCAGAGGTTTAAAAGAAGAGTGGATATCAGAATTAGCTGTTTGGAAACATTTGGCAAGTGCAACCCACATACACAACCCTGCTGCTCATCCCACAAATGCATTTTCCTAACAAATGTGGCAAAACTGGTATAAGATTTATTGTCAAGAAGTATTGTTACAACAAAGAAACAATCCACCAAACACAATTTTCCTTACTTGTTGTACTAAGTTCAGTTGCTACAAGCAGAAAACAGGCTGTTGAAGCCATGCCACATTAATGTGTGTACCTTTTGTAATTAAAGGATTTATTTTTAGCATAATTATCGCCCCAAAAAGAGTGGGGGAAAATCCACTTAGTGCTCCTTTCTTTGCATGACTTGGCTCCATTTCAATTCACAGTGTAGATCCTAAGTGGCACTGTGAAGCTGTCCATCAGCTGGGTAATCAGGCTTTTTGCTTTTATAGATCTGTGCACATTTCAGCCAAAGATGCAGTTTGTTATCATCAGCCATCATCAGATCCATGATGGAATATTTAATGAGATGTAAGCAATGAAATCTGCAGGGACATGATCCATCTGGACAAATAAATCCCTCAAATGTAAATCCTAAACTTTGAGATGATTAATAATTTAATTATTATTATCAAATCATAATTAAATGGCATATAGATAGATACAATAAGATTGAATAAATATAAGATATAGTTAAAGTTAATACGATTTATTATTTCTCTTATTGGAATAAAAAAGTTTTAATTTACTATTTATTTTCAAATTCACATCATTTCAAACAATTAAACATATTATTTTATTATCAGCCTGCATTTTAAATTGCTGCTCTAATTTAGCTTTCTCTTGATTTTAATTTTTTTTTTTAGGCTTTTAGCTGCCTGAAGATCTTCTACCATCCAAATAAAATATCAATTTATGTATTTTTATTTCAGTCCTTGTCATCTTTGTATTTAACAGAGATCATAATTGAGTTTATAAGCAAGTAGCAGGAAATCAGTCATTTGGTCTATAGAGGCAAATTAATACTATCGGTTGTTTCATTGCTTTTTGTAATAATGTGTCAAAACAGATTTTTCTCCGAGTGAATTCTGATGTAATCGTGGATAAACCAGTGTTATCGGTCGTTCATTATAGTGAACCTAAATGTTGAACAATACACATTTCTATGTCAGTGTGCCAACAGTACACATATAAAAATATGCTATCATGGCACAAATAGATCCGTTTTAACCAGTTTGGTCTCAAATTATTCATTAATCTCACAGAATGATAATGTGTTGTTTAGCTTCTCCAGTTAGGCTTTAATATAACAAGAAGGATCATAAATTTATCAAGTTAAATGATGAAAAGAGAAGACGCACGTTTGAGGAAGCCACACTACGCTGTTTGTTTTTATAGACAAGAGTTTCAGTTAGCTTGGTGGCTTTTTGGGTGATAACAATAAGCATCACCACCATCAACGTCTCATGTCTGTGCGGCCGGTTTGAGACTAAGAAAAGGAAGTCGTCTTCAGAAAGGAAACAGTCAGATGCCATGCATGTAAATATACTCAACACTAGTAGGCAGAAGCTGTAACCACAAAGTCACAGGACTGCAGCTGCACTGAAAACACACAACACATTAAACTGAAATGAAACTGCAAAGAGGTGCATGAGACACAGGAAGTTCTTCTGCTACTTCATGGACTAAGTGTAACTGGAATTGAGATTTTTCTACACGTGATAAAAATCTGACACAAGAAACAGCATTCTGAAAAGTAAGTGACTATTTTTGTTTCTATCTTTAGAGGAATGCACTTTAAGATGTTCAGACACTCCAGACTTTTTTCCCCCCCTTAATGAACCTTTTAACCAGCTAAGTGCTCAGATATGATCTTCATCTGTAGTTTACCAGAAGCAAACCTTTTTATAAATGGAATTCATGATCGAGCATGCATCTTTTAACCATGATGACATGTTCACTGTCTTGCTACAAGCAGGAATGGTCAATGCAGCATCTTTTAAAGCACTTAGGACTACAGTAATGTGGTCTGCTCTTGTTGAGGGTGGGTCACTTTATCTCCTTGGTGTAATGGTAGGAAGCAACACAAAAGGATTTGCACGCCTTGATCTCTGCAGGACGCAGCGTTGTTGTTGGAAATCTGATTTTCTTTCTAAAAAGAAGACAATTGGGACGTGGATATTTACTTCTGGTGAGTTGAAATATGTTTGCTAATGAGGTTTAATTGATTTGATTGTCTCAAACCATGAATGGGATCTCTGACATCTACAGCACAATCCAGTGTTTGATCTAGTACAGTCATGACACGTTGCTGTGTTTGCCTTGTTATCATCATTTAGGGATGAACATAGAATATATATTTTGCTTATTCATTTAATTATGTATTTAGTTTTAATGAGGAAACAAAGAGAAGATGATCCTTGTTGTCTTTATTCCTCATTCGCCATGGCTGGTGTAGTCTCACATTACCCATATGTCACAAATCAATAGATCTTAAAATAATCCACGGTGCGTAGCATGTTCCTGCACACCGTTAAACCACAAAAAAAAATTCCTGTATGTGTGAACTGGGAACTTAAATAAAGCCAAATCACGTCAGCAAGCAGACTGGGCTTAATTCTGTTCCTCTCATGATGTCCGAGGAGCCTTAAGATTTCCACTGCGTTGCTAATTCCTTTTATATATATATATATAGAAAAGAAGAAGGAGCAACCAAAGATTTGTGTAGGTTCCCGTTTTCAAATTGATTCTCTCAGCAGGATTTTACATTTTGACGTATTGTCCTTACTGAATCAGTCATCACATAAACCAGACTGTATAGGATATGGTTATTCTGCAGAGCAGCAAGTAGCTACCAGACTGCTGCCATGGAAATCTTCTAAATAAACTGCTTTGTTAGTCATCAGGGGAAGGAAACATCACATGTCTGAAAATATGTCTGTACCCTTTAACACCAGTGAGATGAAACCCTTTAGTTTCGTGTCCAGATACACAATTAACACTCTGTCCTTCGTTGTTTACAGCAACCACCTCCGGCTTGTGGCCTATTGACACAGTAGTAGTCTCTTCGACCCAAACGGGATCTTTGCTTTTCAGTGTTATTCATCTTTTTTTATTTGAGTAGTTTAAAATGCAGAAGAAGATCACTGGAAACAGTTTCTGCACTTTTAAATCTAACAAATCGGATTTACTCAAAAAGAAAAAGAAAACAAGCTCATGCCTCAAGAAAATGTCTGTTTTAGAAACTTGAGTTTACTGGAACAATCTTATGTTGTAAAACTTGAATTAACTTGATAAATCTCAGTATAAGTACGCTTCACTGTGGAAGAAGCTTGGTGTGATTAATTTCATATAAATGAGAAGAAATAACTCACAAAATCTGATTTTCAATTCACATAATGATTTCAAGTTCACCTTACTTTAATATAAGTGATAAACTCCAATTATTCTGTCTTTGCAGCAGTAACCTGGTGTGGGTGTGACCTTTGTGACCATGAAAGTTACCCAGCAGTATCTTGAGAGCAGCTACTAAAATAAAATGAAAACCATTTATTTCATACAATTTTGTAACTCAAAGAGTTTTACAAAAATAATAAGAGAAAAAAAGCCAGAAAGTGTCTTTGTCACTTTTAGCCCACAATATAAAACTGAACTGAAGAAGCACCATTAGTGAGGAAAACTAGAGAGCAGATGTATTCAAATAAAAACTCAACAAAGCATAAAATACAAGTAAAAATATAATGAAATACTAGTTAAATACTTTAAAAAGCTACATTTAGTTGCTTTTATCAATGTCACAATGGTGACAAAAAAAATTTGTCATCTTTTTTTGCAGAGAAGGTGACGATATACATTTTAAGGATTTTATTGTTCCTATATAATTTAATATTTTTTAACATAACAATGAGAAACAATAAGAAAAAAATATGCCAAGGATTTTATGATCAGAAAATGTGAATAACATTATCCTATATCTTAAATTCATTACCTCTCACGGAACTCCTTATAAACTATTTGTGCCATGGAAATTATTGATCAACCCCAAAAAATTACTTATTACTAAAATGTTCAGATACTCATTTACTCTTATTTACATAAATTAAACTAAAGTTCATAAATGTTGTTCACCAAAGTAATAACAACTTGATTAAAACTAAGTTATATATGCTAAATATATTCTATTTAAACTATTGTTAGCTTTAACAGTGTGTAAGGCAAGGCAAGTTTATTTGTACAGCACATTTCATGTACACGACAGTTCAAGGTGCTTTACATACAAACATTAGACACATGACAGCGCGGTGCAGAAAGCATTAAGAAGAATTTAAAAACAAAATGAATTAACAAAAATATATATTAAAATGAATAAAGAAAGAAAACCTTCAGAAAAAAATATCGCTTTATATCATAAAAGGCGGCAAATAGAAACGTTTTTAACCCTAATTCAAAACTGCTGAGAGTCTCAGCAGACCTGCAGGTTTCTGGAAGTTTGTTCCACATGTGATGAGCATAAAAACTGAACGCTGCCTCTCCGTGTTTTGTTCTGACTCTGGAAACTGAAAGTAGACCTGACCCTGATGACCTGAGGGATCTGGTCGGTTCATAACGAACCAGAAGTTCCTGAATGTATT
>JBBBVU010000016.1:3400956-3431748 GCA_037177055.1 Atherinosoma microstoma | reverse complement strand
AAATGTTAAATCCGTTATTTGTTTTTCCTGATCGGTCCTCTGGTTTCATCAGTAGATTGCCTCTCAGAGTTGTGCATTTATAGCATTTTTCTTTATTCATACTGTTTGCCAGATATTTTTCTATCCTCCTTTTTTGTTATATCTTTGTGTCCTCTCTCTGTTTTTGTGGTTTGTTATATTTCTGATTGGATTTATTGGATTCCTTCCTCGCATTGCTATAGGATGTTGTGTCATCATTAAATTGTGTTCGTTTTTTAAATTCCTCCTTCTTGCCAGTCTGCATTTGAGTCTTCCTAAACAGTCCTCATTAAAACTGAGCTGTCCCTTAGTAGACTGACTAATAATGCTATCTCTTCTCAGACATGGTTAAAGCACATACATTCAAACGAAACATTTAGTTTGGTTTAGTTGATCTACAGGCGAAGTTCTATCATGAAGCCAGAAGTCAGTACGGCGCAAAGTGCTGCAAAACGACGATTTATCTAACTTAATTGAACTAACTCTGAGCCTTAAGAGGCTGAAAGTAAGGAATCTTGTTTCAGGGGGTGTGGCACATCAATCAGCAGGCTAGTGCACAGGAAGTGTGGGACAAGTGGATAACACAAGATAAACCTTTTATTGTAACAGAAAAAACTGCCTAACTCTTTATGCCACAGACTTATCATCTCCAATAGCAGTGCCAAGATTTCTCTCCACCCGTAGCCTTTAATGATATTACCAGAAAACAACAGCTTAACTTTCACTGAAGCAGAGACTCCAGCTCTTCGACCAGAATTATATCAAGGATGAGCTTCATATTCTTTTTACAAAATACTAGATAAGAGTCAAATAAACAATGCAAACAGCAGCCACTTTGCCTTCATTGCAACTACTCTTGAACTGTTCCAGCCAAAGGAATCCAGATCCTTGTAGATTTCTTTACTTTGTGCATACGTTATGCTGCACAGAGGAGCTCAGACATCCAAAGTGAAGTAACAGTTATAGACTAATCACTTGTACTACAAATGGTTTAGCACCAAAATTGCTTTAAACTAGCAGGCTAAAGGAAATAAATTACACAAATATGGTGTAAATGATGTCCCATCAGTGGCTCTAGCACACCACCTCCTGTCCAAGTGTTGAAACTGAAACAGATCTCCATATTGCCCATTATCAGTTCACCTCTTGGTCAGTGGTGGAGCTAGACTTTTATACATGAAGGGGTGAGGCAGTGGGAGGGCAATACTTTATCAGGGGGCCCAAAGATTAAATCTAAGTTTCGGTCATATTTAGGAAAGAGAATTATTAACTCTCTAACACACACACACAATCAGACACACTGCTGTGATAGTTGTGGTCACATTAGGGAGAAGTGAGAAATAAAACATCTGACATTAATAATTTGGATCATGAAATTGATAAAGGTCTGTTTCGGCCTAATCTGTGTCCTTCCCCTTTATAAAAAAAAAGTCAGTAATATCTTTCTTTCTTCTTTTTCTTATATCTTCCTATGAAGAATAATACTGGTTACAGAATATATTTCCCCACATTTTCATGCTGTAGCTTACATTAAAATCAACTAGCATCCTTGGCAGTATTCTGTTTAAACTAAACTCGATAATGTAGCTCTAGCTTAGTCAGTGCTAAGTAATGTGGATACCGAGGTACTCTTTGAGCATTCGTTGAGTATTTTGAGCCCCAATATGAAAATCTTGTTTGAGTAAGTTAATGTGTAGTCCCTAAATACACTCACTGAAAATGAAAAATAACATGGCTACCCAGCATTATCCTAAAACTAATCTAGTGCTAGCATATAACTAGTGCGCTGTAGCTTCATGCTAACATTAGGTTAATGGCCTTTTACAACATGAGCATTTACACAGGGACAAAATTTCCTCCAGAAATGTGAAGTTAAATGTCAATATTTTTAGAGGAAAATAATTAGGAAACCATTTTAAAATGTACTTGATACTGGTAGTGACATCTATGTAGGTTTGGAAAGATGTTTCTGTTCGCCTTCTCCTCCAGTGACCTGTCAATTGCTTGAGATGGTGCCTGGCATTTCAGAGGCCACCCTGGACACTCCTGTAGCTCCGCCCCTGCGTCTTGTAGTTTATTGCTAATCCAAATGCATCTAAAACGATTTAAACACCCAAAATCTGAACAAGTCTGGCAGTCTCTGCTGGACAAGGGCTGACTTTTCAAAAGTGAACTCAAGTGTCACACAATCAAGGGTGCTGACATTTTGGGGGGTGACTATAAACTCAGCATAAAGTTTTTTGTTAAACTAGTCTCAGTGAAAGCTTTAAACATGGACAGAACTTTTACAGATGCGGTTTGTCTCCAGGTGAGCTGCCGCTGTCTCTAGCAGCGTGCACAAACCAGCCTGAGATGGTGGACTACCTCATGGAGAACGAGTATCAGCAAGCAGATGCTGAGCTGACGGACTCGCAGGGCAACACGGTGCTGCATGCCCTGGTGGTGGTGGCCGACAACTCGAAGGAGAACACAGACTTCATCACCAGCATGTACGACCGCATCCTCATGATCACTGCTAGACTGCATCCCAAAACGAAGCTGGAGGACATTGAGAACAAAAAGGGGCTGACTCCTCTCAAAATGGCAGCCAAGACCGGCAAGATTGGGGTAAAACATTTCAGATTGATATTAAGAGTACAAATGAAACCCAGATACCATGTACCGCAGGCTCTCTTTTAGTTCTGAGAGCTCTGAGCTTCTGCGTTGGTCTCCAGTTCTGTCCATTTTTAACCATCACATACATTATTTCTAATAGCTTTTCATCCTTTATCTGCAGATTTTTTCACACATCCTAAAACGGGAATTCCACGATTGTCACACCAAACATCTGTCACGTAAATTCACTGAGTGGGTTTATGGACCCGTCAACTGCTCTCTGTACGACTTGGCCTCAGTGGACTCACGTGAGGACAAGTCTGTGGTGGAGATACTGGTCTACGGCAGTGGCATTCCAGTGAGTACCGGCATTGAGAGCCCAGCTGTTCTTGACTCAATCATGCATCTCCTCCTCCTCCTATCTCCTCTCAGAACCGCCATGAGATGCTCCAGACAGAGCCACTGAGCCGGCTGCTGGAGGAGAAGTGGAAGAGGTTTGCGGGTCGAATGTTTTTCCTCAAATTCTTGGTCTACTTTTTGTACCTGGCTATCTTCACTGTAGTAGGCTACAATAAGAAAAATGAAAAGGTAAACCGGGTAATGCCAAAGCGATCTGATCTGTGTCTCCACCTGAGGCCTGTCCTGATGTCTCCTCTGTCCTCCACAGCCACCATTTAAAATGGAAGAAAACCTCAAGGGTTACCTGTATTTTGCAGGCCAGCTGCTGGTACTTCTGGCAAACTGCTATTTCTTTATCATGGGGGTATGTAGGCACAAATATCCAGTTACAACATTACCACCTTGTGGAAGTTTTTATCTGATAATTTGGCAGATTAAATGCCTTAACCATGTCTGGCTCTCTAGATTGTAGACATGAGGAGAAAACGACCAAAGCTGCAGACACTGCTGATCGACGGATACTATGAGATTCTCTTGTAAGTAACAAAGCTGATTTTCCAAGTATGGTTGTAGTGGAGTTTTTTCAGACAGAAAAAAAAAAAAACAACCGTCCAGATACACGTGCTCTCTGCTTCAATCACCTGAAGCCCCTCGTCTACATGCAGGTGGTCCCTATTTAACTAATGAAGTGGCTTGATTCAAGTGTTCCCTGTTAACCAAAGACCTGATGCAACCAGTTGTGCAAGTTCATGCTTCTCATGAATTAGTTCAGAGTTCAGTTCAGAAAAAAAAAATGAAGTTGGAAGTGAGAAGAGTGAAAGATTGGACTTAAAAAAGAAATGAAATGAAAGTGTTGTGTCTGAGTGAAAAGACACCTCTTGTTCAGTCTTTTGTAGACAACTTGTTTCCATTGCCTGATGTGTACTGTCCAGGGCTCTGCAACTCCAGTCCTTGAGGGCCACTTGTATAACTCTTTTCTAGTTACATGACCACTCAACGCACCGTGACACTACATGTCACATTCACCCATTCATGCACCATTTATTTGGATACATACTATGTGCTACGATACACATTCATACCCCTGATAGGCACATTGGGAGGTAACGTGAGGTTCAGAGTCTTGCCCAAGGACACTTTGATAAGTAGTCAGCCGGGAATCAAACCGGGTTACAGAAAGTACTAGATTGCAGTGATTGACTCAAATGATTGTTCAACAAAATATTAGTTTGAGTCAAGTAACGTATATTAGTTTCTCACATTTTTGGCTTGACTTTTTAAAATATTTCTATTAAACCACAATTCACTAGTCCAGAAGTTCAGGGAAGAACCGTTTTTACATTACCAACAATTAAAATCCATAATTACATCAAAGATAAATACCATTAATAATCCATCGGAACCTCCAGATTTAATTGAAGAAATTATTCAAATAACAAACCCTAAAAAACTAATATCCAAACTTCGTAAACTCATATCACAGTCGGACACTATGACAACCCTCCCAATAACCAAATGGGAAAAGGATCTCAACAGCTCCCCTAACCTTGACTTCTGGATTAAAATCTGCATTAGTCATGCGCACTGACCATCCCTTTGGCTGACTTGGTGCTTGCAAGTAGGGTTCCAAATTCCAAATAGGTGGCAATGTGCGTAAAGCATGCTTGTGGAAAGAGGGGGAGAGGGAGAGCGATATGACAGGGAGGGTCCTGTCACTATGCCTCCAATTGATGAAGCACCCTGGCTACTTGGCTACAGGAACATCCCTTTGGCTGACTGGTCAGTGTGCATGACTTTCACCTGAGAGGTTGTGGGTTCACTCCCTGCCTGTGCCCTCCTTCATCCTGCCACAAAAAAACATTTTTCAAAACAGGAAATCTAAAAACTCTTTACATATCAGTCATTGGACAAACTCATGGAATATATCACACTGCAAAAAATCTCCTATATTCACAACAATAACATCTGCTTTCAATAACACCTGGATTACATTTTTCAGGATTTTCATTTAGTTTTTATTTATTTGAACTTTTGTCAATTTCATCTTATTTCAGTGTCAGCTGTTTTTTTTTTCCTTCTTTAATGGGAGGGTATGGATAATTTTGAAGAATATATATGTGTGTGTATATCTTACAATCTCTTAATAATGAGATATTTAGTCAGTATGGGCCTTTCTGTGTGTAGTTTGCATGCTCCTGCTACTCCTGCTTCCTCCCTCAGTCCAAAGGTATGCATGTCATGGTCACTCTAAATTCTCCTTATGAGTGAGTATGAATGACTATGTGTCTCTCAGTGTTGATCCTGCGATGTACACTGCCTCTTACCTGGTATTCGTTGGGATAGGCTCCAGCCCTGCATTGGAATAAGTGGACATAGAAAATGGATGGATGGAACTTTTTTTTATAACATGACAGCACTCTGATACCAAATAGTTCCTGGCAAACATCCACTCCAGTCAAAAAACCTTCAGATTAACATAAATGTCTTAAAGCTGAGCAACAAAACATCTGAGCTTCTATTCTGTTGATAGTTTTGTGCAGGGCATCTTCTTCCTGATCTCCACCGGGCTGTATCTGGGCGGGAGGCAGGAGTACCTCAGCTTCCTGGTGCTGTGCCTGGCTCTCAGCTGGGTGAACCTGCTCTACTACTCCAGGGGTGACAAAAACATGGGCATCTACAGCGTCATGATACAGAAGGTATAGTGGACAATAGGATGCTCTGTGAACATCTCAGTCCACACTCTGATCTGAGGTCATGTGTCTTCTTTCTTTGTTGCAGATGATTCTCAGTGATATCCTGCGCTTTCTTTTTGTCTACTTAGTCTTCCTCTTTGGATTTTCATCAGGTATTTTTTCATCTTACCTTGTGAAAATGGAACGGTTAGGTCCAAAAGTTTAAGATCCAAATAAAAAAAAAAAAGGTATATAATCACCAAAGTAAGAAATATGAGAGAAGAAAACGATGACTGCTGCCCCATAAACGAATGTTCTGTATGTAAACTGCTTCTTGTTTTTTTGTCACAGCGGTGGTCACCCTGCTTATTGAGCATCCTCAGAACAAAAGTATCACTACAGCCAAGAACCCTCGGTTTTCTGTTATAAATGGTCCTGGTGAGGAGTGTTTCAAAGTCTCATACACAAACATCTCCTACACCACGCTACAGCTCTTTAAGTTCACCATAGGCATGGGTGACATGGAGTTCACTCAGGACCACGATAACGCGGTGATCTTCTACGTGCTCCTCATCTGCTACATCATCCTCACCTACATCCTGCTGCTCAACATGCTCATAGCGCTCATGAACCGCACCGTGGAACGGATCACCATGGAGACCGCCAGCATCTGGAAGCTCCAGGTGAGTTCAGAGATCCTGTGAATGTTTCCTTGAGGGAACGGTGGTTTCACGAGTTGCTGCCATTGTTCTCAGAGAGCTGTCACTATCCTGGACATGGAGAGAAGTTTGCCTTCCTGTCTGAAGAAGAGGTTTCGCTGTGGGGTGAAGAGAAATCTTGGCACTGCTGGTGGAGATGATTACCGCCGGTGTTTCAGGTTCGTCTCCTTCAGTTTGTGTCAATATAGTTTATGTTTGAGATGTAAATGATGGCAGAAAAAGTCCTGGATGACATTGTATGCACGGTTGAATGGTTTACAGTGAAGCTTAGTGCAGTCATTCACGGATGAAACATTGTTTTTCGGTAAGTTTTTTAGTCTTTTTATTTCCTTGCGTTGAGACACGAAGACGACAATTGTGGTTTTAAGTCAGATGTCGGAGTTTTTATTTTATTTCAGTGTTTGTTTTCAGGTTTAGACATAATACATAGGCAGCATTCAAAGACAAATGAAAGAAAGAAAAGCAGGTGAAAAAAATTCAATGAAATTAAAAAGACAAATAATAGAAATACTTCAATAAAATGAAATCAAAAGAAAAAATACAAAACTGAATAAAATAAGATAAAACAAAATAAAATAAAATAAAACAGAAATAATTTAAAAATGAAATGAAAAATTAGATAAAATGAAAATAAATAGAAATACTGAACTTAAGTTATAAAAAGAATAAAAAAGAAAAAGAAAAAAGAAAATGAATAAGGTAAATAAAATAAGATGAAAGTAAAAAATAAAAATATAGAAATGAAATAAAATCTTCACAGCCCCCTCAACAGTGATACATGAATGAAGACATGGATGCAGGCATAAGCAACCAAGTCAAGGATTTTGAAGAAATTAGATGCAGGACTTCCTTAGACAGCAAAACAAAACAAAACAAAACAAAACAAATAACATTTTAGTGGTCCTGGGGTCTCTGATAGCAGAACATAAGCAATAGATCCTGCTGTGGGGTCTTTGTGTTTCATTTGTCATCAGAAGAAACAATATTAAAAAAATACAATTTTTTTGCTGTTTAATCTAATTTAACTGAAACATCGACTAGAAAAGAACAACTCTGCTAATAACAGCACTGCTACAGCAGCCAGCAAAACATATTTATGTTTTTGGTAATGGGATGTCCCAGCAGCCATTTTGACATATAATAATGTCAATCTAAGGTAAAAAAAAAAAAAAAAAGGAACTTAATGAATGTTATCACGAGCTGTTTTTACACATTTTATTGTAAAATGAAAAATAGCAACTGAACCACAAAGTCCTGTGCAGATACTAATATAAATATCTGATGCTTCTTTATTGTTATAGGTCTACTTAAAACTAGAATTCTTAGAGTTTTTTTTCATTGGATTAGTTCAATTCACCAGTTTCTCTGTAAAGTAGATCAGATTATACGTATGGTTTGAATCTACGTTGCCTGATTTATGAATTAGTTAAACACTATTATTTGATACGACAGCAGTAATGCAACATTATCAATTATCCCTCAACTAGGAGGGATTTTTCTTTTAACATTAGATATAACAATACCTTTATAGACAATAATATACAGTATTAACTTTAATTTACATTAATTGACATAAATATATGAAGTCCGTAGTTTCCTATACAGATTATTTCATCCACCAATAAGAACAGTGGAAAGTTACAGTATATCTGCTGTTTGTTGTGATTGGATGAATAAATATTAAGTTATCAGTTAATCATCATTAGTCCTGTTTTTTCAGTTCTGCTACATACACTATATCTGGACTTGTTTCTATAATTACAAATGTCATCAAGGTAGTGATAAGGAACATAACCTGCTTGACTTTCATATGAAATTATGAATTTTTCTGGGAGACTTGGTCTGTCGTTTCATCTCATTTGGATTTATTTTTATTTTTTTAATATCAGGAGTAAAAAATTCCCTCGAACCAAACTGCTCTCCAGTACTGGCTGATCTCCTGAGCAGCTAAATAAGCAAACTTTAGCAAGTAATAATTGGAGAGCAGAGGCCAAGGTTGAGCCTGCAGCTGTGTGAGCAGGATCAATTGATGTTCACTCCGCTGTTGGCTGCACTCATTTGCTTCTGCTGACGGTTGATTGATGTGTCACACAGAAGACAGTAATTGGAGCACGTGTCCTCTTGTTGTCTCAGAGTGGAGGAAGTCAACTGGAACAAATGGAACATCAACGTGGGCAAAATCAATGAGGATCCGGGATATTGGGATCGCACCCAGATGCATGGCTCAGAGTCCCCTCAGAGAAGGCTGAACAGGGGTACTTAAACATGCACACATGCATTTTAAACAAGGAAAGTCTTCATATCTTCTAACATTTTTTCTCCCATTACCCACAGGGAGGAGCTGGAGAGGCTTTTTCTCAGGCAGCAGGCAGACTTATCAGTCCACAGAGATGAGCGTCTTGCCCGTTTGAAGAGCCCACAATAAGAGATTCACCATGGCTCCTCTACAAGACACTCAAATCTAAACATAGTATTTCTTTTCACTTCCCAAGAAATTCAACTGCCAAATGAATGAAGAGATTTCCTGACTGATGCTCCAGTGTGTCGGCTTCATTTCATATTTACCCTTCAAGGCAGTATTTCACTAGGATAAGCAGTAATGACTGAATGTATTTGTGTTTTTTGACATAATCAAATGAAAAAGAAAACTTCATGGTTGTGGTAAATTAAACAATTCATCTAGAGGCTTGTCCACAGGTTGTATCTGCATGTGAACAGGATGCACATCCTCTGCAGACACCTGCCTCCAAATCCCTCACAGAGTAATTCTGATCACTAAGGTGCTGATCCAGCTTCCCCGCTGAGTGCCCTTTATACAAGTCTCCATTTTCATCACAGCCAGACAAGCTAAATCTGCTGCGTCCAGATAGCCCTGCTTATTTCACAGCTTGCTTCGTCTACTGGACTTCCTCTTGCCATTTGGCAGAGGCAGGCCTGGATAAATGACATGGAAGTGGTTGCAGTTACAAACCATACATGGTGTAGTTGGGCCTTTTTTAACCACTGAGACACTTGTGCGGTTAATATAACGCAACTGCCTGGATAGAGAGTTACAATCAGAAAAATGCCTTTAAGACTGAATTCAGACCCATTTCAAAGCATAAATTAGAATTTTATTTTATTATTACAATATTACAAAAAGAGTAACACAACTCTCACGCTCTTGCCTCTTATCTGTCGTACAGAATGACACAAAAGAAAGGCTTGTGGACCTTCTTCCATTTTCACAGCAATAGTACAAGAAACAAAGAAGAAAATAAATTTAAATAACAAGCAAATCAAGTATAAATAGTCACAACTGCAAACTGAAACTTTGAAACGGAGGAAAAAAAGAAGTTACAGCTCAGTAACTACACATTGCTAAAAATATAATTACAAAATATTACTCCTTTTTTCTTGCTTTCCATTATAAAGAATCTCTAAGGAATTGCTCTCTATGAAACCAAACTTCATTCAAATAAAAAAAAATAAAAAGCAAATAAAATAAAAACCAATTTAAAAAAAAATTGCTGTTTGTGTATCCTCATCTTCTTTCTCATTATTCTGGGTTTTCATTAAAACCATGCGCAGTTTTAAAGGAAAGTCCAAGGACCAAACACTTAAGGCTTTTTAAGGGCTGTTAGGGAGTTAGGTGAACAAAACAAGGGTGTCACTGTGTTATTATACTCACACGCACGCACACTCGCGCTTAAATCTGCCCACATCAGCGGGCCACATTCACACACAATCATTAACCTTTTAAAGTTACAGTAGTCTAGTAGGTAAGCCAGTGTACAATAAAATAAACAATGCATTTGCTGTTTCACTTTAAACTCAAAAGTCTGTTTCATTTTCCTCTGCGGTTTATCTTGCAAGTGATCAATTTGGTCTTTTCAAGCAGACTTTACATCAGAATCAGTAGCAAGGTACATACGACTCAATTAACTAGGCTTGGATTTCGCTTCAACGTGACACGGGAAACAATTATTTCTTCTACTCCGGAGCTTTTGTCCACATAGCCGAAAAATCCCTTTCGATACCTGCAAAACAGTCTCAACATTCAAGTAATACATTTTGTCATTGACACATACACCAAAAAAAAACAAAAAAAAGAAAAATGGCACAACTTCATACCAACACGTCCTTGTTATCCTTTGGCCATTTTAAGGTAGGAAAGATAATCTTCTTATTCATTTTTTTTTTCTGCCCTTAAATATTTCACAATCTCGTTGCCAGACGTGGCACTGACAAAAAGTTGTTTTAGAACACCTGAATTCATTGCAGCATTTTTAAGCAGAACAGAGCATCACCTTGCGTCCCTGCTAGAACTTTACAATGTACAAAGAACCTGATTACATGCTTCCTTTAATAACCGTGAGGAATTTGTCTTTTTAAGTCTTATTTTACAAATAAATAAATACATATGAACAGATCAAAAGCTCTGTTGACATGTGCAGTCTGTCTGATGGCTTTGCACTGAAACAAGATTATCACTCTTTTTATCCTGAAGTGATTGTTTTTGATCTTAGCGTTGCCACCAAAAGAAAGACTACGCTGGTCAAGCCAAAAAAGAAAAGCCAGACAATGGTCCTGTAAAATACAATAAAAATAAAAAATAAAAAAGTGGAAATGAATCAGTACATTTTGCTGTCCCCCACCCCAAGGGATCGCTTTGACTTTTTTTCTTTCATGCATAAGAAAACTTTACGGACTGGTCTTGAAGTAGAAATAACACAGGATCTGTTCAGATCCAGGCACACGAATAGATGATTGAGGAAGAAGCAGGGAAACAGTACAGATGTGTACACACACACACTCACTCACACATTCAAAAAGGTTACCTCAAGGTAAAAGCACTCATTAGCAAAACTAGAAGTAGAAATTGATCACTTGCAAGATGAAAAACAAAAACAAAAAAAAAGGAAACAAAACAGAAAAAAAACTACTGTTCTGCTTTAAATATATTATTTTAACCTCTTTAATACTAGTTGTCCTTTAAGTTATCAGTTGGATTTAATTAATATGTTTCCTTTTTTTTTTTAAGACTAAACAAAGGGAGTTGTAACGGTCATGGAGACAAGGCCATAGCTTATCTGTACCCTGGATGCTGGATGAGAGCGGTTCTGCCATCTCCGACCTCTGGACCTACCCTGCTGAGAGGAGGCCTGTGCATCTTGCCCATTAACCCTAGATTCTGATCACGGAAATAGGGCGTCTGGAAGTCCCCACCCAAGTAATCTGCCGTTTGCATCAGATTAGTCTGAGCGGAGGAGGAGGAGGTGGAGGAGCTTGTTCCTAGCCTGTAATGGGGAGCCCCAGGGGGCCCACAGTCCAGTGTGGTACACCCTCCTGGGCCTGCACCGTGGAATGACATGGCTACGTCCTGAGACCCAGAGCTGTCACTGTTGGGGGTGGGGAGTATGCTGCTGTTCCAAATGTGGGACTGGAAGTAGTGACCGTTGCTGTAGTGGTTCATGGTGCTGGGCATACAGTTGTTGTTGACAGGAGGGGAGGGGGTGGGCCTCTCCACAGGAGGTTTCAGTGAGTAAGGCTGACCCACACACACCTCTGCAGGGTAGCCCATGCCCTTAAAGTGGTAGGATGGGTCCCTGGCAGGCTGCTTGCAGAGGTGCGTCCCACCGTTCTGAATGTGGGGCATGTGAGCCAATTGATGCTGACTCCAGGAGCGGATTTTCTGCTGCTGCTGTGCGTTGTGTTGGAGCTGTTGTTGATGCTGGAGGTGCTGCTGCTTGAGATCAGTGTGGTTGGAAGGCAAGTGGTTCATAGCAGCCACACTTGGTTGGGGGTGGGCTCCCATTGGAGCTGTGGCTTTTTCTTGAGGGCCAATGATGCAGTTAGGTGGGGGGAAGCCAGGGGTAACAGGGTTACTGTGCATGGACACCCTGGAGCATGCGCTGATAAGCAGGTTGCGACTGATGGGGCTGGGGTTGGCGATCTGGCCCTCGCACATGGAGGTGGCTCCTGCACCTTGGGCCCGCGCTTGGCAGAATTGGTTGAGCTGATGCACGATGGTGCTCAGGTCCGCCTGGCGGCCCTGCTGCAACCCAGCGGCCATGGAGAGTGGAATGGTTGAGGTAGAGACGGTAACGTTAGGCGGCACGTCGCCATCTGGCAGCTTTCTGCTCCCCTGCAGGCCAGGTGGCGGCTGCTGCTGAAGGTGCTGCTGCTGAAGCATGACTGTGGGAGGCCCCTGTGGGTGGCCCAGGGCTGGGTGCTGAGACAGAGTCTGGAGTCTGGGTGGGCCCTGGGGATGCTGGCCCAAAGGAGGAGGGTGTCTGAGACTCTGGGTGATAGGCTGCTGCTGCTGCTGCTGCTGGGGGAGGGGCATGTGTAAAGTCTGAGGCAGATCCTGCGGTTGAAGGGGTAAGTTCTGGTGGGGCCGCGGCAGATTGGGCAGAGGTGGGTGGTGGTTTAAAGTGCTGGTTGAAGCCACTTGATAAGGTCCACAAGGATTCATGATAACTTCAGGGTGCAATCGAGCCCGGCTGCCGTCAAAATCTTTCAGGATACCTTTGACTGTGGGCACCTTGATGATGGCTAGGAGTCCCGTCTTGGCACTGGCCTGAGCAGAAGGGTAAGGGCTGTAGCGCTGGCCTGATGTATCCAGGCCGTTGACAGTACGTCGCACGTGGTTTCGCTGGGGGACCTTGACGCTGTTGGGGAAGATCTTGATGGTGAGGGGGTTGTTGGCAACTTTCTTAGCATATGCATCCAATTCTGCAGGGGTTGGAAACGGAGCGGATCTCATCCTTTGTATGGTGTCCCCTGGGGTAGAGAACAGGACAAATAGAGACAGAGGAAGCAATAAGACACAGCGTTAGGAAGGTCAAGAGTGAGAGGAGAGAGGGCACAATGAATGAGAAAAATTAATCTAGTTAGAAGTGTATGTGGCACAAAAAGAAACACATCAGTAGAAATCTGAGCAGCTGAGTGGAAGCTGAATTGGAAAGAGCTCTCAAATTTCATATCTCTACCTTAAACCCTCACAGGTCCCATCTCATGAGACTGAGGAGAGGCTTTCTGTCGCAATCTCAGCAAAATAATTGCAGTCGACACGTTCCCAGATAAAAAAAAACACACAACAACTATTCAGTTAAGTGGTGGCTATGAGGTCAATAGCTTTTACTGGCCTTAATAGATGCACGCAAGTCAAGAATAAGTGCATATCTGAGGGTGGGCTGCAATGCTGCAACTGAATCATGAACAAAGGAACGAATAAGATAATATGTGGGGGTCCTCTCTGGCTGCTATGGAGAGAAGAAAAGAAAGAGAGAGAGAGAGAGAGAGAGAGATGCAGAAAGCACAGCTCCATGACAGCAGACAAGTAATCAGACACAGAAGCGGCATCTCTGATCTGCAGGAACACCTCCCAGGTCTCAGCTCGCAGACATTTGTTAGACTTGTTAAGCACTGTGGCTAAATTTAACAATACAGAAGTGACAACGTGAACATGACAACCTGTTCGTGTATGTTTGAGGGAGTGCTTCATTTTAAAATGTACAAGAATCTGAGGTGTCGGTTCGTGTGTCAGAATCGTGCATTTAATGTTCCCGTTTTCAATCCGAGTGGATTTCACTGCGTGCTACATCCATGCAGCACGCTTAATTACACATTATAAGTCAGTGACAATTGTTATAGGGGAATGCTACGCTTGTCTCCATGCTTTCCTCCATCTCACTTTCCCACTCGCCCCAGCCCAGCCAGTCTGACCTACTTGCACATAAGCTTTTTGTAGTGATGGACATCTGTGGGGCTGATGTGAGGCGAGGTAACGCTGTTCTGACAGGCCACCGAGCTGCATTTAATTTGCGCTCTCTGTTTGACAAAGGGGCTATTCAGATCAGGTAAAACAGATGTCTTCACAGCATACTGGTTACCTCTCTCTGTTGTGGAGTGAACAAGTCATTTGAAGTGCCAGAAATTCTGGCAGAGGTCTCTGGCCGTTATGCTCGGTCTCTCTGCAGGCGGGCCGGGGCTTGTGGGATGAGGCAGAGAGCTGAACTGAGGGCAGCACCAACAGTTGTGCCAACTGGCTAATTAATTCCTGCTTTATTTGTGAACAGGAAACAATGGGCAGTGATGAGCAGGGGCTGGTATGGGGCGGCACACAGGGGGCTGCTGTAACTAAGTGTTCAGCCTGCTGATGGCACCCTCATTAATGCAGGGGTCTGGGCCAAGGAGCTGGAGCTTGACACCCGCCATCATTGAGGCCCAATGTCTGCCGCTGAATAAATGCCAGGGCAAGCAAACACAGATAAATGAACACTTTCAGACAAGCAAGAAGACATACTGGGGATAAGTTTCACCTGTCAAACAGCAGAAATGATTTATGGTCTTGTAGGAAAAGATGTCTCATCGTGGGAGAAATAAACTGAATAAACACAAAAGCCTTTAGCCCTATATTTCAGAGATTTTGGCATCGCACCAAAGTATGAAACAGTCGCAAAAACCTCACGTCACCTTCTGTAAAAAGGGTTGGAAATGGGAGGGAAGTCATCTTTTGATGGATGTATAACATCTTTGACAGACTTTGAAAGTATTATATTTCATGGCACAAACCAGCTTCACATACCGAGCCAGTGTGGTTGAAGTAATTCCTTTTAAGACCGGTGGTGAATCAGCTGCTTTCTAAACAACTTTGCGGTGTACACAAGTGACTTGCAGGAGGGGGATCCACATGGGACACACAGTTGGAAAGCTGAGAGTTGCCACTGCCAACAGCAATCAAAACAAAAATTATAACACTGATGCAGCTCAACAGTAAAGCTCCCTGGTTATCCACTGATTGTTGTTTTCCCAACAAAAACTACCCCACCAACGATCCTGACAATTCAATTCTGTTCAACTTTAGCCCCCCCATAGTTTACTGCGGCATCACGTCCAATGAGCCAGCAGCCATGCCTAATCTCTCGCATAAACTCCTTTCTAAGTCTAGCTGGCATGCAAATATTTTTGATATAATTATTTCACAGTTTAGCCAGCCTTCTCAGCTTTTGATTGACTTTTGACATAACTTTAAAAAGAGACTAACTCGGCTTCCAAGCTACAATACACAATAAGCTCTGGATTTTACAGCTCTGGGGAAGAAGCTGAGTTTCAGTCTGTTTGAGTGGGCTTTGATGGTCCTGAATCTCTTTCCAGAGGGAAGAGATACAAACAGTTCGTGTTTGTTTGCTTCATGATGAATCAGAGGGAGGAAATATTAGACTAAAAATGTGATTATTTGAGAGCACGTGGACTTTAGAAAAACCCTTTGTAATCATAAATGGCATCAGGCTGTAGTCTGATTGTGTTGTCCAGCAAATGGCTGAAAACTTGTCTTCGAAACATCTGTAATTAAGTCTCAGAAACACAAAGTGACTAAGTATCAAAGCCAAGTATCTATTTCTAATGGCTCTACAACAACTATAAATTTACTCTGGAGGTGCCCCAGATAGGCGTTGTAGTTTTAATACAAACATGTTTGACTGGGAGATAGAGACATGTCTAGCCTCTCAATGATATAAAATCATTTATAACCGAGTATAAAGTTTCAGATTTTCTATGCTTTTAGATTAAGCATAATAGCAGCCATGTGCCTGTAAGTACAGTATAATTCTCTCTTTGTTGACACTTGTGATAAATTTTAAATTCTAGATAAATTGGATTCAGAAAATAGCAAAGTAATGAAAATAACTACTAAACTGTAAAATTAATTAGAAACTGTAAAAGATTTTTTTAAGAGGAAAAAAAAAGACATTCCTATAAACATGTCAAATGAAATCAGCAAATTACTGTTTAAATGAGTTTCCCTGACCGGTGAATTAATGGAATTCTTGCTGTTTAGATCTGTTTGAAACCCCTGTCTGCTCTTGATCGTGTGTTTTGGTAAGCAAGTGTAGCTTATTAGCATTTCAACCTTGAAACCTGGATTAGCTCGAGAGTTTAAAGCATCAAGGCAGGGTTAATGAGGAATATAAGTGAAGTTTGTAAGCAGCTGCTGGTGGCAAGGAGCATATCATCTCTCAGATCTCCAGCTTAGCACGTTCCCAAGGAAGAAACGGGAGGAAAGGGGCCTCTTTGGCCGAACGCTAATTATCCCACTGCTAGGGAGTTGATTGGAGCACAAGTGCACAGTCAGCAGGCGCTAATTAGGGTTTCTTTTATTCAAACTACTGTTTTTATTGAACAAGGTTTAAGCGGCGGGGAGCAGGAGCTCATGCTGCTGTAAATTGCAGTTTTTGCACATGAGCAGGAAATTAGGTCTGGAGCCTCAGTGTCAAATTAGCCGTGTTTTTGGATCCCGAATGAAGCCACCACTTTTTTGCAGATTTGTGAGTGAGCCAATGATGATGGGGTAATATAATTTAACCTCCAAAAAATTATAGCTACTACAAGGAGGGAGAAAAATACATACTTATTGTCTCAGCTGTGACTAAGAAGTGGCCCAGCTGTACTCGGTTTGTTCTGCCTGTGAGAACGAAGGAACAAGAGGCACTTTGAGTCACTTGAGTCGGTCTGAGTGGAGCGGTGTTCTTCATGGCCCACCTGATCTACTTCTCTGTCTCCCCCAACAGCCTTTACACTCCACAGCCATCATCTGTTAACAGTCAATCCCTGATGATAAATGGAGTTTTATCTCTGGCCTTGTCTCTGACAGCAACCTGCAACCTCATAACTTCACCCTCAAGAGGAGAGGCCAGCATGGTGATCACAACACAAAGCATCAGACTACTACAAGGAGCCAGAAGGCTTGAACTGAGGAATAAACAAACAAGAAAACAAAAAGGAGCCAATTACAGTACTAGGTGAAAGTCTTGAGAAAGGAAAATAGAAAACAATTGCAGGGATTGATCTAAACATGAGCAAGAAATAGACTACATAAAGCAAAAACAGAGTTTTTACAATTCAAATGAGCTTGAAAGTCAATATTTAGCTTGAGCACCGTTATTTTCAACACAGCCTGAACCTTCTCAGAAGAATATTCTTCTGCTCTCTGTCAAGATGATCCCACATGGCTTCAATAATGTTGAGGTCCAGGCACTTGTTGCTGCAGATTTTCAGTCCAGTACTTGGCATTTGGCATATCTAAGCTCCCCCCCCTTTCCCTTCTGAATGGCTATTTGACAGCCATCCTCCCATGGAGGTAATTTCTGATGAGGCTTCAGTGAACAGTAGCTGGATCAGCTGAAGGTCTAGATGCCTCATTCAGGTCTTGTTTCAGAACTTTACTGATTTTTTCCCCACCATTTCTTGGACACCACTATCAGATACTGTTAATCTGCTATACATGGATTTTTTTAAGGCCTGCTAGTTCTTCTTTGTCCTTCACTTGTCTTATTTTCTCAATTTTATAAGGACATGCTGCCCTCCCTGCTGTTATATGCCAAATTTTCAGCTAAAAGCTATTTGAGAATTGCCTTGTTGGTAAAAAAAAAAAAAAATCCTATTTTGTGTCCATCAAACTGTGCTACTTTTGAAGATGCATTCAAATAAATTAGAACAAATTATATAGCTTTGTGACAGACTACTAATAATAGAGCACCTTAAGATATCTTACATTTGCTCTTTGCTAATTTGTCTCTTATGGAGACAAGACCGATTCATCCCTTGAGTTCTGCATCTATTATGATTGAATAGATTAGTGGAAATGGCTTAACAAAGGAAACCATCACATTCCTCTAAAAACAAATACAACAACTGGACTGTAAATAAATAAAAATAAAATCAGCCTATGACATAAGAAATACTTTGAGAGGTCCTCAGAGATACACTTTTAAGATTTGAGATAGTCTGGCTCTTTGGAGACAATATACAAAGAAATGAGAGGTGGCTCAAACGCAGTCTTGTACATTTTGCAGGAACTTGTCAGTAGACCAAGTAAAGATTTTAAGTGACAACTTGTCTGTGAATTTTGCCTAAAAGCAGTCTCTTGTGGAGTCAAGCTTTCAGATGATCTTTTATCCCGGGTAAAGATGGGGCTCTGGAGGAAAGACGAGCTCTGTGAACAGAGATCACCTCCTGCCAATACGCAGGAAATGATCTACAGGTGCTGGATTATGTTTAGTGTGAACCACCTGACTGTGCACGAACCTGCACCGGCTCTTTGATAAAATGATTAACTCTAAACAAAAGATCTGCGACTTTTGATTTAACAGTTTCTATTAGAAGAACAGATAAAAAAGGAAAAGCATTATGAGAGAATGATTACGAGCAAAAAAATGGAATAAAATGACACTTCCAGGAATCTGCATGCAGTAGGGAGAACGCTCCGTCACCTAAATGGATTACGGTGTTGGATGCAAAACAAATTGAACTCCAGTTGCACTCTGTGCTTTGATGCATCTTAGTGTGTCACGTAAAGGAAGAGCAAAGAAAGAGTGCAGCTGATGGCTGCGCCATGTCACAAGCCTGCCTGAGTGAGGCAACAGACGCTGGCACTTAACAGACTCCCTCATGCTCGCAGATCTCCTGGGGGTTGGCTGATTACTGTGATTCTGAAATTACAGTCTTGATGAGCGGCAGCATTTCACAAAAAAAAAAAAAAAAAAGCTGCAGAAGAAATGGGTCAGGCAAGAGCTGAGTTTCCACTCAGAAAGATTGAGGAAGGAAGGAAAAGTAGACGTAGACGTTTTGTGATCGATTAGCTAAAGCTGACAAACAGAATGGATCCGAGAAGCGATTGATCTTCTGGAAGTATGTTTGAAAGGCAATAACAGGGGCAAGATTCAATTATCATCAAGACGGACCAAATGCATAATTATAAATTATGACTTGCACATTAAAACAATGACAAGTCAGTACAATAGAAAGACAATAACCGTTATTGTCACCATTTAGATTCATTATGCATTCATCTCCACCACTCTCATAGTCAGACTCCTCAGCTCTCGCTGGTGATTGCTGACTTCAACTTTCCATTTGTGCTGCTGGCCCTCACACTCCAGAGTTCCCGAGTTTGTCAGCAGTTGAGTTGTAAAATTCAAACGCATTGAATTTGGCAAGCACTGACAAGTCTGCTGTTAAAACCGGGGCAGCAGATTGCATCTTATATTCACTCCGCATTACAAGATCAGCAGGGCAAAACCACTCAGCCGCAATCTGTCTGCAAGTCTGACAGTAACTGACTCTTCCGGATGGTGAAAATTAGGCGAGAGATGGTTCTGTTTAACACGCAGCCGATATGGTGGTGTTGCAGTAAGCACATAGGACAACACTGTCGCTGGTGATACATCCTCAGAGGGAGCCACTTTACCATTCATCAGCAAATTAATGCCACAGTTCATCCTAATTTCCCCCCTGAAGACTGAGCTGTAGTTCGGATGCACAGAAATATTCCATCTGGTTTTAACAGAGACTGCAAATTAAAAAAATAAAAATAAAAAACAACCGGGACAGGGTTGGCATAGAGATCTAAACGTGGGGCGGCAGGTAGAATTTTAACAGCTTGGTTTGTTGTGTGTGGGTGGTTGTGTGTGTGTGTGTCCTGATGTCACTACTTACATTTCTGAAGTCCAGTGTTCATCTGCGTGTGGGGGAGAAGCTGGAGGGGGAGGTCACCTGGCCCTGGCAGACAGGCCAGCATTTCACACAGACACTAATGCAGCATGGGACACACACTTCTCCTCACACTGCAGAGTGAGAGAGAGTGAGAGTGAGAGAGAGAGAAAATAAAAAAAAAGAAGAGAGAAAGAGGGGAGAGGTCAGAAATAACTGCAAGGCAGCACATGGTGCGTGGCGATACAGAGGCTGACTCTGGAGCTGCTCCCCAGAGGGGCAGGTCTGTGGGAGACATAGTTAGCTTTCAATTAGAAACTGATTCACACCTGGAGCATCAGGTAAGGTGACAATTGATGCCAATAACATCTTCAATTAAACATCAAACAGCTGAAGTAAAACGGACAGACTGGGCCTCAGGTCCCTCCTCCTCCTCACCTAGTTGAGCTCTACTACCCACTACACTTTACCTTTCCACCTCCGTCATAGCACGGAATAGGAATAAACCCTTAAAACACAGCTAGATCGCCAGCTCCCCCAACCGCTATTGCTTATATTGTCAACAATACCCTTTAGGTGATCTACAGATGTTTTCCAGGCATTTATATCCCGTTTGCAAGGTTTACAAACCATCCCCAAAATGTAGTGCTTATATGGTAAACTCATAATGAGGGCTTTATGATAACATGATTATTTATCACATTTTCCTCATAAAAAAAGATTGCCATCAACTTCTATGTTGCTAAGAGGCCTCTATTTTGACCAGAAATGATAAAACTTCCAATCAAACCTTCGACCAATAAGATAGCTTAAATTGATGGTAATGTCCAATCAGAAGCAGCCAAAGATCAACAAGTGACAATAAAGTTATACGTCTGTCTGAAAAGAATTACAAATAATGGTCCTCTCCGGCTGGAATAAAGTAAAGATGATGTTTTTGATGCACAGTGGCGCCACAAATCAGCTGAGTTGGAGTTGATTTCTGTCTCTGTTGTGTTTGTTTCAGTATGTGTTTGTCTATATGATGACTGTGCTTAAAAGGGTTGAGCTTCTACATGCATTTTTACATTTTATGACTCCTGTATAGCCAAATAATACACTCCCGAGGCCTGATGCTAGTTGACTGTCAAATCAATACACCAGTCCTCAAGGTGGCCTTTATATTTTTGGGACATAAAAGAAATTGTGCAAAGAAATTAACAAACAAACAAACAGCTACAGAACTGTAAACGCTGACCACTTTGTGCTATAACTTGATATAACGGAGATGAAGACCGGTTCGCCATGCTCCACTTGGTTTACTGCTCTATTCAAAACACCACAGATGCTTGCTTAATCAGCACTGAAGAACAGTCAGGGAGCAAATTAAGTCTATAGAGTCCGTGCCCTCCCCGTTTGCTACGTGGCATCCGAGGAGGGCAGCAAGTGTGCACAGACAAACAGCTTCTATGAGAGAAGCAATTACCCACAAAACAACCTTGGCATGCCTGTCTGCCGCAGGGTGATGGCTTAAAAGTATCTTACCCCCTGTAGGGGGAATAGACAAGTGGGGGAAAGAGTGACAAAGAGGAAGAGAAAGGTGGAAAGAGAGAAAGACGGGTGGCGGGGGGGCTGAACTTGCTTTAAAAAGCAGGAGCTCAAAAAGGTCAGGATGACAGCTCATTTAAATCCTCCCAGCGAGAGAAGAAAAAACAAGGCTTAATTAAGCTGCCGGTAATGCACAGATACCTGAGGGCGTTGCACCTTGGGGTGCTGCAGGGGGGGGGCGGGGTGGCAAGGGAGGAGGGGGGGGAAGGGGAGGAACTGGTGGGTGGTTAGCGATGGGTGGCGGAGCTGCAGTGCCGAGATGGATCTGATCATTTTGGAGGCGTTCTGTGTCGTTGCTGCAGCGCCACCTTTTTCTATTACCAGGCCTCCCACTCCCCTCGTCCTCATCTCTTTTCCCCTGCTTTCTGATTTACAGCCTGGACTGCCATATGGCAGCAATCCCTGCCCTCGATTCAGCGTGTCACCATGCATTAACTTTAATTGGCCTGATATGTTATTCTTTTCCCTCCGGCCTTGGAAGGGTTTTAGGTACATGGAGCCTGGATGTCAGCAGGCAGGATTTCCAGCTTTCTTTCATTTACGAGGTTTGCCAAGATTTCACACGAAGATAACGGCAATCTCTTTGACAACATGCAGGTATGGGGTGGAGGAAAACTAAATATCAGAAAGAACGGTGTCTTTGTAAAAAAGCGTTCAAAAGCACAAACAATGACAAAACAGTGAAATGATGTGGGGAAAGGGAACAAAAACACCTATATATACTGTCAGATCGTTTGTTAGAAGAACACACACGCACGTCAACACACTACAGGCAGAAACAGCCCACAGGCCAGCCCCCTCCCGCTTCCCCCCACAGTGCCCCTGAATGTCAGAAAACTGTGCAGTGGGGAGTGCAGCGGCAAAGGTCAGCCTATGGTAATGCCCAAGCTGACACTGCTTTACAGCTCAGAGCAGGAGGGGATGAAACACGACAGACAGAAGCCTGACGTCTACCGACTCGCCCATCAGCAGCACTGCCACAGCGTCTTCAAATATCATACACCAAACACTGCTGCTTTTCTACAAAGGAACACACCCTCGCAGGGGCATTTTTAAAGTACTGACTATTTGTATCAGAAGGTGGAAGACTATACCCGACTCTGTCAAATCCAGACACTGACTGGCTGAAGTTGCTGGATTCCTAATTGCCCCCCGAGAACCAGGCAGGGGGCTTTAGCCTGGTCTGAGCAAGGGGTTTGACCCTCCAGCTTCCTCAACCATCCAGGGAAATAAGTATCTACCCCTGTGGCTCAGTAGCTTTTGTGATATAGAGACAAGCCCTTCCTGGCATGAGCGGAGACGGAGTTGGATCTGTGGAGGCCGAGCAGAGCCGGCCGGGCAGGGCCTGTGGAGCCGGGATTGGGCTTGATGGAGTTAAGCCAGGCATCTCACACTATCAGCCCCATGCAGACAGACACCACGGGGTTCTCAAAGTATTAGCGGGGGCCCCCGTGACTCGGCAAGTCTCCACCGGCTACTTATAGAGCTGCAATAAAAGTGTGTGAATAACTGTGTGGCTTTCATTATAGACAAATAAAAGCGAGCAGACAAAGTAAGACTTGAGAAAGTGATGTGCATGGCTTGTGTCATGTGTCAAATTGCTCCTATAAAAGATGACCTATATTTTCTTTTCATTCCTCAGTGGGGAAGAAGAAAGCCATTTGAAAGTTTAAAAGAAAAAAAGGGAAAAAAATGAGAAGAATAGGAGGGAGGAACAGGAGAGACGGAGGCCATTTAGGAAATTAGACCAGCTGCCAGTGTTTCTTTGTAGAGATGTTTTAATCAATATCTTCCATGAACTTTAATCTGCAATAGTTAGAAATTCCGAGCGTGAGTTTAATTGCTTAGGAAATCATCTATTAAAATACCCACAAACAAAAAGCATGAGCAAAAAAAAAGAAAAAGCGAGAACTGTACACAAGAGATGAGCTCATTAGAGGAAGACACAAATAACATTAATGGAGAAAAACAATGAAGGAATTTTTTTTTTTAAATTATTTCTTTTTAAAAGGTGAGGAAGTATGTTTGGTTGCTCGTTGAATATTACAAGTTTTTCTGTAGCAATTATGAGCAAAGGCAATTAGGGAGAGGCAAGTCACCATGTTGTATATGACTTGAGTGTATGGCTGAAGGAGGAGAGAGTAGAGGAGAAAGCAGGCTGCTGTTATTTTAATTGCATGTTTACCCCCAGGTTATGGGTCTGAAATAGAGCCAAGAAAAAAAAAAAAAAAATGTTGCTGTAGAAATTCAATGCAACTTCACTGTGTTGATTCTCTCAGGGACAGAAAGAGAGAAATTACTTTCCTTTGCAAGCCTAGTCTCTGAATAGAAGGTAAAGAAAGAAAAGGAGCAGGAAGATGAGAATGGCTTTTTACCCTTGAATACCAAGCCACGGCATTCTGTCAGAAGAAAAGGGGAAAAAAGGCCTTGGCTCTTGAGCATGTTAGAAAGAAATAACAGTTTGGTATGGCCTTCATTAGCCCATTAGGCTTTGCAAACAACAGGGGTAGAAAAGGATTGCAAAGAGCGCTGTGGGCATGTTAGGCTGGTTCACGGTTTCCCCACAATGGATCTTGATGACTCCAGCACATCCCGATAAGTTTAGGGGCTCTGTTTGCTTTTACAAGAGCAGAGACCCCCTCGTCATCACGGGCTGTTGCCTCAAACTAGAAGCCAACGGTCGGAGAAGACAACCCAGCCAAACTATCCCCTAAATTGAGAGTCGGTAAAATAGTGATTTCCAAGTTGCGAGAAACAGCGTGTCAGGGATAAAACTGTCAAGCAAGAAAAAACCGCTGCGGTAGTGTGGGAGAGAGGAAGACAGCTACTTGAAACTGCTCTTCTTTGGTGGGAAGGAGGGGTCTGTGAAGGAACTAGGAGGCAGCGTGAACGCTTCGCAACTGACTGATGAAAAAGTGACAGTTCCCCGAGGTGAGGTAGTGGATATGGAGCAGAGAGAGACAGCATGCCCTTAGAATACTGCGTCGTCCGCCACTGAATCGGCTACATCTTTGCATACATGTCAGACACGGACAGTTGGTTTCACAGTCAGAACGCGGGGCCATGAAACTAAAAAGGAAACACTTGGAAAGTAGAAGACTTCTTATCAAACCTGACCTCATTCCTTCTCTCTTGTCTTTGCATCAGTAGTTTGTGGAGTCTTTTGGATGATGACCGTGGCTTCTCACAGTAGAGAAGATGACAGGAATGTTGGCGAGATGAGAGGATATTAAGCAGTGAGTTTCCTGGTCCCGACCCGACTCTCTCCACCCGCATCTAAGCCATGGTCATTACCCATCTAACCACGTCAGCACTGCAAGGACAAGCCAGCAAAGGTCCATTCTTCAACTTGGGGTCAGTTTCACTCACAGCCACTTAAGCCGGCTCTGCTTCCCAAAGAGCCCTACAAAATGTGAAGGGTACGGTTAAGTGTGCACAGTCGTGTCAAGGCCAGCCAAGGTCAGATGGGCAGACAGAAAAGCGCTGGCAGTGCCGCGAACGTGGCGTCATGAATGCCAAGACGCCGGGGCCCCTGACTGCGCCGTTTGACAGACATGTTTACACCTGATAGAAAATGCAGTGCGGATGGCCTGCCAAAACAGAGGCGATCCAAAGTGAGAGGTGCCAGCCTAGTTATTTATTTATCTGCTGCAAATCCGTCGAGAGCGCAGCCAGAAGCTGGGTATGCCTCAGCGAGGAGAAAGTCAGCCTGCTCGCGGGGATATGACAAGACTTAAACTAGTTGAGGGGAGAAAAATATGCTGACATGCGATAAAAAAGATCCCATGGAGCAATTCTGGAGATTGGATTTGATTTACTTGCGCACTTAATACAACTCATGAGTTCTCATAAAAGCACATAAAATTAATGAAATTAATGAGAGGCTGTTCTAAAAATCCTTCATGATAAAGTTCAGATACAGGGTCAGGCTTTATTCAGAGCTGATGAGCAAATGTTCCAAGAGATGCACTGATTGTCATTTCCTTGACTGATGATGAACTACCCCCCCCCCCTCTTATTTCTTTTAATCAATAAAAAAAGCAATAAGAATGAGTACCAAAATAATAAAATACATTTTTAAAAAAACAATATGGTGGGAAGACACTACTTTATGTAAGGATGCCATTTTGCCCCTCTCACAGCGCATAGCTCTGCTTTAGTTTGTAGACTGTCATTTGCTCAATTGATCGTATTTCTTCCATAATGTCCAGCAAGTGGTTCGTTCCAGGTGGGCCTGTTTCAGCCAGTTTCTTGTAATGGCTTTCTTAGCCGCAAGAGATAGAAATCTAAAAAGGTATACATCTCCTTTATCTATTACAGCTTCTGGTATCAGTCCAAGATATATAAACCGAGGGTCATTAGGAATGTTAAATCTCAAAATTGCCCCCCATAGCTCTGAGGACCCCCCCCCCAAATTGTTTGTATTTTCATACATGACCAAAATATATGATGGTTGGTATTCAATTCCTCACATTGTCTCCAACAGTATTGTTGCTTATCCAATTGTTTATTTTTCTTTTTTTTTTCAGTAATAAAGAACCATATTAAAATTCTCCAGCCAAATTCCCTCCATCTTTTTCAGCTTTCCTCTTATTTTTAAAAAAGATGTGACCTTTTTCTTTCTAGGAAGTTCGATGAATCGCATACATAAAGTATGAATTTCAACAACTTGTTCAAACCCCTTTATAAAGCCGATTAAAGATCCTAAACCTTTTTCTCTTCATTATTCATATCAAAATATAGAAGCGCATCAGAGAACACATCTATATCTTGAAATCAAAGTGCTGCATTTGTACTTTTGCAAAGGGAAAAAAAAAATCGATAAACCAGATAATAAAAACAGAGGAAGGAAACAAAGCCGACAGATTGTTGTCTGTGGTCGTTGCTGCAAGACTGGGGCATTTACTGACTGGAAATTAAGTTAGTAAATAAATGAATAAAAAGAATTATACTGGCCCATCACTGATTGGAGCTGGTCATGGTGAAAATCTGCCATTTCTGATAACCACCTGATCAATCAGTGCAGTCCCTAAATGTTACAGGAACAACACAAGGAGTCTAGAAATGTACATATAAGGTCTGTACCTCAACTAAATGGGATATATTTTTGTTATATTCCAAATGAATGAAGACAGTCTTGACCAGATGGTGTTAAATATAAAGTTTCAGAATCATCAAGGTCATTAAAATTCAGTCAAAAGGGAACTTTCCATCCATCCATACCCACTTATATTGCATGGCAATCCAACCTCAGTGGTGCCGCTCCATCACACAACCAGAGACAGTGCTCTTAGTAACGAGATAAACATGAATCCCCTTTCATCTTCCTGGTGGTGCCACATCTGTGTCATTCATCTCATCCATCTCATTAACATGCTGAGTCACTGTTAGATGCCAGACTGCTCAGCTTGGTGCAGGACTGGAATAGCATGGTTAGACACAAATACTCGATTACTACATATCCACTGTGCGCGTTATGCTATGTGCAGTGACAGAAATCCCCCGACTAAAAGGAGTTTGCTTTATGTAAAGCTTTGGAAATTTTAAAGTTATGGTTCAAACAGGACTACGGAAGCTAAAAGAAGTTGACGGGTAGATGCCTGACTTGTTAAGAGATTCTTAATGTACTTAAAGTACCTTGTAAACTCCATCGCCTCCACTGTATTCAAAAAGTAATTGTTATTCTTAAAAAAAAAAAAGGTTAACATTTCACATAAAGATCAGAGGCTTAAAAGCAAATGTTTCAGTTCATGTTGGGGTTTTACAGTAAGTCACCCAGGCCTTCTCCCTGCTTAGTGGGAAATAACTCAATGTGCTTGGAACCAAAGTGAGGAAGCATTGTTCCAGCTGGCTGAAAAAAAAAAGGGGAAATGAAGATGGAGTAGTTTGATTTCATTTGTTAGCAGGTGCATCCATTTTACGTTCTCCCCCACACCCATCTCGCCTCTCTCAGTCAAAGCGCTTATCAAGAAATTCGACACCCCAGTGACAAATTGAGCCTGCGATTAAAGGGAGAAAGAGGAAAGCTTTGTTAAGTGCTGCTGATTGGGATCCAAGGCTGCCCTCACACATGCGAGATGTGTGTTTGTGCATGCATGTATGTATGTACGCCTGGTACAGAGCCAGGAGCAGCACAGAGCCGCCACCTCCTCTCCCATTTTCCAGGTGTTCCCACGGCTTACATTTCTGCACAGAGTACTCGGCAAACAAAATGAAATCAATGCAGCTGTTCGCCCCGTCTCTTCCCCGCTCACTTGCACACATGTATCGGAAAACACACAAGCGCAGATTCATATACACCGGTTACTTTCCCCCTGCAGGAATAATGACCTCCTCCGGTATTTTCAGTACCTTCTTCTTGACACGTACACTGTGTTTAACAAGAAGAAAAAGAAGACGAAAAAAAAGAAAAAAGTTAAGGCTCCGTGTTTGTCCCACTCAGACCCATATTATTGACCCAGCATTAACCAGTCCTGGCCTGTTTGCAAGCACTGGGCTGATTTAGATGAGGGAGAGAGAGGAGCAGCTCTACAAGGCAGAACTGTGCTAGCGCTGACTCTCACAAATCATCCTAAAAGGGCTTAACACACAAAAACAGCTTCCAGTGCTACACAGGCCTGTTGTGACAGATTTATCCACTGTGCCATTATACTAACTGGCCTTTCCCCCATACCAGCTGTATATACACACACAATATATATATATATATATATATATACAGATAACTCACAAACAATTGAGCCTTTGAATATTCAACGCTATTGCTCACTTGCTATATTTCAGTCACCTTGAGGTCTCAAGTGTGACATGGGAGATAAAACTGCCAGGGATGTAAGAGTTCCAGTCATTTTAAGAATTTAAAGACTTGAATTAATCAGACGCACGTTCATTAATATTGCCATCTAAAAGAATATTAGCAAACCCGAGCCCCATCTTTAACTCTGGTATGTATAATAAAGTTTTATCTTAAAATCTGCCGATGACAGGGATCATTTTTCAGATTTTATGGTGGACCTCTTGAATGCACAGCAAAGAAAAAGCTCCTAATCTTCACTGAGGTGCACTGGCTCAGCCTGCAGTAGTGGATTACTGAGCTACAGGTCTGGTGGGGATGCAGAGATCTTTCTAGGGGAAAGCCTTTGGGCATTGTCCAATAAATTTGTCACACATTTTATCAGTCAGTTTTGTCTGGATATCCATCCCATCTAACTCACCATATCCCCCCTTCTTAAAAATCACTTTGTACGTTTGTTAAGAAAAGTGCCAGAAAAACAATCCTTTCTTCTTATTATTACAATTTTAGTACATAATAGTCAAAAACAAATCTTTACATGCCAATATAATTGTGCTGTGTGTGTGCGTCCAGTAAAAGCTCTGTCTATGAAATGTTGAGGTAAGCAGACTCCTTGGTACTTTGGCTTCCAGCAAAACCAAACAAAACTCCTACATATCTGCAGACCGGCTTAGGAAAAAGAAGATCTTTCTGCACTGGACAGAGTTGTGTGAGATGCGTTCCTTTTCGCCTCTGGCAATACACAAGACATTTGCGGGCTCTCTTTCGTCTCCCGAGTAGACGTGAGAGCCTGTCCACCCCCGGCTCTTTCCCCAGCAGACAACAGCTCGGGGTACCTTGTAGCCAGGCGGTGACTTTGTGGAGAGCCAGGCAAACACAGGCTCGGCATGGCAAACATTTCACCTCTGTGTCTGCATGGGAACATCTGGCCCTCTCAGGCTCAAAGGGCCATCTGTCTGTCTAAATGTGAGCCTACACACAATGTAGGTGTATCCTGTTGTAGTCATGGCACCGGAGTTTTTTTGTTTTTTTTAAAACTCCTACGCAGGTACTCCTATACACCAAAACAGTCACTTCACTTTCAAGGCAAGCGAGGAAGCCAAAAATTCTCCAAAACAAGAGCAAGACCCTCTTAAAATAATTGAATTACTGATTCAGAAGCTTCATTTTGGTGTTCAACCGCAGCCAGGTATCTATTGCAAACTTTCTGGGACTGAAAAATATTTAAAAATGAGTACTTAAAGCCACCAATCTGCCCAGTTAGATGTGCATTTTCTGCAACAACAGTTCTAGATCTAGAATAATTTCTTTCTTTTTTTACAGATTTTGGACCGCGTTATGGAAGAAAAACCTGAAAATATTTGAAAGCATTGAAAACAAAACTGATGCATCACAAAAAGTTTTTTTTTCTTTTTTGTGGCGTTGAAATTATTTCTGTGTGGTAGACACAAGAGAAATACCAAAGAGCAAATTTAGCTGTGATTTGGTGGTAATCAAATTCTACACTGCCTGCTTCTGAAGATGTGTGAATAAATACTTTATCCGATAGAATTATCTCGGCTGCAGTACTTTGGAAATCTTAGAGATTAACTTCAAATCTTCGATATCTTCTTCTTGCCTGCACCAGTAAGACAAAGTCAGACGGGTAATATAGTTAACTCTGCTGATAAAAACTCTTTCCTGTCGATCCTTCTCTCTTTCACTCTTGCATCATGCCTGCTTATACAGATCTCCCGTGGCTGTCCAATGATTCAAGACTGATGAGGCTTGCTCAAAGGTCTATGCCATTGAACACAGCATTAATGCACCCAGCAGCAAATTTTTTCCCATCGACCCCAGTTCCCTGCAATAAGGACACAGCCATCAATCAGGCTGAGATAGCCGACACCAGACACGGGCTGATGAAGTAGGGGACTTTGGAGCTAATGATAAATGGATCTCTCAGATATGGTCACAGTATACTATGACAATCTGCCGAGAACACTTGACCTTTAACAAAATCCTCAGCCACTTTTTGCGAGCACTGCGCAATGTGAAAAATAAAGAAAAATAAAAAAAATAGTGTATATGCGGGAGCTGTTGAGGTAAAAAAAGTGTGGTTATTTGTGTGAGAACTGCAGGGTCCAGCTGAGAGCCTCATCACTGTCAAAGCGAGTTCTGACCGGCACAGCCCTTTTCTTTTCCCACACCAAAGCTCGGGGAATGACCTTCAGCAGACCTGCTAGTCTTGCTAATTGGGGTCTCTACAGAACACAGCAATCCACCCCCCACACAGCGCTGGAAACACAACTGTGGGGCAGAGGGAGTGAAAAACAGCAATGTTATCTGCTTGGTGGTAAACCAGCAAAAGAAAACATAGAACCTGAGCTTCAATATGCAGAATTAAACTTCACTAAAAGAAGGATAACAGTCTTAACACTGAACAGAGGAATGAAATATTCATTTAAAAAAAAAAAAGTATTCTTGTAAAATTTTAAAAGTTGTCAAATCAATCTAAATAAACATCATTTATACAACCTCACGACACAGTTTA
>JBBBVU010000016.1:3314717-3381106 GCA_037177055.1 Atherinosoma microstoma | reverse complement strand
GTAAATATTTGAGCAGCCTTTTTGAACGATGCATATTTGATGACGAGGAATATTTGAAGCTACATCTGCGGTGCTAAAATGTTTCGAGTTCAATGACCCTCCGAGAAGAGTAACATTTTTTATTTTCTTTTAGCTTTTGCATTTAAACCAGGAAAAAGTTATTTTTAAATAAATGTATAATCAGTATAAAAATAGAAAGATGGACCAAAAACTTAAAGGAGAAATATTTGAAGTATTTCTGTCTTTTGTTTCTAGTTTTTCTTATAGTGGACACTTAAGCTTGACATGAAACCTTCTGTTTTCTCTGCTTCTAAATGTATATTTTAATTCTAATGAGAGAGCTTTTCTGTAATAGAATAAAAAATTCATTTTGTGGCTTCTTAATGTGTGTTTTTTTCATCTCCTGTGTCCACAGAGGATGGTAATCGGCACAGCCGGCCAGATGGTGGCACGGATCGCCCGAGAGGCAGGCGAGGACCTCAGCCAGGTGTACCTGAGGGATGTAAGGGTGAAGCTCTCTGTCAAGCTGAGCAAGTGAAGTAGACGGAGGGACTTTCATGGGGAAATCCTGGGAAGGTGGAGCCCATCCCGCTGGATTTGTGATGATTCCGCTCAAAATGATCTCAGCCAAGGAAGGAGCAATGGACAATGGAGATGATTTCCTCATCAATCTGACATGGATCTGCATATTTCATATCCACAGTCCAAGAACTCCCCACTGACATGCCGCTTCCTTAACAAAAGGATGTTCGTTATCCGAGTTATGACTTCTACACAATTTATTTTCATGTAAAAGCAACATCAGTCCACACAGTCCCGAGGGACTTTATTGAAAGTTTTAATAGAAAGATGTTACGTATGGGATGCTGCAGAATAAACCCTGTTGAGTTATCTGGCTTATTTTTATTCAACGATACGTTTTTGGTAACAAACATGACACAGACACCATTTTGACTGCGTGTTCATGGCTGAGCAGGTTTGTGCAAGCTGTAAAAAGGCTTTATCTTTGGCTCTCTGAGCTTTTTGCTTGGCGGGTGCCCCGTGCAAACATGCGCTCTAGATAAACTGGAAGCGAGACCTGCACAGTCATGTTCACTCAAATGCCCCCGATATACCATCCGACCCCTTTTTCTCTCCATTCCCACATCACTTTAGCCTACTCCACTGCCTTTGAAGTGTGTCCGTCCATTCCTGTGACTATCACTTTTTGTTCTGGTGCTTTCTTCCTTTTTTCTTCCCCCACCATCTCCCCTTATGCTCTTTTGGCTCTTATAAAGCTCGGCTCTGCCCCTGAGGCTTGAATTGTCTCCCTAATGGATGGCAAAGTGGAGCACTAACCTGATGCTAAAATGGGTCAGATAATGGTGATTAGATTCATCCCTGCTGCCTGTAAGTTAACTCGACAGTTACTCTATCCGGGGCATCTTGATGAATAACCAGCCGGTGGCCTAAAGTGAGGTAAGGGAGGGAGAAGCTGTGTCAGCCCCTCGAGCTCTCCCTGCTCTCTTAACGCCTGCTACCCAGTGATTAGACAAGCCGGTTGCACAGCAGAGATCGCTACTTAGACAAGCCAACTGCACTTTGAAGATATTAAACCTGGTGCCTGTCAGTAGGTGCATATAAGTTGGCCTTCAAGCACAAAATATTTAGAATGCTGATGTTTGACTTTATATAAAATTTTATTTAAGAAAAAGAAAAGACGAGGTAATCATTTGAGAGAGAGAGCTCCATAAACTTTATTTAACTTGCATCTTAAAACTGGAAATTCATTAACACATCAGTCACAAGTGTTTCCTTTCTTCTGTCCTCCTGGTTTCGATGTAATCGAGCGAAGGCCGTAGAACCCTTACCATTACTAAAACTCAGTAATGGTAACGGTTTCACAGCCCTCCTCTGCATGTGTTCAGGCTTCAGGTCAGTTGGGGCCCCGAGTCTGCGGCGATGGTGCCGGAGGTGGAATGAAACCCTGGATAGTACATCATCTATACTGTAGTGTCTCTTTAATAAACTTACAGTATAAGATGATATCCTGTCCAGGGCACAAGACATAACAGCGAGCAGCCAGATTCTGCCATGTTTGTTTCTAATCTGCAAGAAAAGTCAAGACAACTCATTAGTGATGCGTACACAGAACATCAGCTAATTAAACTGATGTGAGAAAAAGTTTTTTGGCGTTGTAAGGAAGGCCCTAATTAGCCTCCTCTCTGTCATCTACTCACCTCTTTATTACGTCTTTCCTTCACAGCATGTTGACGTTGTATGGCGTCCATGTCTGGCTCACATCTAACTGGTTTGGCCATCGGGCTCCAACACTTAAAGACCCCCCCTTGGCTCATTAGCATACCGTGATGACATCTAGGGTGGACCAGACTTTTTTTTTTTTTCTTTCTTATCTGCTCCCAACCTGATTGCCTCAGTCCAGTGACGGTCGCCGCCCTTACTACGCCCGGCTGGACTTTGCAGACAAATGACACGATTGCTTTTTTAATTTTCTCCTCTCAATCGGCCGTTCTTCAACGAAAACATGTTGACAAAACGTCGAGAAAGGATATTTAATTAATTAGTTGATGCCATATGAAGAAGTCTACAAGTGTGCCAAGTATAACAGCTGATATTTATTCACAGAAAAGTCTTCTTTTTTTTTTAGATGTTGCTCATATTTCCCCCCCAGGTGTTTCTTTCCACTTTACTGGGTTTATTTGGTAGTTTCAACTTTCTTTAGTCTTGCACATCTTCAGTCATGTAAATAAAAAAGTACATTCTCTTTCAACTCTAAAGTTGGATGTATCCGAACTTAATACAAAAAGCATTTGGTCCTTTAAAAGGTCTTAAAATGATGTAAATACAACCTCAAATATAAAAGTTAAACCAAAATGCAGAAGCGGTGTGAAACACTAAGTACACCCTTAAACTAAGTGCACCCTTACTGTTTCCATGGGAATTAAGAGGTGAAGTAGCAGCCAGGTGCTGCTAATTGAATGTACTTGATTAATTGCTCATAAAGTTGAGTCAGTTTGCTGGTCTGCAGCATTCAGGTGTGTGTTAAGACTTCAATACCAGGACCTTCAGGCAGAAGAGACCAAGGTGACAATATTCAGTTATGATGCACAATGCCACATTTGGTGAAAACCAAACACAGCATATCAGCGGTAAAACCTCATACCAACTGTCAAACACAGGGCTGGAGGCCAGAGGAACCGGACACCTTGCGGTCACTGAGTGGACCATGAACTCTTCTGGATACCAAAGTATTCTAAAGTCAAATGTGAGGCCATCTGTCTGACAGGAAAAGCCTGGCTGAAACCGGGTCATGCAACAGGGAAATTATCCCAAGCACAGCAGCGAATCTACAGCAATACCCAGGGTAGAAAAAGAAAAGAATCAAGGTGTTGAAATGGTCAAATCAAAGTCCAGACCTCAATTTGATTAAAATGGTGTGGTGGGACTAAACCCCATTCCTGACAAGGACTATTTTTTCTGCCTCCTGTCTGAAATAAGATACGCAAAATAGATTAATTATATCTTCACAATTGCAAGGGCTGTATGTATAATCTTGGTCTCAAGAGAAAATCGAGACATGCAGGATTACTAAGAGTCTGAATCCTGACACGTTACTGTGTCAGAGTGAATTCAACTGGAACACAGTTGTTATCTGCTCCTAAAAGAAAACCACATTTCTTTCAGAGAAAACCAGAAGACAGCAGCCCAGGTCATCTAGGAATTAGTAAAGTAATGTCTGATGAGGAGCTGTGCAAAAATAGAAGCTCAAATTAATTACCCTGAGCAGTTTTAAGGAAGTGAAGCCCATGATAGTATATGAAAGGAAGAGTGAATACTTCACTATAAAAAAACCTCCTTCATCGTCATGGAAACTACCAGGACCTTCATGATCCATGTCAAACAAAGGCAGAGTCCTAGGAGAACTCATTAGCAGTTTTTTTTTTAGGTGGAATAAAACTTTTTGACCACAAAACAAAAAAAGTAAGACGTGATTTTGTGAGTTTTTTCTGATGAGACAGACATCTTTGTAATCAACAGTCTCTGCTTTTATACGACTCCTTGTCTGTGAGGTTTGCTTGAAGTGGAGAAATTAGCAGAAGCTCTAAAGTGGACAATGCTGTTCTCATGTTTTTGTTACATTCCCATATAATTGCTTGGGATTTGAATTATGTTTTGTTTGGATGCCAATGCTTGGTAGAGTCTTTTAGCTGAGTTTCTCCCTGTCATTTTGGTATGTTACATGTTAGGATGGCTGATTTTTTAGTGTGTGCAAAGATCTTTTCTACTGCACGTATCTCCTGCACTCGTTAACCCCTCACCAGGAAGAGCTTAAAGAGAGCCGAGTGCCTGCAAACCTCAATGATCTGAAACAACATTGTAAATAAGAGTATACAATAATGTGGATGAATTCATAGAAATAATGTTAATTTTGATTGTTTTTGTTAAAGTAATGATACAGTGTAATATAGTTCCTCATTTACCTCAATTGAAGACATGATAATCAACAGGTTTATTTGTTTTTAAATGTATGTCTTGATATTCAAAAGCTTTGAATTGAAGGCAGGTCTTCTTTTCAGATGAGTGTAATTAAAAGAATCCAGCAGTAAGCTGAATCGGAGTGTCGGTGTTATAAAAATGCTGGAAAGCTCATCTCAAACTGAGGTAATAAATCCCATGTTCAGTGTCTCCTCAATCCTCTGCATCTCACAGCGTTTGGATTTATGAGCGATGGTTTCATGGATTGGAATTTAATATCACAATATGTCAGGTAATGTCATGTTATCTGACTTATTAAAGGCAGTGCATTTCTGTTTTTTTTTCTTATGCTCAACTAGGTTCCAGGATATGGAAGGCTGAGATGTATTTTTGGATTAGACTTGTCACATTGCTGCTGCACATCCCTTTCGCAGCATCAAATTATGGCTGGACTGTGATAGACTGTGTTTCCTGCTGTTGTTTGCCTTTAATCCCTGACAGTATGTCTATATCTTTTAGAAATAGACTAGTTTTATGTTGGAATGGAGTCTCGCTGGGTGGGTTTAGCTTTCCTGCCATCCTCTTGAAGCTCGCAGTTTTTCCTGCTTAATAATAATTATGTAGAAGTTGAGGTCATAGTGATCGTTAGTGTTTGAATAAAGGCAGCTGGACATCTTTTTCTTTCTTCTTGGAGATGTTTCACACGTCTGTAATTGCTGCAGCAGTTTATGGAGCTGTGAATATCAGAGCCCACGATTTACATACAAATACCCAATATAGCCACATCTTATTCCAGGTGTACTGACTTCTCAAGCAGATTTGATGAATGCCCCCACTCCAACACCAAGTCATTAATGTAGAAATATTCACAGTATACTCAGGTCTTCATGCATTACTTTAAGGTCAGCGTCATTTATCACACCTACACACGTGTGTGCTTACACAGGAAGAAACTGTGATTCTTAGCATTTCTGTCCAGTTCCAGTAATTCAGCTCCCTGACCTATGTGTGGCCCTTAACATGTGTTTCAGGAAGCGCCTGGGTTAGGTAGGACATAAGAGTTGCCATGGCAACACAATCCTGGACAAGGGTGTGGGATCTGGTTTGGGGTGTGAGGGGTCCTCCTGCCAGCATAGATAAAGATGGAGGTAGGACTATCTGGGTGGTTTGCTATGCCTCCAGCCGCTTTATCTGCAGCAGAAATGCTTCTGCTCCGTTCCACAACTTCCCAGTTGGGTTCTGAGATAATTCTTGAAATGTTTATGAGGACAAAAGGGCAACAGACTTTATCCAAAGTGATCAGGAAAACGTGTTGGTCTGTTCAGTACATATAAATAGAAGGACTGTAAAAGCATATATGTATATGTATGTAAAAGGTTAGGCGTGAAAGAAGAGAGGGAGAAGACATCGTGACGAGCTGCAGATTCATTTTTTATTTTAGTCATCAACTGGGAGCAGTTCCATTTAAAAGCCACAAAACATCTGGCCAGGAATAATGAGGGCCACAGTTACCAGTGAATGTGAGGTTTAACAGCACAGCAGCTACATCATTACAGAGAAATGAGTGAAAAAGACACGACCAGCATGCATTTACTTCATGTTTATTAGCATCTACTAAATCCAAGTTCATTTTGGCATAAAGTCTGAGAGATTATTTTTTTAAAATTAAGTAATGGAATTATGTTCAGGTTTGATGTAAGAGAATAAAGTCATTTAAAAACCCTGAAACACATAGATAGAGAAGATTAAAACCCAGTAGAGGGTGCCCAGGTTATTTTTTACTATTCCAAATGTTTTTCCTCAAGATAAGGTCTATTCTTTGATGAAAACAGAGTTATGGAGGCCATCCTGACACAATAAGGCACACCAGTCCCTTTTTTTAAAACTCTATTGGGCTTTGCTTGGGAAATATGAAAAACAAGATCCAATCAGTATGACTCTGCAAGAACCAGAGGATGCTACAACAAGAACATTTTTACATATTCTAAGAAAGACTGGTGAACAGGCTTTTTGGTGAAGATAATAGATGAATCTAATTGGCCTGCTTTAGTGTTCTGGATACTTCTACAAATTAGGCAATGCATCCTTTTTTTGATGAATAATTTAAACCTGGTTGTATCTTTTTCTAGGAAGAAAGCACGTACTGTTTTGGACATGAAAGTTTTATGATTACATTAGGAGCACTTCTGATAGTCAGCATGGGTCAGAAAATTTGTTGGAAAAGACACGATCCAAGGAGGACTGCTGGAGAAAGCTCTCAGATTCTCTGCTCACAGTTTAACTTCATCAAATAAACAATGGAAGGGAGTACTCTGCTTTTTAAAATGTGGAATCTGTTTCTTTTCTATGAAGAAAAATTGATTTAAAAGGTTTGTTTATTTGACCTGTAATGATGTTTACAGTCAGACATCAGAGCGGATGGATAAAACTCTGGTTTTGGGATTATTTATATTTAAATGTGATGTTGGTACAAACTGATAATCCTAAGAGACTGAACCGTATCCTGTCTGGTTTCCAATATGAGCCATTTAGACATCAAACAGCCTGTGCTCTGTTATATTTAGTGATTTAAAAAGCCTTGTGTTCTTATTGTTGAATCCACTCACAGGTCCTGCAGTGGCAGCACAGGAGTCTTTACTTGCATGGGTAATAGTCCTATTTAGCTTAAGTGGCTCCACCTGTGAAGCCGCTAGCTGCTTCAACTTTTAACTTCTGTGTAGGTGAAGAGCTTGTTAAACGAACAGTCCACTTTACCTCAGAAATAATTACACTGACTGAGGTAAGATTGAAACGCAGGGCATAGATGTCAGTGTCTGGAACCGATGCCTTTCTGAACAAGCCTTGTTTAGCATGTTTGGGTATAAACTGTATAAACTTAAAGCAGCGTTTCCACACATCTAATGTTTCCACAATAAACATGTTGAAATCACTGGAAATGAATATCAGTGTTTTTAAGTTTCCAAGTACGAGTTTCCTCGTTTAAAACGAGTGAAATTTACAAGATTTTATTACATTTATTTGGACTCTTTAAATGTAGAAATGCCATGGCAAGGATGTCAATATGGTTGGTTATCTCTGACTCCCCCCTTCAGGATTAATAATGTATAACAGATGAAACCTCATTGAGCTGAATTCCCTCATTATTAGCTAAAATACTATAGCTCAGCATCGTTCTGAGTAACCATGGTTACAGTTTTTTTTGTGTTTCAAAGTACAAGGTTGTCCAACTTTACAGCAGTCGGCAGCCGGAGGACATGTCTCCTACCTGCTGATCCAAAGCGTCCCATCACATGCATGATGCATTATGATGATGATGGCGTTTACCTTCCTGCAATCGTTTGTCTTTACCACGAAGTAACCCTTGAACCATTAAGGATTTTACAGACAGAAGGTGATTTAACATTTATTAGAAGGTGGCACACACAGAATAACATGAACATATGCTAAAGTTGCCATGCCGGACCAGTGTTACATGACAAGCCACAAGAAAGATCCTCAAACTATTCAATCGAAAGAAAGTCGAAGACAACAGATGAATATGAGAGTTAAGGCATCGGTTTACAATGTTTGGTCATTCAAATGCTACACGGAATAACAAGAAGTTGCCACTATTCTGATTAGTCAATGCAAATGTAGGATTTGTATTCTTTGGCACAAATATAATGGCCAAAAAGAATGAACGATGTCCAGATTTCGATGGAAAAGCTGTGAAATTATACATTTAACTACATAAACATGTTTACATATTCATCTATATGTATGTTTATATTCCCTTATACATTTGTAGGACAGAATGTCATAAAGCACATGAAACAGAGAGGAATAATTACAGTTGAACACCATATAATCACATTCACAGAACCTTCTAGTTGGTCTTTATCCTATGACACAATCATAAAGAACATTGCATTAGTGCTTTCAAATGTGTGATAGTTACAGTCAACAATCTGCACACTGACGTATGAATGACCTCGTTATTTTAACAAAGGCACCGAGAAGTACTACTTAAGGAGCATTGTAAAGTAGGAGGTTGTCAAACGTTTTGTTCTGAGAAACCGCACTTTGTAAACTCAGTTTTAGCAAAACCAAAGAGTCCACAGCCAGTTGACAAATCTTGGTCAGATTGTAAAGCGTGAATGTTTGAAACGAGAAGATGATTTACAATGTGGAACTTGTGACACCTCAGTTACCAAATTCAGGTTTAGACTATGTAAGTAAAACAATAACGTACAATTTAACATAGTTTAAATCAGTAATAAACAGGTGCAACCATCCACCCAGTATGAATTTCTACCTTTAATGTCTGAGTAAAAAGACAAAACTGCAAATCATTTCATGTATTAAGAAATTAAAATGAGTCATTCATCTATGGCTCTGCTGGATTGCGCTTGTTAAAATCACTGGCCACTTAAAATGAAAGAAAAGAACATTACATACCAACAGGTTAACAATATTCTGGTGTTTGTGGCGAGCCAGGAACAAATAAATGAAGCTGGAAAGAACGGTGTGGCATTTGCATCAAAAACAGAAACCTGAAATTTGCACAGGCCAGCTAGACAAGTGTTTATTTCACAGAAAAGAAAAAAAAAATACCGTGACTCACTGGTGAAATATAACAAAACAATCACGGGTACTGAAGAGTGGTTAAAGATCATTCACAATGTTTTTCAGAGGTACTACGTAAAACAAAAAGAAGCAAGCCAACACTTCACAGTCAGCTCACAGGGTAATGGGGCAAAATGAGAGAGGTGATATATTTATATAAAACTTAGATTTACATCAAGAGGCAACAAAATATCCAACTGAAGTCCTATATCAAAGTCAATCCTTCTGAAACAATGCCATCTAGAGGTTGAAACTTGCATGTTCACACAGGAAGTCATACACTCACATAAAATGTTAAATAATTGTTCAAAGAATAGACAGAAATTCTTGAGTTATATTTGATAGGTGTGGAGGCTGCAAGCGAAGTCATTTATGTATTAACTTACCGCCAACTCTAAATGAAAGTCATTCAATTTTTAGTTAAATCCAAAAAGTTTGGTTTAATATTATAACCAATCATAGAAAAAGATTTAGATTACGAGACTAATGTTTTAGTTCCACACATTTGACCAGACTGCATGTCGGACAGTCTATACTAGTTTATGGTAGTGGAGCAGAAAAAGTCATTGGTCCAGCAGCTCAACCCATTCATGTTCATCACATAACATCTGACCTACTGAGGACTACCTGAGCACAAACACAGCCTATTCACATGCTTGTTTTAAAACCTTAAATTCCTAGTTCCACCTCCCTGACTGGAAGAAGTTAAATTTGCAACACATTGGCAACTTTAATCCCCACGAAAAGCCGGAGCAACGAGGCTTTCTGCAACACAAACATCAGGGCTCACTATGAAGTAAAAAAAAAAAGAATGGTAGTCAAAAGTGAGCCTTTCCAACAACATCTGGGAGTAACACAATCCTCTGTGAGAAGGACAACAAAGAGGAGTAACAAAATGATTTAAGCTACTTGAGGTAATACAGGAGGGGTTAGCAGCCCTGGCAGCTATCCAGGGTCTCTTTTAAGGCTACCATAAGTTGTATTTTGTGTTTGGGCAGCAATTACCGACATGACCAAACACATGGCAAAGTGAAGCGCAACCACCAGTGACAGCCTAAGCAGATATCATGAGCATAAAGAACAATTTCTTTAAACATTGTCCATCTAGAACACAGTGATATAAATCCCACCAAAACCAAACCACTGTTGTAAGGTTTGGACACTTGAGTGGTGAACAGGCACTGCACATGAGAAGAAGAAGACAGGCAACGTGATATTCCACTACGTGGCTAGGATTATTTAATCAAATATCACTGATATTGTGAAAAACTGTAAATTTTACAATCACTCCGAGTGAAGATCCAAAAAGATCTGAGTTAGAAACATGTCAAACTAGACTTTAAGAATAGTGTGTGGGGGAAAAAAAAAGAATAAGTGCTATATGTACTGCTAACTACTTTGCTAATTAAGCTGTAGGCATTAAACAAATGGCAGTAACAAAGGGGGAGAAGCTGGCACACTGCACCACCTCTAAATGTGAACGTGTCACATCACATGAGAGGAAAGTGATGCGCCCCAAACTCCAGGTGTGAACTTACACCACTTACATACTTCGATTTTTCCAATGTCTGAATGATCTTTGTCTCGCAAATATCCACCTCTGCTACGGATGACTTAACAACGCTGCAGCATATAATCTTGGCTAACTAGTGCAGTACAACACACAGAGGATAACAGAGGATACATACAATCTTTTTTTTTTATGCTCTTATAGAAAATTAAAAACCTCTTCAAAAATAAAAAAAAAAACCTCTTGGTTCATTGGTATCAAGTGTTTCTGGTCAAAGGCAGTTGCATAAGGGGTCTCTGGCTGAAAAAATCTGTCATGCTTGAGGCAGATACACAGAACAAGATACAGAATAACTACTCCTGGACCTCATTTATCACACAGCTGCTGGGCACTGAGCGCCCGTCATCTTCTGGAGGAGGGGGATCTGTGGGATAACAGGACAGAAGGGTTTGAAAGGAGAGAAAATTTTAAAAAAGAAGAAAAAAAAGAGCTTTTTTCTCTAAAACAGAAATTATCCTCCTAGACATGAAATCTGAGATCACAAGAACAAGAAGAGATTCATGTGATTTCTACTAAGCACAAATGCTTTATTTACTTATTTTTATTTTATTTTTTGCTTGATTTAAATTTTTAAATCCATGACAAATCTACTGGATGAGGGAGGTTAGACTACTGCTATGAATCAAAAGTCACATGTTCTGAGTATGACCTCAGTATCGCCTGATGTTTAAACATGGGGCCGTGGAAAGACATGTAGCGTTTTAGGAGATCATCAGCATCCAAATATTCTCACTAAAAGAATTAGGTGTCTAATGCCAATAATGCACTAAATGTCATTCAATAGAAGTAATAATGATGTCAAATTATTCTATTTCTTTTGAAACTGAAACAAGTATTTATTTGTTAAAAGTATTAATTGATGGAATTCTATATCCTAAATAATATATGGTAACTACAGTATATTGCGCTGTTTCTTCTTTTAATTCAAGTCACTCAAAACCTCCAGCAATCAGAAGCCTAGTATAAAACTGATCATGAAAATCAAAATTAAATCAAAGCAATATGAGCAACTCCTGCAGAGAGCAGTGTAACTCTCACCTTAGTCAGATCCACCCCAGTGAGGGCGTGGACAGAGACGGGAAGTTCAGCTAGTAGACGGTTCACCTCTCCAGTTACACGGCTACCGTCTCCACTCAGGATGACAATCTCATTGGTCCTGGCCAAAGGTGCCGCCACCTTTTTAGCAATCTGAAAAAACAAAAAAACACAACAACATTTTGTTTGTTATTCTAAGGACAAAACAATCCTCACCACCATCTACTTTCTAGGGCTGAGCAAACAAAAGTTATGTTTCAAGTCTACTATTTTTACAGCAGACATTGGGTGCAGCTGAATAGACAATTTTGCTCAGGAACTGAGTGAAATGACCCAGAAGTATCTAAGCAGAGCATGATCAGAGCTGTTCCAATTCTCAAAATACAAAGGAAAGGAGCTCCAATGCTTTCTTTATGATCTCCTTTAGCATTGAACACACTGGACCGTTCATTATGAAAGAAATGAAATGATTCCGTCCCACAATTCCTTGCTGCTGCAACTTTCGAATCATGCCTGATATTGTTTATCCACTTCTACTTACTGTGATTTGTGTGGATAAATTAGAGGATGAAACATGAATTTACAATCGATATTTGCAGCTTAAAATTTAAACAGCGTTTAGAGTCCCGCTTATTAACATTGTTGGGTGTTTTAATATTAGCTGATGTTCATAAATTTGCTCGAGACAGTGTAAATCCCCCCCCCCCCCGGCATTCATAATTACTGATTCATTTTATGAAACAAGAGTCAGAGAGCCTTCACAAACACCAACGGTTGTTTAAAACAGTGTTAATGAGCTATGGTGTTGATATTCAGACATCAATGTGTCGCTGCACTGCTGTCATCTACACAAAGAACACACTGGTGCGAGACTGCCTCCCACCACTGTTACTGAGATTTACTCTTCGAGTTCGAAGGCTAGCGTTTGGAAACATTTTGGTTTTTAAGGACATTAGAACGGACAAGGCCTGGACAAGTATTACTGTATATTATGTAACTTATTTAAAGCCAAAATAACTAGAATAGTAATACTACAAACATGAGTTCCCACCCCAAGTTGGTTGTTTCTCCTAACTATTGCTAACACATTCTTCCAGTAGATTCCATCGAAAAAAATATGAACATAATATGAAAAATATGTTGGATTTATTTATGGTCCTACATAAATAAAAGATAGTGGAGATAAGTCTGTTTGCTTATTTGAATTAATGGATCCTGAATCGATTTAAAAGTATGAAGTAGCCATGGAGTGAGAAAAAAAACCCTGAATGGGGAAAAAAGATGCATTGAAAATCCTGATAATCGTTTAATAATCGAATCGAAGCACCCTGAATCGTAATCGAATAGAATTGTGAGGTACCTAAGATGGCACACCCCTATTTAACCCTTTAAAGCCCAACCCAAGAAAAACTGGGGAGAAAAGTCAATTTTTTTAATCTGAAGTCATTATTTGGTCCTTTAACCAAACCTGGAAAAAAATCAACACATTTTTTTGGGAGTATATCTACCATTTATTACCGTATGACATGTCAAAATTATTGTAGTATAGTCTTCTGCTTCCTAGTGTCCATTAGGGGGCAGGAGACAAGTATCATATTGTATACTGCAGGGTTTTGAGCAAAGTTTTTATAATAAAGTGATGCAAAATGTCACAGAAACTGGATGTATCAAATATGATACGTTTGGCTTTATAGGGTTAACACTATTGTCTGGGGTATTGTTGAGTTAACTGGGGGAGCAACTTAGCCATTGCTGTTATTCATTAAACCTGCTCTTTTCATGTTGCGACAAGCTCTACTGTGACAAAGGTCTATTGTGCTGCTGAGACATGAAATGAATTTGGCAAGCGACCACTGAAGTGCAGGAGAGTTGGGAGATGAACTCAAGGTGTGTTAGTAGCTTGAGAACAGACTACTGCTCATTCCACAGATTATATCCTTTAGCTTTCTCACACACACAATTTACACCACCCGCATTCCTCAGGCAACTCTGATCAATGGATACCTTGTTCATGGCTGCAGAAAAACTAAATCATGCATCTTCTCCGACAGATGCAAGTTGACTGTTGCATCATTTCATGCTGCAACAGTCTCTGGCTGTTTACTTTATGCAAAACGGATTAACTGGTATAAACACTGAAATATGTTATGACAAATGATATGATAAGGCTGCTCCACTCTCAAGATGTGAAACAGTTTGTGTTAACACAGAAAAACTACAAAAACAAGAAAGTCAGACTGACTTTGGGCCAAATGTAGTGAGGACACTGTATAATGAGAACGTTGCATATAAACTCTACAAGTTTTGCCCGTTTCTTTTTAAAACTACTGTAAATTTAAAGTAAACAACAGACCTTGGGTAGAGCCTCCAGGACAAGAGCAGTCTTGGCAGCTTCGCCGTACTGCTGGTAGGCATCAGCTTTCAGCCTCATCTTCTCAGCCTCTGCCTTACCCACCGCTTCAATGGAGGCAGCTTCTGCCTCACCGATGTAGCGGATCTTCTCAGCCTCGGCCTGTGCTGTTAACACCTTCTTTATCCTAGGGTAATGGACAGGAGCTATCAAATATACTGTTCAGTGATCATTTACAAACAGAAAATCAACATTTATGCAGCAAGTGGAATGTACATTACAGGTCAATGATAGCCTTTAGTATGTAAACATACATAATTTAACTGTATGAATACATACTGTTACTTTGACTTGTTTGAGCATGTTGATACCAGAGCTATTCTTCTGTGTACATGGGACTGTGTCTTTCATGTATTTTTCTAGAACACCGAAAGCTGTGGTTTCTGTGTTTTTCACTCATTTCCTGCTGCTCCCCCAGTTTTAACGGGTAGAAACACATTCAAATGGTTCCCAGGGTGAAAGAAGTGAAAGAAACTTTCTACACAGTCTTTATGTTGTAGAACTTAATTACATATTGGTGTGTTGTTAAATCCAACAGGGTATCTAAATGAGTAAAAACCATTAATTATGGTAAACAGGGTGGCTTGTTATATCCAGTGTTGACTATTGCTGCATAGCTGCTCTTATTTCCATAGTGTGGAAAAGTTGATGTAAACAACTTAAAATAAAGCTGCCTACACTCTAAGGACAGTGACAGTTGATTCATGAAGGCAAAAATGGATAACTTTCTATTATTTCTAAGGACTTACTTCTGGCCCTCAGCCAGCTGCTGCATCTTGTAGGCCTCCGCCTCAGCAGGTCTCTTCACGGTGGCAATGAGTTCCTTTTCAGTGCGGTCAATCTCCTTCTCCTCAATTGTGATCTGCTTTTTCCTCTGCACCACCTCAATTTCAATCTCCTCTAGACGGATCTTCTGCTGCTCTTTGGCCGCTTGCAGCTCATATGCCAGCTGAGCCTCTGCTTTCTGGAAAAACAGGGGAACAGTTTCCTTTTTTTAATATTCAACTTTCATATTATTAGAAAATAAACATAATCCATAGATGAATTTTGATACCTTTGTGTTCACTTCTTGGTTGAAGGAAGCTTTCTGCATTTCCAGTTCTCGTTTGGAATCAGCCATTTTTGTGTCAGCAACAAACTTAACATCCATCATTTCTTTCTTACACTCAGCTTCCTAAAGAGGACAGATGGCGGAAATATTATGGAGATGGATTGGGACCATTGGTTTGATTATGAAATCAACAGCTACAAACAATCAGCAACGAGTGTGGTCTTCTTTTACGTTCCTTTTTCTTAATAAAGTTCCCCTTACCCTAATGCCAGCATCTCTCTCTGCCTCTGCCACTCCAATGTCTGCATCCCTTTGTACAGCAGCTGTCTGGGTTTTACCCAGAGAACTCAGGTAATCCACTTTATCATACACATCCTGTCAGAAGGGAAAATAAATATCAAGGTCTCGTAAGAATAAAAATAAATGACTCAATAGAAGCAGGTTGAACTGAACTTGACATCTCATACTTTGATGGTGAAGCTGAGGACCTCGATGCCCATGCGTCCAACATCAGGTGCTGCCACTTCTCGCACCAGAGCCGCAAACCTGTCTCGGTCCTGGTAAATCTGTTCAACAGTGAGGGTGCCTGAAAGATGGGAGAGCGGAGTTATTGCCCACCTAACTGAAACAGCTAGCTCTACAACCAGGTTCTGTGTCCACAGGCACTGGAAATACCCATAATCTAATCAACAAGAGCTGTTTCAAGCAGCCACACAAACACACACACAAATACAGAGTGTTGCATCCAAAATTCCACACAACGCATACTCAGTATTTATTTTAATGTTTAACTACTATACTTTGAAGTAGTTAAAAACAGTATGCATCTTTTCAGACACACTAGGGTAAGCATGTATTATCACTGCTATTTTCAAAATGTAAAACAACCATGGTAAGCCCCTCAATTTCATTTTTACTTGTGCATACAATGATGTGACAAAAAGCTATTTAAAAGCAATACTGTGGCTAACAAAGTGAAACATTATACCAACACTCAGACGGAAGAGTTGTTGACGTTGCAGTTTAATTCTGTAGCTACGATTGCATTTTGGGAAATTTATTTGGATGGGGTATCCATTTCTTGCACGCTGGAATATTTACTAGGACACAGTATACACTTTGCATACTAATAGACACAGCAGAGAAACACATTCTTCTACTACACATTTATTTAAGATGGAACACAACGTGAAAAATGTCAAATATGTGGCTGGCAAAATGTTCAAATGATCACAGATGCCATCACACTGATGCATCATAATCTTAGTACTCTATATTTTGGTACTCTCTATCAGCACCAAATGGTGACCAAGCAGATTGAGAAGCTACGTACCGAGGATGGCGCGCAGGTGACCCTCCAGGGTCTGCAGGATGACACTCTTGATCTCCATTACAGACTTCCCCAGGAACTGTTCACAGGCATAACCCAGCAGTTCGTTTTCTGTCATCACCTTCACCTAGTGCCAACATGGACACAGATCTTCAGCTGAACACACATTCATAAACAAAGGTGTGGCACACATGAAACAGAACAAATATTAGTTTTTGTGCCATCACCCAACAAACACACTGATTTTCCATCTTCACTTTTAAACCATCAGACCTGAATTATGAAAATGCTGGAAGATATTACAGAGGAACACACAGGATGATGAAGTCTGAAAATTATTCTTAATTACCTGGTATATAGTTCTCCTAATGACAACTTCACAATGACAATACATGCATTTTCATATTCTCAGTATGCTATAAAACCTTTGTACTACCGATAAACGAAGACTACATAGGGGTAAATGGTATTAAGATTCATTTTCATATAAGTCCTCAAAAGAAAATATGATTGCCTAACCCTGATAGTGCAGTCTGCTGTATTCTTGATTTCAAGCTGTGGTTGATAAACAGCTTCTAATGTAACTTCCAGCATGCTACTTTGAGGTTTATGATGTTAAGTAAAAGATGTACTGTAAACTGCCTGAAATATCAAAAGGACATACTCCCTATCAAATACTTAATTTGATCAATAATTACAATGAGTACTATTCAACATCTCAATTAAAACAGCATCACTTAAAAAATGGCCAAAGACAATTAAAAGGATCATTTATAGTTCAAAGAATGATACAAGAAAAAAATCATATTGGCACTTTGAATTAATATAAATCCAAGAAATATTAGTTATAATAACCTGAGATTCACAGAATACAAATAAGGACAGGCAGTGACTGTAATGGCTCAATTAAAATAAATAAAAAAGGATTTAAAAACATTTGGACGAACACTGTAGTCCACAGGAGCTGTAAGAAAAGAAAAAAGAAAAAAAAAATAGAAAAAAAATACAAATAAAAACAGCGAGCTGGGTCCTTAGGCGAGAGGTCTGCACATGGTTTTGTTTTGCAACATGCATTCAAACCAGAAATGAGGGCAACACAAAGTCAGGAAAGATGGTCTTCAATCCAAGGAAATGCAGTCTGAAAACAGAGAAGGCTGCAAGCTAGTCACAAAAAACACACACTGACCAGTTCAGACAGACAGCAGGGGGAGTCGTGCCATAGCTGAGTCTTTCGCAACGATTTGGGTGTAATGTAATCTGTTGACCTGAACTCCTGTTCGGCTTCCACACCCTCACAAACATTGTCCTACATCACCCCTTTCCCTGCCTCTTCAATATCCAGATCCCCTTGAAATCATACTGACGGAAAAAATAGCAACAACATTTTCTTAAGATGATGAATTCATTAGGTCCATCCAATGAGATGTTTTTACTTTGAATCATCCACCGAGCTGTACTATTTAAATAGTACAAGCAAAAGTCATGAGGCAAAATGTAATAGAAGCCCCGAATTAATTCCTCTGGGATTTGCATGCAATTGGATTTAAAATCCTGTTCTATATATGGATATTGTCCTAAATTAAGATTCTGCTCTTGCTTCCTTTAAATGGATTCTGCTTGGTACCTCCCCTTTAGCTCAGGGGGGAAGATACAATGCCTGTTACCATGGGGCACAGACACCCCACATAATGGCTCTGGATTCGGTTGGACCAATCAAATAGTGGCCATGATGAGCCTCTCTGCGAGTTAAACTATGTGAGAGTGAGAGGGTTTATTCAGCACCAGACAGTGGGTTCATTGTCAACACACATGTAGGAAAACACGGAGAGGAACATCGATGAGGCAGTGGTCAAAAAATAGAGAACTGATAATGAAAAGCACCGGCATGCAGACAATATAAAAGAAAAATGGAAACAAGGAGAATGATATAATTTGAAATGGAAATGCAAAGACCAGTGGTATACAACAAATTCTTAAAGAGAAAATCAACTTGTGTAAAAAGAAAAGAGCATGCTTCCACATGACAAAACATGTTTGAGGCTTATATGAAGCTGGTTCCAGTTTGTTATCAAAGGATTATGACATGATGACATGCCATAACAAGTTAACAAACACACCATAAAGTAAGTTTTGATTTATTCTTTGACATAGGTATGAAAACTAATATACAGAAAATTATGAATTACACAAGATCAGGCCTTTACCTGCTTTAGAATTTATTCTCCACAAAAATGTGTTTCCTGCCTGCCAGACACTATGGTATGTAGTATTGTGATTAAAGGTTTACTTTGTGCCATCACTAAAATAAACTTGGTTCTTGCACTGAACCAGCTGGGAACTGATACAGATGCCAGCCAAGGATCAGCACCTAATTCAAGTGGGTTAAAGAAGGTTATATGTAGCCTTCATATTACTGTGAGGCTAAAGACACCTAATGTCAAACTTCATGCAGAACGAAGAAGACGAGTACTGTTTTTATACTCCATATGGTGTAAAGAATGTCAACGTTATTCAAGTATAGTCATGATGCAGGGAGGGATTAGAATTAGGTTTGTTTTATGATGGATTTTCTCTTTAATATATTCTTAATGTACAAAAAGATTATTTTGGCACTGAACAAAAAAAAACCCTGACAAAATTAACTTGAACTGCCATTAAATTAGTTTTCGGCAGGGTCAAACAAACTAGTGTCAAAGACTGGACATTTTGAATTTGATCTATTTACGACAGTTCAAATACTTCCTTCAAACATTTAAACAAATGTTTGACTTTTGAAACAAACAACAAATGTGCCCTGAAACAAAAAAACAAAACAGCAAACACAATATTGACCCTCAGCTTAGCTGGCAGAGTTCAATTATGTGAAATGGCAGATATGAAGGTATATCATGCAGTCAACAATTTGACCCAACATCTGTGTGTGCATCTTGAGCCCTGTGTATAAAACACTACCTCTGCTGTGATTATGCGCTGATGCCAGAGAAAGGAAAAAGGGGGTGGGAGTTAGTAAAGTCTGAACTGGCATTCCCAGAAAAGTGTGATGATTTACCTGAGCCACCCCAGTGACAGTAATAGCTACACCCTCCGCTGTCTCTACATCCTCACACTTGGGCTGCAGGGTCATAATCTCAAGCGTTATCCTGTGAAGAATGTGGAAAAATATCAAATAAAATTTTACATGTTCGCAGGGAAAGCAAATGAAGGGAAGGAACAGAAAAAACAAGAACACAAAACAAAAAAAACAAGACAAAGTGAAACCATTCACCCAAGGACTCCAGATCACTTGCAATGGAGCAACATGAGATGCTATCCGAGATCAGAATGTCTGAATAAAGGCGTGATTCAGACTTTTGATATTATTTGTCAATGGACTCTTCAGATCTTCGTATTAAAAATTTGCACATTTCTGTCAAAGACCCCGTTGCCAAAGGGCAAGTCAGAAACTTAGAAAAAGCCAAGGAAGTGACAGCCGGTTGCCTCCTTTGGCTGCCGAGGAAGAAAGAAATGAGGGATGAGAGCACACACAGACACCGTTAGCTTGTTAGTGCAACAATTGTCCTTCCTCCTCCTTTGGCCTTGAGCACCACCCACCGCTTTTTTTTTTTTTTATCTTTAGTGCATTACCTGAGCAACCCCTGTCACATCCAGGGGAACACCCTCCGATGTTTCGATATTCTCACAGCGACAGAGGATGGTCATAACCTCCAGAGACATTCTATGCAGGCAGGCAGGCAGCGGGAATAGCAGAGGCAAAACAGTAAGTTGGACAACAGCTGTTAGGAATGTCAGTAACCAATGTCAAGAGGAAGAGGGAAGAGAGAGGAGGCAAAAGACACAATCTGACCTCCTGTTTTGCTGGTTTCAGTCCCAAAAACCAACAAAACAGTGAATAATGTGCTGCTGGTGACTTGTTACAGCTAATTTTGCTTCTTGATAAATGTTCTAAGATTCTGTGGCAGACAGGAGCATTCACAGATGAATTATGAGTTACTGTTGCCAAGATTCTTGATCCCTAGTAGCTTACATAGTGTCCCTCCACAGTAACCATATCCACTGCTTCAGTACTAGTCATCTGGACTCTTTTTATATGAGATGATGATTCAGAGATGGTAAAGAAGGCAGAGCCCTTCTTTTACTGTAAACAATGGCTTGGATTTTTTTGTTGGAGCTCCAGAGTCAAAGAGAGAGGCGGCTGAATACAGCTTCTAATAATGGACTCTCTCTGCTTAAAGCTCCACCTCCTTTGCTTTCCAGAAGAGCTGGATCAATGAGTCACAGGCCTGTACATTAAGATGATTACTACATCACAAGCAGGGGCCACACTTCCTCCCACCGCTGTTAAAATGCTGTCCAGCACTGAGGCTTTTAGCATATATCATTATTCTGGGAAGACCCAGAGCATCCCTGTCAAAGAAGCATCTGAAATATTGTCCAAACTCCACATGACCAAAATAGTAAATAAAAAATAGGAAATGCAACTGGCAGGGTTTGCTCCTGACAGAGAAAACTGCATGCATCAACATTAGCATTTTGTTTAACTTCAGATATAGAGTAGCAGGATGACTATCCTGAAGGAGCTGTTGTAGAGCTGAGACGGGTGAGATCAATACCAGACAAAGCAAAGCAAGTTACAAAGCAGAAAAAAAGACGCAGGCAAAGAAATAAATCACTTAATACCAGGAGCTTCATCAACATATAAGATAGAGTCTGGGTGTCTTTGTTTAGTTTTTCTTCCTTTTTTAAAAATTATTACTGTCTTCCACAGTTACCACTAGCACACACAAAAATACAGGAAAATACAGGAAAGGTTCCCCATAATTTAGCATTGTCTACATAAAGTAGATAAGATTAAGGAGCTTCATGCTTTACAACAGGCAAAATTGAACAAATACTATGCATTTATGCAAGATGTTGGCAGCAGGATTTGCATTTTGAAAAGGATCTTTTTTAGAAGGATAAACTAAATGTCTTGTTTTTAATCTGGTTTTAAGCTCTAACAGAAAAGCAAATACAGAAATGTTCATAATCAAACAGACGGAATATACAATAAATGATCATGTTTCAGAGGTCGGTTCAGCACACAACTAAGTTTATGGTTGTCAGCAGTTTTGTACATACATCTGTACTCCTCTCTCTCGTTACCATTACGTACCGTCTGTTTATCTTTCCAATGGCATCAGTGAGGCTAATTCACTGGGGCTGCCTTTAAGAGCAGCAGACAGACTGAGCAGCTATGTTTACGCATTTAATAAACAGTACTTTTTTTGTAAGGATGTTTGTCTTTATCCATCATAAATAACAGATTTTTAAGGGAAGCGTACGCTTGTTTTCTCTTAGAAAATGGAGACTGCTATCTGCATGATATGCAAATCTACAAAAACCTTCATTTACATAAGATTTTATCTTACAAAGTTTTGATTTTTTTTCTTATTTGCAGCAATAATTTACCAGACCATTAAACATCCACATTTTACCCACCCAACTAGATAGTTTATTGTATAACTTGTGTCTTCATTTGAACCCTTGCCAGTGTTTGTATCTGCTCACACACCAAACAGCCCTGGCCTACCAGCCTCACTCACTTCTTCCCCTCATTGTTTCCAGTTTAAAAACGTTTCCAACACAAAGAGTTTTTGTAAAAGAAGCACCTTGGTTTGAATATGTTATCTTTTTGGCCTCATTGTTGCGGGACAGCTCTACAAGAGTGAGGATTTGCTTTTTCTTAGTCGTCTTTTCGTTTCTCTGCTGGCAGTTGCACACTCAGCTGACTAAACCACAGTGAACATGTGACCAAATATTTCCTCCAATTTCACATGTAAACACAGCCCCCAAAAAAATCTAAACAGTCATTTTCTGTAGCGCTTTTGTTGAACAAAATGTGGCTTGTAAAATCTGTGACTGCTGGTGAATAAGCAGTCTTAACAGGCAACATTTCAGTCACTAACTCAAACTCATTTTGTTGTCTGAGAAAAACAGGAAAACGTAACTGAGAATGGCTTGACTGGGAATTGAGCTGTGTAAAGAAATACATTACATGAGAAAGCAGAGTAGGAAAATAGCTGCTATGATGTTGGGGATGGAAAATGTCCATGTTTTAACCTGAACACCATGCAACAAGGACCATGCTGCAACATGCTGTCCAATTAAAAAAATCCCCAATTTACCATTCGCTCCAACAGCTATGATATTTTACAATCAAGTTCTTTTTCTTTTAAACCATATATCTAATACTATACTATGACAAAAATGTCTTCTGTTGTCTCTGTTATGAAGAGCAGGAATCTTGGCTCCCCCATCACTAATCCTCCTTGATTCTTCCAACTGAGAATGAACACTTTCTTCTGCAAGTATTCACTAGCTACTCATATGTATTTAGCATAACCCCACTTTAAAAAAAAAACCAAGACATCAAATTTTCTTTAAAAAAACAATTGCATCCTATTGTAAAGTTTCTGATAGAGTTTCTGAGCACATTAAGGTATTTTCTCTGGGTTGAAGTCCGGGCAGACAGGTCTTACCTCTGGATGTCTGAGATAAGCCACCAAGCCCAAGCCCAGCCTCCCACAACATACGTCTTCTGATCTGAACCACAGCAGCCACCTGTACAGCAACACAGACAAAATAAATATGGTTATAGCCCAATACGGCCTCTTTGACTCCGTTTAGACCGTTCATATCACTGGTTGAAACAGATATCTAACTTTAGAAGTACATTTCCTTTAATTTCTAAAGCATTATATATGTTTTGATAATGCTAAAGACTGAGTTTTAATATTCTCCATGTGGTATAGAGGTTGATAATGTGCAGCATAGAGAGTCATCCCACAGAGTTAGCTCTTTGCAGCACAATGACTGAATAGCACTGCTCTACTTTCTTAATGTCTTTTGATGATTTGATGTTGCATCTCTATATGCAAACTGGCAGCAGCATGCGGTTTCTCTGACTGTGGAGGTTCACACGTTTTAATCCCATCCATTTATCCAACTCATACTTCTGAAGAAACTACCCTAACAAAGCTAATAAAACAAGTTACCACCTGAAACAAACAGCCATCTTTCACACACACTCTAATTCTTCCACAGAGACATTGACAAGTTGCAGAGCAAAATGGGAAATTATGATCACTATGTTTAGAAATGTTTGTGATGAGGCAGTTGAATCTTTTAGTCTTTGGGATCTTTTAGTTAGGCAACACATACCACCTCCTTTCACTGGCCCCCAGTCTGATAGTTTAATCAGGAGTGTTTAGTGTGACATTCTCAGCTGTCACATGTTAACTGACAGGCAGCAGAGGGGGCAGTGCTGGACTATCTTTACTACTTCAACATACACTCCCCACCAGCCACAAATACTGTCAATAACCCACATCTCATACACATTTGTGTGTCTTTGACATCTCCAATTAACACATACTTTTTTTTTTATAAGTCCAAAAAAATCTAAATATATAGCAAATCTAAAACCACAACAATCCAACAATCTACATATGTATCTACATATCGGGAGGCTCATTTTAATAATGAAGGAATGTGGGCGAGACAGGTTTTTACTACAAAAAAAATCCATCTGTCTCCGACTAAATGCCACTACCAACTTGAGTAAAGGACCTATACTATAGGTCCTATAGTATACATTTAGCCACACACAGGTTTAACCACCGGCATAGCTGAAATTCCTGAATGTATTCATCCCACAGAAAAAAGGGAAAGAGCTGCATGTGGATGAATGAGAATTTAGGCAAGTTAAAACAAATCTGGACACACAACAGAGGTATGCAAAGGCGGCATTGCCTGACATTTCACATTTCTTATTAGTTCAAGTAAAGCAAAAACTCTGATTTGGCTCATAAAGTATTCTGTTTTTATAAAGTGAAATAAAGTAGTCTTAGATTCAAGACATGCAGCTCATGAATATTCACTAACATCTTCAGTCTTCTGACACATTCAGCCAATAAAAGTTGGCTCACAGTGGAAAAATCCCAAAGCTGTATTTTTTTTCTTCCTGTCTTTCTAGTCACAAGTGCATTAGACAGGAAGCTGCCATTAGAAATTCTGTTACAGATGCAAGCTGGAAGTGGTTTCTGTACGAAATTACTAAACGTTTCAATGTATAGCAAGATTTCTAAACACAGAGGAAAGGGAATAGCCTGAGGTTTATCATGCAGTGACTTGAAATAATAGTTTGAATGATAGTTAATGACATAGGAATTAGCAATATGTAGCACAGAATTTTGTGGTTAGATGACTGATTTAATTTTGTTTAAAGAAAAACAAAAACAAGACTTTGCATATGAGAAAATCCTGGAAAAAATTAAACCTCAGTTGATGTTGATGATTACAAACTGTGTGCAGAGACTGGACCCAGCAGTGTATGGCCCTCCCCTTGTAATTCAATTAACTTTGCTTCTGCAGCAAAGCTTTGCCATTATCTTCTCACCAGAGACCAAAGGGGGGAAAATACTTATATAAAACTTTAGTCTTGCCTGTAATCCTCTAAAATAACGCTTACATTAGCTTATTAAAATGCTCAATAAAAGGCCGTTTTATAATCATACATAGAAACCAAAAAAGATTACAGAAGCAGAACCAAAACTTATCAAATTCAACCGCAAAATATAACGATGGTATATATATAAACCCTTTAGAAAAACGGTATAATATTTATCAGATCTTTATTATGGAAACAGCCTCCTCGGGTATGTGTGGAAATATTATTATCATTGACGTTATCCTTTACTAGATCTATACTTATCAATATGTGGGAAAATAAACATGGAAACGCATTTCGAAGAAGAAGAAGAGGAGGGGCTGTCGAATGACTGAGTGCTCCAAACGATGGTTTGTTGTACTTTTACACGTAGTGTTACCTTCTATTTAAATATGACTAATGGTTAATTTATCGTTAAAAAAAACGATATATTATTCAATTATAACTATTCAACAGTTCTTTTTTGTATACGAGTGACGTGCCGAAAAACGTTGACGTTACCTGAAACCACAAGGGCCTCGTTCGGTCCAACGGTGTGACAGTTTCCCATTTTACCGACAGAAGTAGCGTGTCTTCACACCTGCACAAAACATACAAAACTATCCTTGTTTATAAACTTCCCTCTTTTTTTTAACACCAGCTCTGAAACAGTCCCTCACGCCCCTGCCGTCAATTTCTATAGGTTTTTTTTTTCCTCTCTCTCTTTTTTTTCAAAATGGAGAGTGGCGATTAACTTGGTGTCACGTTCTTGGCAGGAAGACAAAGCATTTCCGCTTAAAACTTTCAAAATAAAAACCATATTCATGAGCGCACGTTTAAAAAAAAGCAGTGGGATTTTATTTTGAACCTTAAATTCCGGTATATATGTTCTGTTTTATGCAACATGACTTACTTAAACAGCTACCCCTCCCCTGTATATACCCCACCTCTCCAGAACAGGATTACTAGACCATGATACAAAGTGGGCGTGTTAGTTTAAATATCCTGTCACGCAAGCAAATCTAAGCCCAGAATTTCTGTAATTTTCCTGAAGACCCACGTTTATTGGCAGTATCACAGGAAAATTGTCACCCAGGGTCATTTAATTTGAAAAAATTACTTGTGAAATACCACAGCTGGAATTTTGAAATGTATGAAGTTCACGTTGCTTATCCTATTTATAAATTGCCCTTGACAAAAAGTACTGTACAATATGTTAGCTTAGTTTACTTTAGCAGGAAGACAGGCAGAAATCAGTTCACTTTTTCTCCTTTTCAGTGTGCATTTAGAGTATTTGAACAATCACCAATGTTTGTTGTGTTTTCCATGTGGCTGACAGATGGATGTGTGAATGCTTCCATTTCAATACAAAAGGGCATATAAGGGGAAGGGGAAGCCTGGGACCAGCCCAAGGCAACAACTGATAAACTGGCCCTGTAGAGACAGCATGTGGAAATCCTCATCCTCCACTTCAGCTTCTGGCAATATGATGCAAACCACATTAAAATCTACATTATAGGGCCATCTTGATTACTTACAAAGTTATAGAAGATATAGAAACGGCTAATGTCACGATCTCAGATTAAACATATAAGGATTTGGGAGAACTCCCCTATGAATAAGTCTATTTAGCTGCCAAACAAGAACCAGTATCTTGCCAAATATGATAAGTAATAAGGTGTGGTGGTTTCAATATTTGTATGGCTATCATAAGGTAGATATGAACACACTAGGGGAAAGGGTTCTTCATGCATGTATTTTTACCTCTTTTAATCTGTGTTTACCTCTTGGACAAAGCTCTCCCTAAGGATGCAAAGTGAAATGAAGTGTAAATAATATCTGCACTGTACCCTTTCTGTCTTTTTATCCTTGTTGCCCCATCTCGATCCTCCAGTATGCACCCTGCTTCTGCTTCCAGTAACTATGGCACAGAAACCAAAGGCATGTTTGTGGACCTGGGTGTTCAGCTCTGCGTCCCTATTGCAAAGGTTTTTCCTCTCTTTGTTGACAGTTCTTTCACTTTAACCCAACACTCTAAAGGACACTTTATTATAGTATTTCCTGTTATCTTATTGCAATATGCTGATACTGTAGAAATCAACATGTATGTTTAATATCCAGTCAGCTAACTTCTTGTGAATAGAAGTTTGTTTTAGTGGTGTAAGATTAGTTTTTGAAGTGCCTTAATTTTGTTTCACAAGGGGATTTTATACTTATCAGTTTGAGAAATAGAGTAAATGTTTACTCTTGCTTGCCACCACGAGTCATTTCGGATAAACCAACACATCACTCTATATCAAACAGGAAACATGACTGACTACAAATAAAGAAATGTCCTATTATATAGGATAAGATTGCAATTTTTTTTTCTGGCTGTGATAATGACACGAAAAATCTACACAACAAAACCATATAATTATGTTCTATAATCAGCTTTCCATACCATGAATTCTGCAAATGGATTTAACTTCTATCGTACCACACATTGAGTTTTATAACACCTATTAAATAAGACCAACTTTTCCCCATGTATGAGGGTCAGAGTTGCCACACGCAGGAGTGTTTCTGCTAAGCTAATCATTAATGGTAATAAAAGGGCTGGTTCTATCACCCCAGAGTCACTTAAATCACAGTCAACCTGTCCATGAAGTTTGGGCCTGGACGAGCAGCAGGGATGATACAAGGAGCAGGCATGGATCAACAGGTCAGCAGACCAACATGGAGCAGGCAGATAGAGTTCACGCTGGCCGGCATCGGCTGTGCCGTGGGCCTGGGCAACGTTTGGAGGTTCCCATACCTCTGCTACAGGAGTGGAGGAGGTAAGAGACCAAGCTGCAAACAGAATAATGTTTACAGACCGAGAGCTGTGGTGTGTTTCTGTAAACTATACTTCTGTGTAGACTTTGCTAGCTTACCAATAGAAAAAAAAGCAGGATAGTAGATAGTGTTCATTCATACTCCCCTACTGGGTTTTATATTTATGTATATATATATTTTTTTCTTTTAATTCCTGTATTTTTCAGACTGTTATTTTCCAGTATTTGTTTTTTCTGATGCTCCAACCTGTAAGAATATTTCACGGTTCTTTCTGTTTGTTTTACTTAATATGTAAGTAATGGATGTACAACTGATAGGAAAATTGGTTTCTAGCAATAAAGATGTGAAACTTCATGGTGGGTTATCTCACGTGATTGTTATCCATGATATAAGGAGGGCAATGCAAGTGTAGGATGACTCATGAAAGTTAAAGTTTAAAGGACATCATGAACCCAGCACGAGCAAGGCCAGCGTTATGTGACTGAGTGTTAACTCGCTACTACTTTCTCTCAGGTGCCTTTCTGGTGCCGTACCTGTTCATGCTGGTGGTGTTGGGGATCCCCCTGCTCTACATGGAGCTGACTGTGGGGCAGTACACGCGGAGGGGGCCAGTCCATGCCCTGGCTACTGTTTGCCCACTGTTAAAAGGTATTCTGCTCACATTCTTGCATTCATTCTTGCCCATACTGAAAATTAGACCCCAAGAAGAAAAACATGCACATTATCTTTGTCTGACTTCAGGAGTGGGCATGGCTTCAGTGGCAATCTCCTTCATCATGTGTACCTACTACAATGTCGTCATCACCTGGGCCCTGTATTATCTCTTTAGCTCCTTCCAGTCACCGCTGCCATGGCAGAGCTGCAACAACACCTGGAACACACCAAACTGCACCGACCACGCCACCAACAGCAGCTATTCCTCCACAGCTAGCCAAGAGTTCTTCAAGTATGTTTTAATGTGTGGGAAAAAAACAGTGCTGGCTCTCAGAATGTTCAAACTAGACAAGATAATGATTTGTTTACAGCGTTGTTACTTAATAACCAGAGGTTCACTGGAAGCTGGGCCGCTTACACAAGTTTAACTCCAGGAGTTATATGAAACTTGCAAGAAAGAAAAAAGAGAAAGAAAAAAAAGAAGTTTATTTAAACTTTATCAGTGATTAGTGGGAAATCTTTCAAAGTAAAGGTCAGTGATAAGAAACTGGAAAAAAAAAACAGATCAAATATCTTGAATTATTGGAAATGTTGAGTCCTTTTTTAGCCTCTACTTTCAGAGTGAGAGTCAAATGCTGATGTTTATTTAGTTGTAGCTTTCTTATTTAGGCAGCAATTTAAGATTTAGTGAATGATAAATGGTAAATAGACAACACTAGTCGCACTCACCCACTCACCCACACACACACACACACACACACACACACACACACAGACTTATACAGCACTTATTAGTCTATCTACACTTTTATAGCTTCTGCTCTGCTTTACATGCTGATGTTGGTTTTATGGCTTTTGGTGATGATGGATCTTTTGAGTTGACCTTTTCTCTCTACTTAAAGTGTACGGTTCTGACAGTAAAATGAGACCTCATGTTTTCTGATTTATTGATTTACTTCTTTTACTCCTTCCATTTTTTGGGACATTGCCAAGCATATCAGATTAGCTGAACAATCCTCCTAGCGATTCATTTGTAAATTGACAAGAAATAGTTTGCCGCCACTCTCAGAGACATTGAAAAGCCTCAAATGAAAGAATATGAGAAATTATAAGTTGATCAATTCTTATAACATATATCCATTGTAGGTTTGATTGCATGTTGAATACATCACATGGTATTGGTATGGAAAGTTATTGTTTTAAAGCGTTTCATTTTTTGCCATCTTTGAAGGTATAACATGCTTGACCAGACAGATGGAGTAGGGGAAGCAGGCACGCTGCGGTGGCAGCTTTTCCTCATCCTCATCTTGGGTTGGATAATCATTTACTTTTGCATCTTCAAGGGTGTGAAATCAACAGGCAAAGTAGGTTAAAAGAAAAAAAGAAAGACAGGAATGCAGACGACGCATTCATGAAGGAATAAGACAAACTGATGGTAAACGTGCACCTCTTTCCACTGTGTACAGGTGGTGTACTTCACTGCACTCTTCCCATATGTTATCCTGATTGCCCTGCTGATCAATAACGTGCAGCTTCCTGGTGCAGTAGACGGGATAACCTTCTTCATCGTGCCAGAATGGGACAAGCTGCTCTCAGTTGAGGTAGGGCAGGAATAAATACTAGTTATCTCAACTGGTACCCATCTAGTACTGCAGACCCAGAGAGAACTAAAATTAGGTCTGCATGGGGATTGATGATTTAAGTTGTTTTGCAGGTGTGGGTAAATGCTGCAGCTCAAATCTTCAACTCCATCGGGATCGGGTTTGGCTCCCTCCTGGCCATGTCCAGCTACAACTCCTTCAACAATAACGTTCTGAAGTAATCAGTCACACGTTTATTTAATCACCTTATTCTGCAATAACAGTGACCTCTAGTGTGGTTATAGTGATCTAAAGAGCATCTTCTCTCCCCACAGGGACACACTGAGCATATCAATTATCAATTCCCTCACCAGCATCCTGGCAGGGTTTGTTATTTTCTCTGCCTTTGGATACATGTCTTATCTGCAGGGCATTCCCATCAGCCAACTGGCTGTGGATGGTAAGAAAGCAAAAGAAGTGATAATTACATTGTTTGTGATATTTTTAATAAATCATAGTGCAGTTAAATTAGTCTGTCTGACCTGTGTGGAGTTAAAAATCAATATTCCCGGTATTTTGTGAAGCTACAGTCAAATGTTATATGAGTGATGAGCTGGGAGGATAGTCCCTGACTTTGAGATGCTCCATCTAATCTTTTGATCTGTAACAAATGTTTGACCTGGCCTTAAACCCAAGACTAATGTAAATGTTTGACAGAAAAGTGAAAACATGAGGAATCATTAAATTACATTTCCTAAAATGGGTCAAATTGAGGGTAATCATTAAAATTTCATCCCGAGTAATTGTGTATCCATCTAGGTCCAGGATTGGTTTTTGTTGTTTACCCGCAAGCCTTTGCCAACATGCCAGTGTCTCAGCTTTGGGCCGTGATGTTCTTTTTCATGCTGCTTTGTCTCGGGCTGGACAGTGAGGTAGTAAACGGAAATTGAAGCGATCACACGGAGTAAGCAATTTATAAAGAGCAACAGTGTGACTCAGATATGATTTCTCTTCCTTCCAGTTTGCAATGGTCGAAGTGATGGTGACCAGCCTCATGGATGAATTCTATCAAAATCTGATTAATGTTTTCAAGCGGAAAGAACTATTTGTTCTTGCAGTTTGTGGCGTAGCCCTCCTGTTTGGCATCCCCTGTGTCATGCAGGTATAGGCTGAAACTTGTAGTACAAACTTTAACCAAACAGCGGGCAAACTGTTCGATCCTGAAGTGTGTGTGCCCTTACAGGTGGGAATCTATGTGTTCCAGTTGATGGACCATTACACTGCCATAGTGTCCATCCTGTTTCTGGCATTCTTTGAGATTATTGCCATCTGTTGGTGCTATGGTGAGGCAAACATGTTTACTTCATTGTCATTGTCAGCTGTCATGCTTATGCATGGACACATAGTTGGACATTTTAGGGATCTAACATGCCTTTCCTGGTGCAGGTGTGACACGACTTTCAGCTAACCTGAAGGAGATGACTGGCAAAGGAGCAAACATCTTCTTCAGAGTGTGCTGGTTAATAATTGCTCCTGTGCTCATCACTGTAAGTTACTTGGACCCCCCCCCTACCCCAACTAAAATCTATCCATCGGCGTCACAACCTGACTTCGAACATTTCTTCTTGTGGCAGGTCATCCTGATTTTCTCAGTCATCCAGTTCAAACCAGCCCGTTATGAGAATTATGTCTTCCCCGACTGGGCTCAGGGGGTGGGCTGGGTCATCGCATTGGCCTCCATAATTTGGATACCTTTAGGTGCCATTCACACACTGTGGGTGCTGCCTGGCTCGTTGATGCAGGTGATGCATAGCTATCATTTGGAAGACAAGTTCATGTCAAATCTAGTTGTGTGTTAATATTATGGCTGTATCTGATTCTGCAACAGAAACTGAAGCTGTCCATCACTCCGTACGCGCTGAATGAAAAGCCAAAGCTGCCATATTATGAGAGGGGAGGGACAGACGGACAACCGGGCATCGCTGTCATCAGCTCAAACATGGTTCAACCTGAAAAACCTCCTCCTGAGACAAGCTTCTGATACTGAAGTGTTTTTGCACACTTTGCCACTTACAGTGGCAAATTACCGTTGAACTCAGGTTAATCACAAAGCAATTTTTAGATGTTGATCTTGTGCACACTTCTGGTCAGGAAATTAAACAGAGGTATGTTACAAAAAATTACTAACACTGATTGTAAAAAATCTGTTGCACTGTATCTGCTATGCAGATAACTTGAAATGACTTTATGGGAGTCGTTAAGATTTGATTTTTGAGATTTTGCTGAGCATCTGTTTCTCTTTATGTGCTTGTATAACATGTTTAGGAAAGAAAAGAGTTTAGAATCGGTTCTTGATCTGTGTCTCGTCACGTATCACTTCCTTCTTTTTGCCAGGAGTGCCATCTATTGGTAGCATCTTTTTAATACCTGGGATCAAGCAGTTAACTTATTACTCCTAACTAATGTAACATGTTATTTAACATTTACAGTCAGCACTAACTTTTTTTTTTTTTTAACCCACCTCTCTCGATAACAACTGTCAATTTATCGTTGCTGACTCATTTTCAAGGTCAAATGCAACAAGGCACTACTGATAAAGCTGATAAATCCTAGCAAGTAACAGGTGATTACATGAGTCATGCAACTGTATGCCATGTAAGGTTTAATAAAAACCCACTGTTAAAAGTCCACAGTTTGTGTGTTATTTCTGCCACAGTATAAGTTGATCCAAAAAAGGCTGTTATACATAGCACAAAGTATGAGTAATGTCTGGGAAACATTATTTATTTTTTCATGAAATGAAAAAATTCCAACAGAAGGGTACATGTTTGAGGGTATACATGTGTGCCGAGTTAGTTTCATCCCCCTACACAAGTTAAGTGTTTCCTTCTGGTAACTCCTCACAAATGAATCCAAAGTGCAGAACAGCTGACATTACACAGGCAAAATAAAAGGTGGACTGTAGAAACCCACATGCTTAACACGCGAGGGCGTGTCTCTTAAAGCTTTCCCTGACCCCTCAAGAAGGGTTTACACAACCATACAAGGGTGAACTGCACATGTTTGTAAAATCATACAGTGAATAAAAGGAGTAGGATGGACAGACTGTTACATACAGTGAGTATGACATAGTATCGTCTAGGATTAGTTCATATGACACCACAGCTATCTGCAATTTAAAGTTAAAATATTTATTAAAAATAAAAAAAAGTTGTCATCCTTATAAACAGCAATTATTCTTTTAATTGAATTTTAAAAAGATATGTTGTGTAACCTAGAAAAACAAAAACAAAACGATAAAACAAAACAAAATGTGCAATCATTGACATACTCTTCCCTCTGAAGTGAAAGCCATGCAGTTGACCACACAGCACAGCAGCAACGCTCTTTATTTGTTCCTACTGCAGTTTAGAGTCGGACTCACTTAAGTATGGAGCCCAACAACCCACAAGATTGCTGCATTCAGTAGTATTTTTGTAGTGGTTTCAAGAGTCCACGCCTGTCTTTCTTCTTGCGCAGCCTCTTCAAGGCTCCAGTTCTCCTTGGTCACGCCCCTGCAGACCCAACACAACTGTAGTTGATTCGTTTTAACCCCCCTCCCAACCCACATGCCCAGCAGAGGTCGCTAAGGAGTCACCACAGCTTCTGTCTTCCTGCAGTTTCCAGTCACTGCTATCATACCTGCTCCACTGGCCTCATCTGCACGTCTCCAATCTGATAACAACAACAAAAAAAAGGGATGATTAAATCAGAACTCAACCGGACAAGATTGAGCTGAAGGCAGATCGATATACCTGCACATGAGGAGGAGCGCTAAGGACAAATGTCACTGCACTGGCTACGTCCTCTGCTTTCAAACACTGAAAAATGGAGGAAAGTTATTGCTGCAATAGAACTTCACCGTATGTAATATATTTTTATGATACCGTGAAATGCGATGCCTTACTTTCATACTCTCATACACTGCAGCTGCTTTCTCTGGATCGCTGTTGTGGTGCCGGAAGGCAAACTCGGTTTCCACTATTCCAGGTGATATACACTGCAGGGACAGACAATCCATGAGGCATTTCCTGCTCAACATTCACTTAATACTCCTTCTGTGATAGTTGCTCGGACTGGGAAAAAGCTCTGTGCACTGACAGATGCGAAGTAACCCTATTTAATACCAAAAGCTCTGCGCCATCGTGGAGGCTCCTTACTCACTGTGGCTCTGATGTGAGTGTTTGCTTCCCGAAGCTCTTGTCGTATCCCCTCAGTCAGTGCAGTCACAGCATATTTAGTGGCACAGTAGAAATGCTCATCGGCACTTGGCACTACTCGGTGCCCACCCATACTGTAAAAGGGCAGCGAAACAGAAAGATGTGAGAAATTAGACCATATTTCAACCACAAATCACTCCCTTTGATTTACCTTTACATTTCTTCCTAATCTAGTTAATTTCAAGTGTTAAATACAGCATATGTGGAACCTAAAAGAAACCAAAAAGCTGGTTAAAAAAGGCTTTAGTGAGCTTAATAAGTATATAGTTTGATCATTTTTTTTTTTTATTAATCTATGTCCAACTTGTGCCAGGTGGGGCTCAGAATTGGCTTTACTTAATGCCTGCTGGATTGAAAAAGCCTTGAACATCCTGTACATTTGTTCTCAGATTCCAGCATTGCTTGTTTGGCTTACCTATTAATATTGATGATGTGGCCGTCGTCCACATTCCTCTCCTTCATTGATTTGTAGGCCTCACGGGTGCAGATTGACAAGGCTAAGACATTCACCTACAGGGGAAGTGAAAAGATTTCTTTTACCATTTTTGTATTCCAAGCATTGTACTGTACAAAGGTTTTCTTTAGCATAAACTCATTTTTTTTGTACTGTTTGCTGTATTCAAGAACATTAGCTGAGCCATGCTGAGCGGGCTAAAAAACAGAACAAACAAAACCATTAAGATTTATAGCTACTATAAGTTACTGCCAAATCCCATATAAAAAGTTCCTTGTGATTAAGCAGTGTGTGTTCAGTTGGCTGATGTTCAGTGGGTCAGTGTGTTAAACCATCCAAACCTGCTGTTCCAGTCCAGATTGTGGCCTCTAAGCTTCTCTCACAGACACTGATAGACAGCAGGTTAACGTCAGCATGGTAGCAAGATAGGGGGAGGTGACCAAACAAGGTCAGTGTACAGATTAAACACAAGCTAAAAATACACCGCTGTACACATTCATGTGTGCTGCCATGACAACAGATGGGTGAGCGTTACAAATGCTGGACCCCTTGACACAGAGTCTTTAGAGCTAGGGGGTCTTCATTGGTCAAGAGCTCAATGAATCAAAAGTCCCAAAAAGAAAAAGGAGGGCTGGCTTTCATTAGTTGGCCTCCGCTGTGCCAGAGCTTCTCCTAAGAGCCAAAGAGGCTGCCCTGTGTTGGGAGGGAAGCAAAACCACACATCCCCACATTTCTCCTTTAACTCTTATTTCTCACCCGACACAAACTCTACAAACAAAAGACGTCCATTCACACTGGGCCAGCTTCCATGTCCTCCCCTTTGCTTTTTTTTTGTGTAAAGAAAAAGCAGTCAGGTTATCAATATAACATGAGGGCTAGCTTAGAAAAAAAAATAAGAGGAAATTTGACGCGCCTTTCTAGGATGTTTCAGCTTATAGATTTCTAATTGTATGACGGCTTTTACTCACGTCAATCATGTTCCTCCAGCCCTCCGTCTTTCCGCTGAGCAAGGGTTCATTGTGAGCCAGTCCAGCGTTGTTGATGCACACATCCACGCCCTTGTGGAGCGTCTTGATCGCTGAGAACATGGACAAGATTTCCTCCTCATTGGACAAATCACACTTGTAAGGGATCAGTGTCCCGCTGTAGCCTGCACTCTGAAATTCGGCTGCCAGCTTCTGAAAAACAAAAAAATGACTCATTTGTATTATTTTTGATATAGAAACATAAGCATTAAACAAAGTGAGGGGCAATACGTTGATCTACAGGAGTGAGAAAAGGTTAGAGAAAAAAACAAAAGCATAGATAGAAATCATTAAATTTTATATGATGAAAACACCCTACCCCCTTAAGGAGCAGAGAAAGTAGTGACCAGGTAGCCATAAAACCAATATCACATCAGCTAAAGGCCAGGGTAACCATCAGTACCAGCACAGCCAAAAGCACTCTGATGAGTAGGTCTTTTATCCCTTATATTAAAAACCAGATCAACCCATTAAGACCTGAGATACCCTCTGGTTACAGATATTAATGTCAGCTCTTAATGGGTCAATCTGAAATTCTACATTATTTTAATTTGAAACCCATGAACCCAGATGGAAAAAGCCAGCTCTACACTGATAATACTCTCAGCCGAGCTTTCTACAAGTGGAGTTGTATTTACTGCAAACAGGTCAGCTGGCTGTCCATCACTGTGGGCTCGGATGTAGTCTGATGCTGATTCCCCTGCAAGTCACAGCTGCTTCAGTCACCTGATGTCTCACACTGTGTTCCAGTCAGACAGGAGGCAGCGTGGGAGATGGAGGCGGGGCTGATGAAACAGAGATGATGCAAGGCGCCCCGACACTCTGGCTTTGCGAGTGTTTATCCCACCAAAAGAATTAAAAAGTAAAAGAAAAACATAGACATAGATAGTAGTATTACTGAATAGTCCCAGAATGGCTGCAATGGAGTTTTATTCAGTGATCTATAGCTGTGGTTTACGGTCTTTTTGTGTAAAGCCGTCTGAAAAGAACACAATGATGCTGCCCGTCATGCTCCAAAGTGCACTTCTAAATGTTGTTCTATACATGTCAATTTCAAATGTTTAGATTAGCTAGATTAGATGAACTGCAACCCTCTTACGACAACAAGCAGGGGTAGAGATTAGTTATTGAAATTTTATTGATTACCTGGGAAAAAATATTTCAGCTGCTTACCTTTTATTAGATTATTTCAACCATTGATCCGTTACCTTTAACTAAATCTAGGAATCCATATTCTGATAGCACATAGTCATTGTTTTGGAGCTTGCACTAAATTGATCTATATCTTTTTATACAAAAAAAAAAAGCTAAAAGATAACGAAACTGCCCCCAGAGGAAATGACCAATGGTATTGACAGATGAAGTGCTCTGCCTCTTTTAGTTTCTACGTGGACAGAGAAAACCAAAGCTTGCTAAAATGTGACTGGTCAATATGGCTCAGATTTCAAACAGCTGACAAATGAAAACCAGAAAGCTTACAGCACCAGGAAAAAAACAAAAACAAACAAACAAAAAAAGCCCATTTATTTATTTCACAAATGGTTTTGATGTCCCTTCATTAAAGTATATATATGTACTATTTTTTTTAAGTAATGGCCAAATATGTCTGTGTGTTGGCAGTAGATACCTAAAATGAGTGGCACAAATGGTAAACGCAGCTTTTAAAAAAAATAAACAAGACAGTTACTGTCATTAAAATACCATCTACCTAACAATAGAGCAGGGTATTAAAAGGGTTAAGCTATTTCAGCTGTTTTTATTTCAAGCTAATTACATCGAGTGATACTGAGCACCTTTTTACAATTTTAAAGTGTTAGGACCTTCCTCGAACAATTTCACTCATTTATCTGTTCCTTTTAACAACACAAGTAAACAATTCATCTTTTTTACGAAACCATTTTATATATTCAATCAGTGCTTTTATTTTTTATTTCAATTTTCTTAGTGGCTTTAAGTTGGTCCTTTGCAATAATTTAGATGAATCACATAATTAATTAATTACAACCACTAAATCACTATTGATTTACTGAAAATCTGCATCTATCCAGTTAGAAATGACTTGTTAGCTAATTCTCTTCTTTAACAAACTCCAAATATGCAGATGTCTTTTTACTGAACTGAGTAAGAGGCAAGTTTTGTTATTTAGCTGAACTTTTCACAGACAAGTGAAGTACTCCAGATGGGCAATCTCTGATCTAAACAGCCATCAATAATGGTTATAAGTTATTGCCATGTGAGGAAACAGACAGGAAAGATTTATATCCAGGTAAATAATTCAGTACTGTCATGCAGCCAAACCATGGCAGAGATTAAAACTTCAAGCGCAACACAGATGATAACAACTGGATTAACAAAATGATTAACAATACTCAAGATTATCACATAAATGTGCTTATCTAAAAAAGGATAAAAGAAAGTGACATGTCAAAACCATAATATTAGCCAATAAAACGCACTTCTGTTTTTTTTTAAAACAAGCATCGAACCTTGTTTTATAGGCAGAGGCGGAGCGTGTTGTAAAGAAAGGAAGCAAATATTCATGGTTCACAATGTTCTCTACACACTTCATGTTGCAACTAATCACTGAAAATGCTTCACAGGTCAATTTAAATTGGCAACTCCTTGTATAAGCATATAAAATGATGAATGCAAAATAAATAAAGTTGGTAATTATCACATGTTGAATCTTACATGTGACTATGGCATTCTAAATTGTACCATGTCACTATAACTATTATTATTATCATCATCATCAAAACTATACTTTTGGAGCCCATGTAATATGGATTAAAGGATAATTTTGTCTTTTTAAAAAAAACAAAAAACAGACATGTAATAGTGTCTCTATCCAGTCCAACACTTAGCATGTGTAGATTTTGCTGTTCTTCCTCTAAGCTGTTTAACTCGGATTATCCTGAGAGAAAGCATTATCTCAACAAAGCTGTCAAAAGGCTAAAACCCTGAAAACACTTCTGCAAAAATCCAGAACAATCTCTATCTCTCACTTTGTAGATAGGTGCACCACTCCCTGATGTCAATTATCTGTAATGTGAACTTGTGATTACTGATGTGTTCTGATTTGCCGTTTAACCAAAGCTCTTTATTTTAAACATATCCCTGTTGGGACAAGGAGCGGAGGCAGGAATGAGCCGGCAGGCAACCTGGTGGAGAGGCTCCTGTTTTATTCAGAAAGGGAGGTTAATGTGAAGGGGAAGCCAGGCCAGTCCTTTGTTGAGAGAGGAGGAATTAGTTGTGTTATTGAGTTTGAAGTGGAAGCTGCAGAGCAAACAGACTGTGATCTTGGTCCAACTACAGGAAGTCTCCGGCTGTGAATCTCTGTGTTTATGCATGTGGGAGTGTTCTGGCACCAGCTGCAATGCTGTGGTCAGTACCAGCCTTCATATGGGCCACACCTACAGCAAATGCACAAGCAGCACGGCTTGAATATATAACAGCAACAGAGGTGGCAAATATGTGGTATATTCATCACAATCCAAACTCAAAGTGGGTGTCTTTGTGTTTTATAATGTTTAAAAGCAGACATTTAAAAGAGTGACATAAAGACGATGAAACAAAATAATTCAACAGACAAATAATGTTATAAGACACCATAAAGTCTACATGTTACAAAGTTTACAAAACACATAATGGAATTCATGTCCTGAAACCCCTGCAGGGGGCTGTTATATAAGGTCTACAATGCAAGCAAGTAGCGACATCATTGTCCTACACCGTGTTTATCAATCATTAACCAGGCTGAGTGGGACTGGTGCAAATGGACTGGCAAAACAACCCACATAAGAAGTAGAAAGAGATAAAAATAAAGATGCCAAAGTGCTGAAGAAAAAGGTTTTAAGTGATGAGACCGATCAATAGCACAAGGCAGCAGCCAAGAGTGGAGAAAGCTGGGAAATTACATTAGTCTCAGCTTGCCACAGAGATTGTGTTATCGGGGGCTGTGCTTCATCTTATTCTTTGAAAAGTCTGATAGGTGACAAAAAAAAAGAAGAAGTAATGCAGTCATATAGTAATTTAGCCTATAATCTCTTCCTCTTCATCCCTGCCTGCTCCCTTAAGCACCTCTGACACACAAAACTATTTTGCCTGTCATAATGCATTTTCATCTTCATTACTGAAACTGTTGTCCAGTGATCACAAAAAGTGTGCAGGAGGGAAAGACAAGAGGGAGGGAAGGAGGGTAGGCATTCAAAAAGTGAAAGAAATGGAGAGCTAGAGAAAGAGAAAACCCAGAATAAAGCCCACTGCTTTAAAGCATGTTAAGTCCTCAGCTTGTTTTATCATGTACAAGCAAAGACGAACAACCGCAGCTCAAAATCACTCCTGATAAAAAGTTTACAATATTCATCTTTTATTTGCTAAAATTATCATCAGTAAATAAAAATGCATTTAATTGACAACCTTAATTCATCTCATCCCTTCCATTTATCATCCATCTCAACAATTTTGCAATGCAAAAAGAGGCTCTTATCAAATTTAGCCTGACAAAATGATACAGACAGAGGGGGTCAAAGGTGACTGCCGGCTGTATAATAGGATTGCAGCGAGGTAGATTGGATGGTTGTGTGATTATCTCTTGTTCAAACTCAAACGCTGCCTCTAAAAGGTCTAAAGGTTGAACTGGGTGGTTTTATGGTACCCCCTTAAAGACAGTCTAATCAAGAGAAGGAGATAAGGGGAATAATGACACCATTTGTTAGTAACTACACTCATTGACAGACTGGGGAGTTCCAAGCAATGAATGGAGCATTGTAAAGAGCCTCAAAGAACTTTAAAATAACGTTATTTAGTATTACATGTATGCGTAAATGACCTTCAATTTAAAACATGCAATTGTGGTAGATGAACAGCTAATGAAAAACCAATAGAACAATGTCATTACAAGTACACAATTGCTGATGTTTGTATATGTTTAAGGCTGAAATGAAAAGGCTTTACAGGAGACTGTTGTGTAACACACTGGTTTAACCAGCTTTCCGAGGCACAGCAATCACAACCAGGTAAAGGTATGAGAAGCACTTTGTTTTAAACAGCAGAGACAATGGTCCAAAGGCAATACTTCTCTCAGCTAATACTAGTTCATTACAGAGAGCACTGTTTATTTGTGAATTTACACTGATGTCATAGGATTTAGAAAAAATGAAGACAAAAAAAAATAAAAAAAATCTTTTGTTTGTAGTTGAAACATTGAAGAAGTGGGAACCTTCCTTCCCATGAAGCAGCACTCATCACGTTACTGCACCACCTCATACGATGGGCTGTCTGTCCATGTATTTCGTGCCATTGTTATGACAACTTTGGTTTCTCTGTTGCCTTGATACAGCTATGATCCACAACACTATGACTGCTAAATTGATGGTGACATAAACCCGGAGAGGACAACAAAAACAGACACAGGAGAGCTTCACAGACAGTCTTGGCCAGCCAGAGCCTGGTCTATTCAGCATGTGAGCTCCGAGTAGACCGAAAATGTTTCCAACATTAGACAAACACCCTGTAACAAATCCAATTTGGCTGTTGACGAACCGAAAAAAATCCAATTTGCATTCATTCATCTGTCTGGAAATGAACTTGACGAACTCGAGACGTCTCTGGATTTGCGTTATAGATTCATAAAAATCTCTCATACCTCAGTGCTGACTTTTTCACCCCTCTCTCTCTCTCACCTACATATAATTGTTCAGCTTCAAGTACTGACCTGCTGCACTTTGCATTCACATATTTTTCTTCCTCATACATTCACGACACCTCATACAAATACACACGCAACCCCACAGGGTACACACTTTTAGAGCAAAGGGTTCCAGCATTTCTTCAACAGGACCGGACAGGACAGGAAATACACCACCTGTTATTGTAGGAAGCTTGCAGAGGGGATGTCAACGTAAGTAAACCTTGAATCTGGAAATATGAAAAGCACAGAGAGGACAGCACAGCGATGGTGCAGGTGGAATGGCTCACAGGGGGTCACTGAGCTGTCTAGCTCAATCAGATATTTAATTTCTCCATGGGAGGACCAACTTATCTACAACATTATGTAATTACAGCAAAAATAAGCCGTAAAAATAAGCTTCTTCGTGCAGTCTAGACTGCTACTCTATGAGGGCACCTATGTGAGAAAATGCTACTTTTTAATTGCGCTAATGCAAATGTGGCTTCTCTTGAGGGTTGCATCCATGGAAACATAATAGATTGTTATACAATATACAGTAGGTATATCTGCAGTCAGCTTACAGCGCGAGTGGAAAATGTGCAGTCAGGGGAAAAGCTTTCTGCATGGGTAAGACTTGTAAGCTGAGGATGCCCTGAGGTACCTTGATGAGCTCGGAAGAAATTAGCATTAAAAAAAAAACATTTAAAAAGAAAAGAAAAGGAAGCTGCTGTGAAGGTGATGACTGCAGTGTTTCTTTCCCAGCTGATAACTTCTGACACAACAAAAGCACGATGACAGAGCATAATGACCAGACTGTGAATAAATGGTGTATTTAATGTGTCGCAAAAGGTATGAAATATTAAAAGGGGGCTTGAAAAAAAAAAAAAACACCGATAGAAATTAGTCACTACAAATACAAGATGAGAACAACAAGAACAAATTAAACCTCAAAGTGAAGCACCTGTCCTACTTCAGCTCCTTTCTGAGGAGAAAGCCGCTCGCTGTGCCACAACAAGACAGGCTGTTCAGACACAACCCACAGGAGGTGTCACCTCAGAGTTCAAGGCATGACAGAGCACTTTTTACCCACCTCCTTCAGAATGGGCACAAACCCAAGCCCGGTCAGCTGAGATCCGAAATTAAGCTTCAGGCTCACCTGCCAAGAGCTTTGAGTCTTAAATCAAGATTAACTCACACAAATATAAGATGCTTAAGCCAGCTAAACATGCAATGTAAAAAAAAAAAAAAAAAAAAGTCTGCAGAGATATACAAGCTATTTGTACAAAGCTTTATCATAGACAAATTCAGACATAGCCAAAGCCAAGTAATGATATTATCAAATGTTATTATCTCCTATGTGAAATAATAGCACAGATATATATAAAAAAAAGGCCAAATCTACCTTTTTATATTCTTTGCATCCTTATCCCAGATTGTTTTCTTTTATGGCTGAACTCAACAGTTTGGCTAAGATTATCTTACTTGGGAATCTTTTCCGCAGAATCTCCTCATCTCTTTCTAACAGCTCATCTCTGTCTACAGCTCTGTCTGACACAAATAAGCTTCATGCTAAATTTATCTGATCCAAAATTGCAGCAACCAAGACTTGGAATTTTGACATGTAGCTACCTCTTTATCTCAAAGTTTCATGCCTGTTACCAAATCTCCCGATTGACTTATGTTGTTTACATCAGACCTAGGTTCAAACAAATGTGTCTACTTGCTCAAAGGATGTGTGAACAACAAAAGGCCTGCTACCACAGCAATACAAGCTACACTTTCCATTCTAGTATACGACCACTACATTTGATTATGTGACAGACCCAACCCCATCCCAGGCTATGCCTCTGGCTGATACAACTGCAACAGCCTCATCGATCTCAACCATACAAGCTTTGACCTACAGGTAAAGAAAGAATATAACATTTTTTACTTATCTTAGACTTAAAAGATGGAGGAACAGGCTTAGTGACATTCCCTTCTGCATCTAAATATTTTGAATCAATGAAAGTTAAACTAGATTACATCACAACTAAAAATAAACAAGCACAAATCACATTAAAAGAAAAATCTTTTCAGAGAAGGCAAGATTTTGACTGAATTAAAACATAATATTCTAACATATAAATGATTATTTGAGCATACCATGTTTATATTCCCATAACTGTTTTACTAGAGCATTACAATGTGCTGGGTAAGCAGACACACACATATGGGTTATGTGGGCCAGCCAGAATGCTTTAGAGGGCTAAGAAAGGCTTTAAATCCATCTAATATGGTCGACTACAGACTATTCTTTTCTACAAAAGCTTCTTCATTTGCTCTTAAGTGTTTCGCAAGAGTAAATAAAAGAGAAGCTGAGTCTCTGCTACTTGGCCGTGTCGTCTCCATTCCTGCACCGAGCCCATGGCGACCACACATCTCCCTCCAACTGGCTGCTCCCCCACTGAATCCTCAGTGACAGCAGAACAATACTGCTGCCACAACTTTCCAGTCCACTTTCTCAGAGTTTACACAGAAAACAGGTGCTACTAATATCTGAATATACTTATATAACTCTACCAGCGTTACAATGGAGAGAATATTGCAGCTGGAAAATAGACTAGAAGAACTTTACTCTCGGAAGTAAAGTCATAACCAAAATTGCTTGTTGATGCATGACTACCAGCATTCCCCGTAAGCAGCATGCAAGGTTTGACACAACTGCAGAAAAAAATCCAGTTTATATAGCAATGGCTGCACAGTGGCTTTGCCCCACAATTCACACAAAACACACTCAAAGGTGTTGCAGAAATGATGAGAGCTAACGCATAATCAGAGACAGAAACCTGTCACACCATGTTGCCAGAGATTTGTCTTTAGTTAGTTGAAACTAAGCTTTGGTATCATGTTCTGTGTGGACAATCTAAAAAAAATAAAAATGTCAGACTTATCCAACTGTAACAAAGTAAACTGTTCAACACTGACTAATGTACATGAAGAATATGTACCATGTACTGTATTTTGAATGTTGTGACCTTGTTTATTCTTGCAGAAGTCACAGATCGGCTGACACAAGCTACTGCAGTTAACTATTGACAGAAGGGGCCATGTGACTGGAGTATGAATGGAGGGAGGCTATCTATTGCACAACTCACACTCACTGAATACTGCTATGGGCATGGGTGTGTGTTTGTGTGCAGTGAAGGTAGGTGGGAATGATTACAATGTCAAAACCTATCTTAAGTATGTTTCTTTCAATAAAAACACATCTTTGAAATGACCAACACTTCTTGTTATTTGTGTGCTCACATTAGCGTCGTCATCAGTTCTCGCAAGTGATGTCGCTACAACACTTGCCGAAGCTTGTGAAACTGTTACTGCACACTGTAAATGGAGAAGAAGCAGAAACTGCTGTGACAGTAATGTACAACATACTGCAGAGGAACTTGGTCCAAGATAAATAGATGCTGCTGAGTGAAGATTTATCATAATTTCACTCATTCTGGCATCTCTTACTGAAAAAAAACATATCATGAGTCATCATGTCTGGAGCAACATGGTATGACATGAATGAAGACTTGCAGAAAAATGTAGATCTTGTCATCACCTCTGGACAATGGTTTAAAAAAACTAAAATTATACCTGTTCAAAAGCATGACCATTTATAAATATTGAATTAGATCATATCCGGATGAATAACACATAACATTTACATTTTTAATGGAGAAGTTTAAACTCAGTAGCTGTTTGTGAGCTGAAATGTAAGTGTTGTATGCTTTTGTAAGCTCAGAATGACAAAAGTGAGGCTTAATTATTGGTTGAGGAGACAAGCAAGGTGTGGTGCCTTACGGCTTGGACAAGAGTTAATAGGACAAGGCCTCAAGCTGGTATGTAATGAAAGTTTTTTTTTTCTGGTGGAATGTGCCAAACAGCTTTAATCACATCTTCTTTCTTTAATTAAACGTATGAGTTTTTGCATATTCAATATGGAGGTGACTAATTTGCATACAGGTCAAATAGAATTACCACAGAGATAAATCATATGACAGAAACGCTGAGAGCAGAAGTCTATTAATTGCATTACACACTGACTCCTATTTTGAATGTCATATAAGCCTTGTGGTATCTCAGCATTGGGCTCAAAATGTAATGTACTATGTTCCTAAGTAATTGCCCCAAACCAAGTAAGAAATTTCACTCAGTTATTACATCAGAAATTTCCAGTTGAAAGAAGCTGAAACCTGAGACTCTCTCAAACGGTACCTTTGTATTTCAAGTCTACACCTACTTAGCAGGTATCACCCTTACTTAAGCATCATTTTGGCAAGACACACTAACTATGTTGCTGTTGACCCTGACCTCCTGTATTTACCTGAGTAGATCTAGGAAAGTGTAGTTTCCTGAATTAAAAGCAGGGAATATTACCCATGGGGGATGTGGTGGTAAAAGAAGAGTGATGGTAATAACAGAGCATCAATATCTTGTCATATAATAAATGCTAATGTGTGACATGAAAGTCCAAAGCTTAAGTACAAGCCAGTAGGGGTTTAGCTATGTTCACGTCTCCTATGGTGTGTTAATATCAAATATATCATTGTTGCAAAACTACCCCTTTGAATGTATTTTAATTAGTTTTAGCTACTTAATCATACCCTAAATTAATCAATTAAATTTAAATAAGAAACCCCCAGATGCTGCTTGATGATCTTATACACTAGCTGTGACACAGGGACTAAAGGTCTCCAACGTCAACTGTCAAGCTATTGTTAGCTAGCAGTTACCGTTAGTTAGCTAGTATGTTATCGCTAGCTTATCCTGCTTATCGGACCGGCTTATTTCAAACCATTAATAATTTATTTATTTATTTGTTCATTTTTTAAATCAAATAGCCCACCTCAATTTTGTCGACATTCCTGGCACAGCCAACAACCCGCATTCCTTGCTGGACTAGTGCCCGGGCTACAGCCGCTCCAATTCCCACCGAGGCTCCGGTCACCAGGGCCACTCTGCCTTTCCACCGCTCCATCTCCACCACTCCGTCTACACCGGTACTCTCGGTTGGCGAATCAACAGCTTCTCCGGTGCACCTCTGCCTGCCCAGGTCAAGTTGTCACACTAATATATCGCTATTGTGCACGATATTCTAAACCTGGGATGCACGAGCTCCAGCCTCCTGTACCAGTCTGTGCAGCATCCAGGACGCCAGCCAGGGCGAGTAAAGACCGATCCATGCGCTCCTCCGGCCGGAATGTGAAGAGTCCGGGAGTGTGTAAATGTTTGGTTCACATCACCTCCCACTTTCTTTTTCAGCCATAGGCCTTGTAGGACTTTGTGGTCATATACCGCCATCAACTGGCAGAACTAAATTACACAAAACGTATTGAGCATTGATGTGGACAAAAAAACACGGATTTGTAAGTTTAAAAACAGGCGTACTATGTTAAATTGCCTGTTCATAATATGGATTTTGAGGTTTTAAATGTTTAAAAACAAGCTTAAAATCAGACTACTAAAATTGGCTTTGTCAATAACGCTAAATAAAGCTAACTTGCGTATATATATATCCTAAGAATAAAAATGAATACGTTCAGGATCAACAAAAAACAACAAATGTATAATGCATATTAATAAATATTCTTTATTTAGTAAATATTTCACATTGCGCTCTTAACATCACACCCAAAACCTCATTACAAATGGATGTTTATTTTCTGTAAAATCTTTATACTTAGAATTTCTGTACACATTTAATGGTACAACCTTTAGCACTACATTTAAGTGTCACAAAAAGAGAAAAATCAAAAGAAAATCATAACGAACAATCATAAAATAAGACTAAAATTCATCCCTAATATCACAGCTTGCAAAGCGTGATTTTTTTTATTCCACTGTGCGCTTACCCAAAAACCCTACAGAAGACCAACAACAAATAGCTAGGCTTGGTCAAAGAGAACAGCTACAGGTATGAAAGTGGCCAAGAAATGAGATGGAAAACTGTTGGTGTACAAGTGGAAAGGAGAAAGAGATAAGGAGAAAGTAATAATCACATTTACTTTAAAAAGGAGAAATGACTGAACAAGACACCGAAAGTACTCCCCGCATTTTTTTTTTTTTTTCAAACAATGTTGCAGCAGTGGTCAAGAGTGTTCTCTTCTTTTTTTTTTTTTTTTTCTTTCTTTTTAGGGAAAAATGTTGTAATTAGTGCAGCTAGTTGACACTGGTTGTGGCAAACCATTTTCCACAGACTGGCTTATTCCGCTCGGTGGCACGGCAGTAGTTGGTGAACTTTTCTTTCAGGAGCTGTCGGTAATGGTGACGGTTGTTGTAGAAGGACTGGTTTCTTTCTAAAAATGCCTGGATCTCATCCTGTGTCAGACAACTCTCATCATCCGAAGTTACTTCTGAATCATCCTAAGCGTACAAGAAAGCAGACAGGGTTATGTCACAGCTACATTTAACCAATGTGTTAATACCTGTTGGGGGGGAAAAAAAGAAAAAGAAGAAGAAATGGTCTCTTACCAGAAGTTCCACAAGACTTATATTTGCCTTCAGAGGCCTCACATGAAAGGTGAGGTTCTTTTGATGTACAGCCCATGGTAACCGTAGTGCAATGCTGGCAAATTTATTGCCACATATAGAGGAAAATAATTCTTTGGTTCGACAAGGGTGTGTTGATGTCAGAGTGCAGCCTGTTGTGTTCCCATCGGACATACAACCTTCAACTTTTTGTCCCTGTACAAAAATGCATGCGTTACTTTGTCTACATCACTGGGAAGTTTACATTCGGCATGAAATTGCCATTTTGTTCTCTCACCTGATCGTTGCAGAAAACTTTACCCTTCCTCTTCTTCTTTTTACTCTTGCATTGAGTGTGTTCCTCAGAATGTGGCCAGCAGTCCACACAACTGTCTGTTCCGTCCTCCTTGTCTTCTGCACAGTGGTGGACATTTGAGTCGTCGCCTTCAGATGGCAAATATAAAAACAGACTGTAAGACTTGAGGAAAAAAAGAACAAGACACTACACTGTAACAAGAAACTAAAATGATTCTTTTTGTGAGCTGCTAAACCCAACCTGCTTCGTGGTTGCAAATTCCCTCAGAGCAGGCGACATCAGAGCCCTCCCGTGATCCAGTTTCGCTGCCTTCAATACTTGAAGAGTAGCCGCAGTCGCTTCCATTGCTGTTGGGTAACAAATCTGGAGAAACAGAGGTAAACAATTAGATTTCAAAGCATGTTATATGTCTTTATATTCAAGTACAAGAAAATCTGTTACTACTGCAGCAACCTTAAAATTTATTTATTCATTTTAAATGGCTTTTTAGGGTATGTTTGAATTTTGACCTTGCTTAGTGTTGTCTGGGCAACTGCAGGAGGAACTCCTATTGGTGGCGACAGTCTCTTCACAGCTGGCCTCTTCCTCTTCTTCATCATGGCTACCACACACCTTGCAGCTGCCCTCAACAGTCCCAAATGAATCCTGCAACATGTCAAAAGGACCACACTTAAGTTCAGACAAAATATTTTAGCTGCATAACAAAAAGGGTGTCTTAAAACTGCAAGCTTGACCGAATTTCCTCAACTTTCAATTGTAGCAAGACATTACCTGATCCAGGACTTTCTCCTTGTCTTCTGCCTCCGGTTCAGATATGTCGAAGCCACACTTGTTTTTGCGGCGATTTTTTCGCTTTTGCCTCTTCTTCTCCAGCTTCAGCTCTTTTGCTCTCTCCTCCTCAGACAGCTCCTCAACAAACTGCTCAAGCCGACTGATGCCCTGCATCTTCTCCACTGCCATCTAAGGGCATGGTAATAATTACAAATTGACACAGCTGCAATGCACTCGCGCTCTGCTGAACATGCACTTTGCAGTTAACGTACCTCAAAACTTTTCCGTAGTGCGTCAATCCCCAAATGGAACAATATCTGCCAGGTCTGCTCCTCTGCTCGCAGTTTCTGCCAGATTCTGTGCAGCCGCTCGTAGAGGTGAATACCCAGACAGGTCAGGACTTCCTCTTGTGCAATGTCAATTGTCTTTGCATGTCTCTCTCTGCGTCTTAAAATAAAAGAAAGAAAACAAATAAAAGGGAAAAACATCATTGACTGAATTTTTTGCATACACAGAATAAAACAAAGCGTGCAGAAAATGTATTTAAGGAGACTGAATTGATCAAATTCTGAGGTCAGGCTTACTCGTATCCTCCTGCAAATTCAGGTTCTGCCCTGCCAAGTAAATGAGCGATGAAGTCTGTTTCGCAGCATACATGAATGTGCCGTTCGTGGGGGCAACAGCAGAGTCCCTCATACAGAGCAGCACAGTAACCTTTCTCTTTACTGGAATCCACCTCACCAACCAAGATGTTATATGCCCTTAGCACTTTATTCTTACAGTCTGTGCAAAACCTGAAGACAAAAAAGATTTCCAAGTTAATACATTTAAATTAAACCTTATAACACAGGGCTTAATGGAGGAAATCCGAGGCAGGACAGCTGCAGATTACCTGTGTTTACGCAAGTATGTCTCCAGTGTCTCAAGGAGCAATGCGCTGTCAATAAGGACCACCTCATCCCTGCATTCTTGAGACATCAGCTCCCACACATCCATCCAGCTTCCACTGTAACACAATTTTTAATCTAATGTCATCTCATTGCACAATGATAATATCTCAAACCTGCAGAAATTGACTTTTTGAACCCCTTAGGGGCACTCGAAATTAGATGTGTGCATCACAATGACATACGTTTGGAGACCATGTTCAAAATGTTGGCAAACAGCATAGTTACAGATCTAAAAAATTCAGACAAATAACTACATAGGTGAGACCAATTGTATGGCCCCACCCAAAGAAATGGAATAAAACATTTACTCTCCTGCTTAGTTCTTTTTTGTCTCCACCAACACCACATATGAAAGTATTTGTTTCTTTTGCTGCTAATTTCACTCAATGTTCATTGAAATTACCCATTGCAGTGAGACTGTCTTTTGCTAACACTCAGGCCACTTATTCAGACATTGGCTACTTCAATGTTATTTTCCTAATCGCTGCCCTCGGACATCACCAGGATGTTCACATTGCCAGTTTGGAGCATTTCAACTGGCAGCATGGTCACACAAAGGGATGAGAAAAAATTTGTTCTTTTGCTTTTACAACCAAATGTTTCATTAAATTTGACAAGCACATTGCAGTGTTTGAATATTTGCTAGAGAAATGTAGCTGTACCTACTTACCTATATACTATTTAGCTTTAGGCATTTTTAATCAATCTGATCTCTAATGGCTATTTGTTGCATTTAAAATTTTATGTTAACAGGCAGTGGCGCATGCTCAAGTCCTTCTGTTGTCTTTTGTATCTGTCCTTGGGGGACCAAAATGCAAACATTTCAATCAACAGCTCAGGCATTTCAGTGTCACTAACACAAGGTACTGAAATACAAGTTTCCATTCAACCGTGTAGACACTGATGTTAAGGAGCTGGTACTGTGTGAACACAGAGTCTTGGTATACAAGTCAAATGGTGAAGGAAAAGAAAATGTCTAAAGCGTTGTTTTCCAAACATCTTTTATCTACTACTACTCTTTGTAACCCTTTAAGATTTAATCAAGAATTGTAAAATATCCAACATATTTATTCTGCTTGCTAGGAAGAGTTATTAGATGCCAAGGCGGAGGTCATGTATTTGGCGGCATTGGTTTGTCTGTCTGTTAGCAACATAACTCAAAAGTAAATTTTGAGAAATCTCAGAAATGGAATAAGGAACAAGTGATTACATTTTGGAGGTGATCCAGATCACCGCCTGGATGCAATAATTTTTTAAAGGATGCTTTACTATGGTGAAAAAGGGATAATTTTGCCTTTAGAGCTATCAACTCAAAAATAATGCCCACAATCATTGGCAAAACAAATTACAATGGCTTGACAGAGGTCTGCACTCTCTAAGTACTTCTAGTTTCAAATGAAACCTCAAACAATACTTTTCTAATAACAGGATCTACACCACAGCTTGATGGAGAAGTGAATGAATACAGTTACATTACTCACCCCAAAGGTTTAGGCTTGTGTGTGTCTAAGGAGTGTAACTGGCAGCGTTTGTTCTTTTTACTTTTTGGAATGGCATCGATCATGTCATTCAACTTTGATCTGTAAATAAAATACATAAGAACATAAATTATTAATTTATTTGACAAAAAACAAGTTATTAAATGGTCGTACAATACAACCAGTCTTAAGCAAAAAAAAGTTTTGATAAATACACCAATATTTTTTGTAATATTTTGGTCATTACTTTTTAAATTGATTGTTTTAATTCAAACTTTTAATTTATTTTAACTTGTAAATGTCCTTGGTTTAATTAGTTTTCCAAAAAAAAAGAAGAAAAACATTATCTCTTACCCATGGACATAGAAGAGGGAGTAAAGCTTCTTCACATCCGCCAAACAGGCCTTGGTGACAGTCAGCATGCCCGTAGGTTTCACTGTGAGAGGCTCCAGGGCTGGGTTCCCTGATTCCACTAAATGTGAGAAAAGGCGCTCCACACTTCTTCTGCAGCCTACACACGGCACCAGCTGAGATAATGCACCATACACCTCTCTGGATGTCACCATCAAGGCAATATTCAAATCCTGGTGCTTCAACTTGGAGTGATACTGAGGGCAGGCAATTACATTTATGTCACCACTTAAACAAATCATAAAGACAATCTGTACACTTTTATACTGTACTGTATATTTAAGAATCAGGTCAAATAATTGAAATTGTATTTGAAATAAGAACTCACCTCAGAAAATTGCTTCAAGTGAGAGGTGTTCATTTCATGGCTGTCAGCATCATTTACACTGTCAGAAAACTCCATCACCATCTGACAACAAACAATAATAAACAAGACTTACGACACAATATCAAAATTCTGAGTCTCATTTCAACCATGCTGATAATCTTTCTGAGGTATACCCAGGTCAGTGAAGCCCAAATCAGATTTCTGTTACAGATTGTTTACATTGTTATTTACAAGTGAACAAATCAGTCGTACGCGTCTAGTTGTCACCAACCTGCCTTCCTGGGCTATTCTGGTAATAACATAGGTGTCAGAAACTACATATTTAGAAAAGCCAGAAGAGAAGCCTTATCCCAATCAACAAAGAAAGACCAAATATTTTGAAGTTAGTGGAGGTTGTTGTCCTATACTAGGAGCAGCAGTGATTGCACTCTTTCACTTTAGATTTGAGAGTTGTTGTGCCTCACTTTCGGAATGACTTGAAAGCCTAATAAATCCCTAGTTAGTTAATCTTGTATTTTTGCAACAAGAACATCCAGACCCATTTGTATACCTTGAAGGAAACTATTCCTATTTATGGTTTGGGTCCCATTTGCAAATATCCCCCCCTTATTATTTTTTTCAGTCTTGCTGTCCAGGCTCAAAAAAGGTCCTTGGAATACTGCATATTGTGCATGTGTATCAGACACTCAGATTCAAGATCGTCTCTTTGCTAAATTTCTTACCGTTGCCACGAGAACACGGTGTACCTGTGTATCAATATCACAAAAGCAACCACTATCGCAAATGCAATCCTCACAGATTCTCCTTTTGATCATACAGACTTACCGTGAGCGTGTCATCAATATACAAAGGAATCTGTCGTGCCAGAAATGGGTAGTCCTCCTCCCCTTCTCTACACACTGCTACCAAGCGTGCCATGACTTCTTCCAGTCTCAGCTGTTGGCCAGTTAGCCTGCAGGTTACACACAAGAGACTGAATGACCATACCTAACATGAGGACAAGCTACACCGAGCTAATGCTAATCTGCATCAGGTCACTCGGGGCCAACAACTTAATTTTGTCATTTGTATAGAAGTTAGTTTTTAAGACTAATTTTCACTAGAAAACATGTTGTCAAATATCCCCCATTCGTATAAATTCACACACTATCGTCCCCAACAACCCAACAGTAAGTTAACAACTGACTTGACCCAGATTTAGCCTGCTAAGTTAGCAAAACAACACGATAAGCGAAGACTGGGATTGGGAAAGGTTAAAATACTGTGATGTATAAAAGGCATCTGAAAGGTTTTGTGACTAAGATCATGGAACGAAGACAAGTTTAGTCACGCTCACGGCTATTGCAGGACACGACAAACCAGTAACCAGTGATTTAACAGTTAACGTTAGCTTGCTAGCTAATTGCCTATACGATTTTTGAAAAATAAGGAAACAATTTGGCATACTTAGACCACACTTTTATCAGGCAATTGTGGTCGAATTTAATCAATTAAAGTACAACAAACCTCTTGGGGTATTGTTAGAGTTTACTTATACCCTGTCGATGTCAGTAAACTTGGCTAACCTGTTAGTTAGCATCGCTGCTTTACGGGGCTAACGTTAGCAAGCTAATATAAGCTAATATAAAGTTAAACTGTGTCAGGCTACTTAGCAACGGCGACTTTAGTCAGTTTTCTGCATAGCGCATTTAATATTGACCATTATTTATCAACCTCACAAAGTTATGGAGCACTTCATTAAAAATCAATTGTTGTTTTTACTCACCCTCGACTCAAAGTTATCCTAAAAAATAGACAAGTGCGACAGAGTGAAGCTGCTACGGTGGCGGAATCTTCATTACTGATTTCACCTTTGCCCTCCGTGCGTAACTGCTCATGTAGTATTGCGTATGGCCTCCAGGAGGCGCAGGCGAGGCCAACACTGTTCATATAGTAACCATCAATGATAGTAACCTGTTCATTCAAGTGTGAGTACAGTGATGGAATGGTTATATTAAGCACATTTTTAAATAATATCAACAAGGTATTTTGAGATAGAAGATATTCATTTATTTGCATAGATGCATACAATTGTGATTACTGGCAGCATGCAGATGGCATTTTCGTTGTGTATTTCTATTAATTGAACATGCTAGTCATACAAATGAAAATTTTACCAGAATTTTATTGTAATTCCCCAGATGTGTAAAGCATATATTACAAAGCAATTAATGAACATGTATATCACCAAAACGCACACTGAAAATGAACTACTACAGTTAAGTGTGTCCACAAAAGAGTTGGTCAATCCTGTCATAACATTTGCAAACAAAAAAAACAACAACTGATTCCTGCTGACAGCTTGAACGAGACAGAGTCTCTCCATTTCCTTTCTCTTTTTGTCAGTGACTTTGTCAGAGTCCGATTCTTTTTTATACAAATTTAGTGATGTAGGTACAAGTTGACAACCAGATGTTCTTTTTGAGAACAGTATAATCACATCAGCTAGACCAAGGCAGGACATAAAAAACAAAGACTGACCAACAATCCAGAGGAAAAACGATAAATTAGCTGATCGGCGAGACACTGGCTCGACGAGGGTCTGACACGTGCACAAAGCAGAGTACAGAACCAAACTTCCCAAGGTGAGATTAAAAAGCATTTTGAGCCATTCTCTAACTTGAGATCTTGGCTGCATCACATATAGTCCAATCTGAGCTCCTGCTAGATAGATGGCTACATAACCTACTACTGAGAATATGCCCTCCTTGTTAGCATGTAAAAAGTCTCTCTCTCTGTCGTTGTTGTGGTTAATGAAAGCCTTCAGTTCAGATGTCTCCAAAGTAAACTGATACAATCCACTGATCAGAAGGGCAAAGAACCACAACATTTTGTTTGGTAAAATAGCCAGAAGCAGAGAGGCCACAACTCTGATGATAGCTAGAGTGAAGAAGAAATTCCAGTGGATGCCGTATTCTGTCACATGTTCTTGATAGCCAGTCATTTTGACGCTCACCAGCCTTGCTGTACCAAGAGCAAGAAGGGGCCAGACAGACAGGATCTGCTTTGTAATGCGACTCATCTTGGACCCTGAGATGCTCTTCCCCCGTGCCTCTGGACACACAAGAGCATTTGCAAATACGTATGCTCCAACTCCAAAATCCATAACCCCTGTCCCGTAGGTTTCCGTTTTAGCATATCGTCTTGGAAACACAGCGAAATCTACAGCAAGGATGCTGATAGCCGTTTTCACATTTACAAATACTCTGAAGAGAGTCACAAAGGGGATTTGGCTGTACTGAATGTGACTCTGAAGGAAGGTGCTGACAGTCTTTTGTATATGCTGTCCAGAAAAATGACTGCTGGTACGATAGATACAGCAAAGGACACAAGCTGAAACAATAGTTAGACTGACGATAACTTGATGAAGAACGCTGCTCAGAACAGTACATGACAAGACAAGGGGAAGAATAAGCACAGAGAAGTCAAGGAAGAGGTGAGAAATCAGCGGGCATGGCAGCGGTAGAGTCCCTTTGGCTTGATGGTAGAGAATCAAGACGAAGCCTCTGTTGATGAGGCATACTGGGGTGAGGAATGATCCTAATACCACTTCTCCCAGACTGGTCCCATTGAGATTACTCACAAATGCTTCCTTGAGTTCCCTTTGAGCCATGACCTGCAAAACATTATAATAGTTCATTATTTACTACATGTTGGAAAAATCGCAATACTTAGAGAGATAAATAAATCTTAATATGCATCACAGACAGTGGCATGTATAGCATCAAGTATTAAATGTACAGTACATGCCTATTATTTGTGTTACAAATATAAAAAGTACTTCTTTTCAACTTTGATTATTTATTCAGATTTTTACATGGTGACTTCCTGTTCATAGGCCTCAACGTAGAGAGGAAAATGTCAGTTACAACTCAGGATTGAAAGATTTCTCTTAATATCTATAAGTACTTTTTCAAATAGTTTTCCACTACAAGTGAACAGAAAATGTTAACGTACGTCATTTAGTTTGCTTTTAGAATCCATTTAATACTACCTACCGTGACGTTAGCTGTGACCGTGGGAGAGTCAGGTTAAAAGCGTGCGGTGAGAAAAACAAGTTGAAAGCAATACCCGTTTTACAGCATAGCTATTTCATACAAAAACCCCGAGCCTAACCCATCCATGATTCCTACAACACAGTACAGGGACACGTTAGCTTATTTCCGCATTGAATGACGTTCTGTGGCGCATTCAAGACAACTCGGATTTCTGGTCACTTCGAGCATGACCCGGGCTTGCGCATCTTGTTTACAAAAGATAACAGCACACAGTTGCATAAATTGAAAGGTCGTGAATATGACAGCGAGATAATCATAAAAACGTCAATAACTGGTACACTATGAACTATTGGGAAAGGTTTTGCAGCAAATAACGGGACAACAAGATAATAATACAAGTTTTATGAAACCATATTTATAAGCTAAATCAAAATGCAATCAAAAAATGTTTTTTCATTAGGCTGTAGAAAAAATACCGCCCTCTTGTTGTAATTTTAGGGCCCATCTTACTCTTATAAGTCACAGCTGGAGCTGATACCTTGGTAATACCGAGCCCCTGAAGCGTCAGGAAGAGGGCGGGAATAACGTGTGGTTTGGGAGTTTGGAGGCAGTCGTATATCCAGCACCGGGCACTAGAAGTTGTCCTTGAGACACCGCTGACAGTAATGGAAATGTTGAGTGTAGTATCTTAAAAGTAGAATAACAGTTCTAAGTAAGTCACAGTTTTTGTCAGAGAGTTAACAACTGAGTTTTTAGACAGATAGGAGGGACACAATTAAATCAATGAGTTCTGCGAACGACCGACGCGAAGGTACAGCAGGATCCAGAAATGGTGGGGCAACGGTAAGTTTGGACATGGGGTAGACCCATTAACAGTTTCTCAACCGGTGGTTTAGAAATTACCCCACTGGTTTTTGAAATATAAAAGCTATTTATGTATTTATTTTGATTTGGAGAACATTTATCTATCTGTGCCTTTTCCCTTGTTATGGTTGCTGGTTTCATTTAGATGGTTTTAAATGTGTTTCTTTATGGATACTTGTTATCGAATAACAATATCATTGCGCCTGATACAAACTAGTCCCTACTGTAAAACTTTATTGAAGACGGCGATCTGTCTCCTTTTGTGCTAGTCAAGGTAAAATTAAGAATACAGAGTAAACTTTTGTTTGCGTACTTGTAATATCAATATTTGGTGCCTGCTAATGCCTATTAATATTACAACTTTGCAATGTGTTTAAAATGCTTGAAAAATTCCTGTAAACGTGTTGGTCTTGTTAATTAAATTCTTGTCCATCATTTCTACATATGACATATCTATATATGACTTAAACTATTTTTACTTAAGATATTTGATTGTCTTTAAAACCATAACATAACTAAACATACCTCCTGTGTTTATTATCTTCGTGTCGCAGTTTGTGTACACTCAGGGTATTAGTCGTGTAGTGCTGGGTATTAAATTAAGGACTTTAAGATTATTCACATGTTCTAAACGTGACTTCGCAGAATGATGGGATGTAGGCTACCTGCTATTGGATTAAACCTGTCTGTACAAATTCAGGGCCATGGACAGCTAACAGTCTGCAGGATACCTGTAGGTTCAGGTCATGTGGCAGGATCAAATGTACCAACATTTGTCTGGCTGAACTAATTATGACTGAATTCACAAATGCATTTACCCTGACATTGGACAGTATGTGGCTTAGCAGCCGGCGATCCCTTGATAGAGAGTCTCCTTACAATGTAGGAAAGTTTGACAGAATTTAATGACCCGTAGAATAGTGATAAACATGCCATGTACAGTACTTAATGTCATGTTATGTTTTGGGACTATGTTTTGTTCACGAAAAGACTATTCTGATTTATCTGACTTCAGTTACATTGTTTTTTGTGGATTTGGTCAAATTCACCTTTTGCCTTGTTCACACAGGTGAAAGGATTTACCCAGAAAGTCCACTCTTCTCCCCCATCCTTAAATGAATCACTGGAGGGGGAAGTTCAAGCCTTCCTCATTGATGAAGAGCAACTGCACACTTATGATGACCTTACCAAAGTTAACCCAGTGACCCCAACAACAGGTATTAAAACAGATATAATTTCAGTAAATAGTATATGTCATTATGCTTGGTTGTACTGTTGGTAAGGTTAGTGAAACCTTTTTGATCGAACATATTTTCCTCCTTATGTTACCTTGAGTTTTTCTGCATATTACAATTGTGGTTCGGCTTTCTGTTCTGAATCAAGTAAAAATTTGCTTTGTCATTCACTGGCATGATTGTATGTAGAACCATTAAATGGATAAGGCCACAATGTGATCAGCTTCTCTGATTTAATGACAGAACTTCCAAACTTTCAAAGCAGTTTTTTTCCCCATGTTGCTTTTATATTACAGTCAAATAGCACTGAGGTTTGTCTTAAAGTAGACTGAGAATAACCACTTGTTTAGTGCCTGCCAAAGTTCCAATGTCAGCCTTATTAACAGTTCTGGGTAGAGCACCAGGATTCATTTTATTCAAAATAAACCTGTCAAGTGAGAAAAAAACCCCTCATTGTTTAATAATATGAATGCATGAATGATTGTTATGCTGCTAAAAATGCTGTGATATACACAAAGATAGAGGAAGAATTTTACTTAAATGGCAGCACCAAGGACATTGTTTACCTTCCATGTAGATGTGTAATATTTACCTTTAGTTCCATTTTGAGAAAGAATTACAGCAATACCAACGCTATGAAAGAATGATCAGAGTTTGTCCTCAGGTCAAATTTCACAGGGCCTAGTTTCACTCTAAGGACAAGGATTTAACGGTACAGATTAATTACTGCAGAAGTCAGGGCAACAGGAAATCTCAAAGCTGCAGGATCTGTGATTGTATTACTCTCTTAATGTACATTAATGTGACTACCTCACATTTGGATGTTTTATAGATCATGTTATCTTATATAGTTGATGTTTTTTAATGGTCCAGAGCATGGTTGTTGTCTTAGATCTGTAGACCTTTGGTTTAGTTATTTTGTGTTCAGTTATTCTGTGTTAAGTTACATTATGTCACAAATACTTTTTGTTTTAAACATAAACTGTGAGTAAATGTGAAGGTTTGAACATTAACTGGAAGATTGTACCAGAATTATTTTGTGTCGTCTAATCCTAATTATCTGCTGAGCTCTTATTCTTATATTTAATATATATACATGTATATATGTTTTTTTGTTTTTTTTGGTAGTGCTGAAATGTCTGCAAGCCAGATACAGTGTGAAAATGTTCTACACCCATGCTGGCTGTACCTTGGTGGCTCTCAACCCCTTCCAGCCCGTTCCTGATCTGTACTCTCTGGATGTGATGAAGGAGTATCACTATGCTCTTCAGCCCCAGGTATTTACAACATCCCAGCCTTCTCTCACTGGGTAGTTTTACAATCTAAAGTGTTGATTTTGAAGAAGGTGTTCATTGGAGGATTTTTGTGTTTGAAATATAATCCCTGACGGATTCAATCATGTTGTGATGTAAACTTCACAGTCAAGATGACACCGTTGCTTTAATCAAAGTCAAGAATTATTATCCACTTTCTTTTTTTTAAACAGGAGTCCAAACCACATATCTTTATTGTGGCGGAAGAGGCCTACAGGAATATTCAGGGTCAGCTTGAGCCAGTGAACCAGTCCTTGGTGGTCAGCGGTGAGAGTGGAGCTGGAAAGGTAAACCAGCATATACAGCATTGTGTCTTAACTAAAGAAAAAATTAGAAAGTAAACCTACCACATCAGAATTTAAAAAAATAAGTTTCTGTTTGGCTACTTATGCCCCTTTCACACCAGCAACTAGTCAGCCCAGCCCAGCACCACACCGCCTGATTTGTTTGTGTTCACATTACGATTTTCCCAGGGCGAGTAGAAACACTTTTAGCACCTACGCCGTTGAGGTTCTGAAGTAGCCGAGTCGGGCCGAAAATGGTGACGTGTGCAGATTGCAGGCCGCTATTGGCCAGAATCTGATATCACGGGATGACTCATGAGCGCGACTCCCTACCGTGCTAAACCCAAACCCAAAGCTGTGACCAGAGAAAACATTAGCATCAGGAGAAGCAGAGCAAAAAGAACAGCAGGTGAATCATGAGCTCAACTTCCTCCATTGTTGTTGTCCAATGTGTGTCGCAAACAAATTACTTCACGAAACCTCGCTACGACGGCCCTGCCCACACTGAAGACAGCTGCTATTGCCTTCTATTGTAATCGGAACAAACAAAACCGGGGTAGTGTGGTGTCGGCTGAATGCAGGCAGAGCTGACTGGGGGCTGGTGTGAAAGGGGCATTATATTGCCACAAAATCTAGAGCCGGTCTTACAGTAGCAGTTTACTGCATATGGATTGGACAGATTAGAAACCTGGCTGACTTGTGATATTAAAATTCTTGGAACATTTTTGGACTGTTTGTGTAAAAGATAATGTGAACAAGTCACTTTTTCTGGTAGTTTGAAGTCAGAACAGTCACATACTCCTACTATGATACTCCAGACTTATGTTTATTGTTTTTGTTAGTTTTTTTTTATTACTGTTGGTCTGTAAATGACTTGTTTCCTCATAGACATGGACATCTCGTTGCTTGATGAAGTACTATGCCACTGTGGCAGCCTCTTCCTCAGGGATGAAGAGCCAGGACACAGTGGAGAGGATAGAGCGAAGAGTGTTGGACTCTAATCCTATAATGGAGGCTTTTGGTAAGGAAACTGACATTTTCTTTCAGTGAAAACTAACAGTGTGAACAGTCACTCATCAGCAGTGTTCCCTTCATGTAGGCAACGCCTGCACGCTTCGTAACAACAACAGCAGTCGATTTGGGAAGTACATCCAGCTTCAGCTCAACGGGTACCTGCTACATTTCTCGTATTACAACCTGAGATGGGCTCAGCTGGTCTGCTCAATCTGTTCAACATGCTATTTTTTATGTCAAGGTATCAGCTGTTAGTTGGAGCTTCAGTGCAAACATATTTGCTTGAAAAGACCAGGGTGTCCTGTCAGCTAGTTAATGAGAGGAACTTCCACATCTTCTACCAGGCGAGTAAACAGACGTGCTCTGAACCTCATTGTTTTTCTTTATTGTATTAACGTATGTGCAGAACTGAATATTAAGAGATGAATGCATTTCAGATGATGAAAGGAGCCACAGAAGAGCAGCGAAATGAGTGGAAGATGTCACGTGACCAAAGTTTTGTTTGGCTGCCAAATTCTGAAAAAGAAATTGAGGGTATGTGTACAGGTTTTCTTTGCATTACAGCATGGTTTTGCCTTTCTTTTCTTTTTTTAGATGATGTATTTTTTTTCCCTTTTTTCCCACACAAATAACAATCTTTAATGTTTTGCAGAGGACAGTTTTAATGAGACAGTTGAGGCAATGGTTCATCTGGGAATCAATGCAGAAAATCAAAGACAAATATTTAGGGTAAGATAAATTTCTTCTCCCTCATTTCATTTTAAAAAGCAGCAAATGAAGATTTAACAGCATAATACAATTATTTTGCAAGAGTAATTATAATATCTGCGTGCTATACACAAATAAACATTTAGGAATGGCCTGATAACTGCTTACAACCGCATAATCATCTGGTTATTGATTTTCATTTCAGATTTTAGCAGGGATTCTCCAGCTGGGGAATGTGAGCTTCTCCTCCTCAAAAGATGAATCAAACCCATGTCAACTTGATAAACAATCTGAAGGTATTTGATATGATTTAGTTTGATATTTTAATAAACAGTAGACAAGTTCTTAGAAATGTCAACAAGTTTTACATTTAGAAAACTATCCTGAGTGCATTTATTTAGAAAGCTTTCATTTGAGTTTTATTTACTACATATTTCATGTACTATCTTCTGCCTGGGTTTCAGATTTCTTGCAGCGAGCCGCAGAGCTTCTGTGTGTCTCTGCTGAAGAGCTTGGGACATGTTTAAGAGTGAGAACTCTGAAGGCGGGGAAGCAAAATGTGCTGAAGCCCTGTTCCCAGGCAGAGTGCAGCATGAGGAGAGACTGCCTGGCCAAGGTCATCTACGCCCAGTAAGAGCAACAATTCGGTCATTCAGTGACAGCACTTTGTTAGGCGGTGATATTTTGCTATAAAGGCTGATGATGCAGGATCTTGCTTTTGTTGTGTGTATAAGTCTGAGTTGGCGTCACACTCTCCCCTCCAGCAAATGTGAACTATCATGCCTTTTTGTTTATAGAAAACAGTAAGGAAAATACAGCATGTCGATTTTTATTACAGGCTTTCTGTGTTTTTATGTTGTGGTCGTGATTGCTTGTATAGAACAGTATATGCTTATTACATTGACTGTCTTCTGTCCAATGCCCTTAGCTTATGTCTTATTAAGTGCGTTTCTTTTTCCAACCAGGTTGTTTGATTGGCTGGTTGCATTCATCAACAACAGCATATGTGCAGACAAATCCACATGGTGCAACTTCATAGGTAAAGCATCATTCCCTTTGACTGCTGACTGTAATCTGCCAGTGTCTTTACACAAGTTCACTCGGTCCTCTCCACTGTAATCTGCAGGAGTCTTGGATGTGTACGGCTTTGAGTGTTTTCACAGTAATAACCTGGAGCAGCTGTGCATCAATTACGCCAACGAGAAGCTCCAGCAGCATTTTGTGGCACATTATCTCAGAGCTCAGCAGGTAGTGTTTATCAGTTCTTCCACATCCATGCTGATGTCAGCAGGGCTGCAGTTTCTCTGTTGCTGATTAGCTTGTTGCATAAATGTCCAAGCCTCAGATATTCAAAGGCTTCAGTTTTCAAGAAATCTAAGATGATTGACAAGAGCTTTTCTTGACTTTTTTTATGGTGTGAAAAATAGATTATATATTCAAATATCAGTGTTCATTACTTCTCTCAGGAGGAATATGTGTCGGAGGGGTTGGAGTGGTCCTTTGTCAAATACCAAGACAACCAGAGCTGTCTGGATCTTATAGAAGGAACCCCAATCAGTGTGTTTTCTCTTCTTAATGAGGTAAGTTGGCCTTTTACTTTTAATTGGTATTACTATAGCAAGATATGTTTTGGTTGTAATATCAAACATGTCTCTTTTTTAATCAACAGAGCAACAGAATTTGCTTCTGCATCTTACATTATATCGCTTAATATATAATATTACATTTTCAGTTAGTGAATATTCTGTTCCTTTTTCTATACTTCTAAAGGAAAGTCGTCTTAATCGCGTCTCGGATGCAAAATTGTTGAGGGTCCGTTTAGAGAAGGGGCTCTGTGATAACACCAACATCAGCTGGGACAAGTTCAGCAAGGTGCCACACTTCGCTGTGGCCCATTATGCAGGCAAAGTTAACTACCAGATAGAAGGCATGGTGGAGAAAAACAAGGTAGGAAAAGCTGCTAACCCATGTTTATGTATGTATGTTCACACTTTCATTTACTGAAGTACTTGGTTTTGTGTTTTAGGACCCAGTACCACCAGAGCTCCTTAGCTTGCTCCAAAACTCTGACAACTCTCTGCTACACCAGCTCTTCACTGACAAGGAAACTGAGAATCCAACCAACAAGGGGCTCAGTAAAGTCACTGTGGTCTCCAAGTTCAAGGTAAGAGAAAACTTGTTTTTATCACCAATTTGTCAGGGTCAGTAGTGTTCCCTGGGAGTCATGGCACTGATCACGTAAACGTCTGATTGTAGAACTCACTGGAGAGCTTGATGAAGATCCTGCACACCACGACTCCTCACTACACTCGCTGCATTAAACCCAACCCTGACTGCAAGCCGTTGACGTTTCTAAAGGAAGAGGTTCTGCTAACAACTATTTTTCAGCATCCCAAGATTACTGCTTTAACGAAAGGAAAATGATATATTTGGTATTTTGTGTTTGCTGTCAGGTTATCATGCAGTTGGAGGCCTGTGGGATTGTAGAGACCATTCATATCAGCGCGGCTGGTTTTCCAATCAGGTGCAAGATTTTACCTTTTTTATTAACACACATTTAATAAACTGTTAATTTCTCTGCTTTATGTATGATTTTTTTATTTTAAATTTGTTCTACAGAATTCCTTTCCAAAGCTTCATACATCGTTATGGATTGCTTAAAAGAGGTTCGAGATCAGGGAGTCAGAGTAAGCGCACCTTATTGTTGGATCAATTTATGGTCAATTTTTGCATGTTTACTTCTGGCAAAGAGTGATTTTATTTCCTCTCTTTAGGTCTGCTGGTTTATTCCTCTTTCCCATCATTAGTCTTCTTAGTAAATGTGATCCTCAGTTCTCTGCTCTCCTTGGGACTTTTCAGTTTGGTATTTAGAAATAAGACTTTCTAACAACTATCTTATGAACTTTACAGGTAAATGCGTGCATGTTTGTTAGTGCTCGCTTTGCATGCGTGTCTACTTAGCCTTTGTCATTACATGCTGCTTAACCTATATTCACCTTAACTCCACTGTTTGGCTGCTTTTCACCATGCCGGCTGTATGACTCAGTCTGCTACTTTGGCTCACACTGGAACATTTAAAAAAAAGTTTGGGAGGCATAGCTATTAAATTTTGTAGACTTGTGATTCTCACAAGATAAATGTTTATGACTTCAGTTATCCCCTGAATTAGCAACACTAAGACCTTCATATTAATGAGCTTTAGTAAAATGTTTAAAATACTGTTGAAGAGATTTCTCTATAAAATGTTTTGGTTATTTAAAGGTCATTTAAAACAAACTATATTAATTGCACCTTTTGTTTGCATTCAGTGCAAGTTAGGATAGTCTGAGTTAGTATGGTGACAGTAGGGATATTAATTCTGTAAATAAAATGAAAAGATACTTTACCTGAAGGGAAATTTATAAATCCTCATTTATAAATTTAAATGTAGTTATTGTTACATTTATATGTAGACTTTTACATTTGATTTATATATTTGACTTTATATAAACTGTACATTATAAAGTATATTACTGTAAATTAAGTGGGTTATTGTTTTCTTTGCATTCCTCAAGACAAATTAATATTTTTGAGAAGATTTTTAACAATTAAATCCCAAATGATACAGTATTTTGACTGAAAATGTTAGATTCTACTAATTAGCCAACATAAGAATAATAAACCGTTAAACTAAGATTGTGAAACTTTTTAAACATTAGAACTTCTTAACATTAACAGGCTGACACATGTAGCCTCTTTAGGTCTTTAGACTCTTAGTATTGTTGCTAACTCACTTTGAATGCTACTACATGTTTACATTTCTCATTTCCTTTTGTCTTTGTGCTTAAATATAAAATCTGCAAGATGCATTGAAATCAGTGTGATAATCTCAGTAACTGTTGACACTGCTGTTGAGTTTCTTCTGCTTTTTATCTTAAAATTTTTTTTTAACGTTAATTAAATATTCTGCAGTAAGTCTGAAACTCTAGGTGGCTTTAATGCTGTTGGACCATTATATAAACTGTGCTTATATTGCTTCACCTAATCCAAATCCTGCTGACCTCTGCCATAGACTTGAAGGCTGATGGAAACAACCCTCTTCAGCAGGAAGTGGAGAAGCTCCTCACCATGGTTCTCCAACAGAACCTGTCCTGTGATAAACGGAGCTCATTGGTGCACTGTGGAAAGACTAAAGTTTTTCTTAACCAGGAGATGGTAAGTAATCAAGAACAAACATACTAAGAAATTTGTTTTCAAATTGATCATTCCAAGAACCTTTTTTCTGTTTGATCATATTTACTCTTTTATTGATGTTAATTTTCCATCCCTTAAGCTGACCTGCCTGACTTGTCTCACAGCTAGATTTATTGGAGAATCAGAGGAAGAAGATCCTCCATCAGTGTGCCTTCTCCATTCAGTGCTGCTGGACGCGCTATCAGCGCCGCAAACGCATCACCCGGCGGCAGTCAGCTACTTTGATCCAAGCAGGTAAACCGTTAATGCTCTGCTCTGGCAGGACTGAGTGGGATAATCACAGCTGCGTGGCCTTGATCCCATGTTTTGGATCTGCCAGCTATGACCTGATATCTGGCCAACAGAGAACCAGCTGGTGGTGTCTGCACACAGTTTTCAATCCGTTTATCCCATCAGACAGAACCTGCCACACACAACAGCTCATGTGATTAATTGTTGATGACATATGTCCCTTTGATGTTACTTCTTAGTGGGAGAGTGTACACATTTCTTTTAACGACACCAACCTTCTGTTGATTAAAGCTGTAGAATGAATGACTCGGATA
>JBBBVU010000016.1:3303917-3314617 GCA_037177055.1 Atherinosoma microstoma | reverse complement strand
TGTTTTTGCTGTTTGCAGCGGTGAGGTCTTGGCTGGTCAGGAAGCGGGTCCGGAGATGGAACAGAGCAGCTGGAGTGATTCAGGACACCTGGAAAAAATGGAGGGTGAGTTTTAACCATTGTGAAGTTTTTAGTTTTTGTATTTATTCATTACATGGACTTAAAAGTAATACATGAATCTGTTTGATTTTTGTGGCAGACACTTCTGAAATCAGTGGCTGACGTTGAACTTGATGATGCAAAGGACATGGAGGAGGAGGATGCCCCAGTTTTAAACCCTGTCGTGAGGGAACGGGGCTCAGTGCAGCTCCCCAGCATCCCGGAGCCTGTCACAGTGCGCGGGTGGCCCATGGGCCTGGCTCTGGCCTCTGCCCCATCCATAACAGTTTCTCTCACAGCCACAGGCTTCCAGAAAATGATGTCTGTGATGACTTCACTCAACCTACCATCCAGGAGAGGCGAGTACAAGGTGAAGACCAACCAGTACAAGCAGGGGCTCGCCTCCATACGGGCTCAACCCAAAGTAAGAATACATACACACCATCTGTAAAGTTTCTTAATAACTGAGGGATTTTTTGTTCCATTTACTCATTACAGATACGTTTTCATTTTCTTCACAGGGATCTATAAAGATGCATTGTCAGCGATCTCCACTTCTGTATGCAAACAGACACCCAGACCTGAAGAGTGATGTGACAGGGTTCAATGAAATCCTGCTAGAGAAAACTTTGTAAGATTGTATTTTTTACTGCAAAACAAAAGTTATATGGACACAGTTATCATCCAACATAGACACGATTGGTGATAAAACAGCGGTTTTTCACAAATAGCACCAAAAAAACAAACCTGGTTATGCTTCCACTTTGCATCCAGTTTGGAACACTAAATCTAACCTTAACCGTAAATCAAGGATCCAGAGATTTGCCCCAAAAAACCCATCTTTGTATGATAATGTTGAAAAAGGTGGTTGGGTATGATAATGCAGTATTATGAAGTCAAAAATCATCTCTATGTTTGAGATGGAACAAGTGAGATTTTTTTTTAAGCTCATTTCAGAATATGTGCATTGTGTCCAACATATAAAAAGTGTGAAGATGAAGACGATGTCATTGCAGAACAAGACAAACATTAAAAAAATAAATCATTATCTTGACCTGAAAACAGTGGCACAATCTTAGCACCTTTACCAGTCAGAGGCCTGCCTCTTTGAAACATCTGATTGTTGATCAGTGTATTAGGCCTTGTGACAAGTGCCCTTCTTAAAATCTAAACTTCAATTACAAATGAGCTGTTGGTTGATGTATTTATTTGGAAGTTCATTTATGTAATATATTAATTTGGTTAAATGTATATTCACATCAGATGGCGAATGTTATTTATCATTTAGTAATGTAGCTTCTGTTTTAAGATGTTAAGTAAGCAAGAATTGCACATGTAAAGAGCATATTGTACATTACAAACGTACTTGTTCACTTGCAGCAAAATAACTTAAAGTAGAAGACACTACACTGAAGTTAAACAAGAAAATTCTAAACCAGATATATTCAACTTGCTATTTTTTCTTAGAAAAAGGTATTTAATGGTTCATACTATCAACCAGGTATCTGACTTGCAACAAGTGTTTTCAGTTTAAATGCAAAATATACCAAAGTTTTCTGAACCAAAGTGCAGTGTTAATATGGGGAACGCTTTTGTGATTACTGATATACCAAAATTATTAAGCTTTATATTCAGGTAGCTAAAAGATTGCAGTATGATCGATTATCACGGATGTAAAAATCCATGCTATTGTAGTTTTAGATGCAACATACTGTATAACCCTCAGGGACAGCTTTGACTCATCATATAATGGTTTCTTTTTTTCAATTTTCTCGTCCGTTGTAAATGTGTCAGATTCATTGTCACAGTTTATGATTTACAACTTTTTTTTTTCTTCATCTGTTTTTGTAAGTGGCACAAAGGGATCAGTGTGTACAAACTTGAATCAAACTGACCAATCACAACATTAAAACCTCCGCTATAACATTGTGGAGGTCCCTTTTGGTCCATTAACTCAGGACCTTCATGGTTATCCTGTCGTTTGACACCAAGACATTCCTTTGGGTCCAGAGCGTTGTAGAATTGGGCCTCTGTGGATCAGACATAAACTGGGGGTTCTTGGTCTGGTTGATCTGGGAAGTATGTTGTGTTATACAAGCTGCTGTTGTGGTGTGATAGGACTTTTTGTCACCCCCTGTGAGAGAATGTTATTCAGTCATCAGCATGTGACTGGTTCTAATATTGTTTGATCTGTCTAGGTTAATATTTAAACTGTTTTGTGTAAATGAATGGCCATATTAAAAAAATAAATGAACATACAAACTATTTGCGGCTTAAACTGTGTTGACTCGGGAAATGTTTATAAAGGTTTACATTTATTTGCATACTGTTTTACATTATATACATACTGTACTGTTATGGCAAGGTGGAATAGAAATTGCTACACAACATGCATAGCATGTGTGGTTTAGAAAAATACAAAAGATGCAGACAGAATTTTACAACTCATCACTAGATGTGAATCCTTTCGTTTCACTTTCAACTATTTTCAAACACTGATCTGAAAATTCAACAAACAGAGGTTCCTGCATGGCAGCCTTCATCGCATCATCTTTGTTCTCTGTGCTGTCGATAGAGCGCAGCAACTGTCTCAGATGGGGGTTGTAGAGGAGATCTCGTAGCTCTTTTGACTGACCTGTAGAGAAAAAAATATTGACGTAAGTATTGTTTTATTTCCCCCCGTTTATACCTTCTTTTGAAAACTTACTGCAGCTGTTGATGTAAGAAAAGATAAATGTAATGGATAAATACCCAACAACTGCAGTCTCTGAAGTGGCACTTTATCAATAACAACATCTTCATGCAGAGCATCCTCAACGCTCCACGGTTCTGTAGATACTGTCAAATATTTGAGGTGTTAAAAGCCAGCAATAATCCCATAATCTACAAAGATGATTACACAAACACAAATCTGACATGTCCACCAATTCATACATTCATTTAGCCCTCAACTCCTTGTATTCACATACAATGATAATCTGCATCTGTACTTTATAAAAATATATTTTCTTTTAAACAACGAATGCTCTTTGGATAACTTTATTTTTTATTGGACCAGTTACTTTGTTGTCCACTGCTGTAACTAATTTTATAAATTGTACTCTAACTTATTTGGACACAATAAGAATAAATTCATAGAAAATATACCAGTGCTAGCTGTATTTTTAGGTTCAGGATTAACTGATGCAGGCTTCTCAACAGGAAGGCAAGTATCTATGGAAAAAACAAACAAACAATGAGTTATCTTGGAGTGAAGCAAAAAAAAGTTACAAATAAATTTGAAAAAAAGAAGAAGTTAAGATCAAGCTCACTCACCTTTATGCTTCTTGTAACAGCCAAGGGAACAACTGTAAGAGTAAAAAGAATTGATGCTGAGATTTATTTGGCAGACAAAATTAAACTAACAGGACACGAACACACAAAGAAAATATTCTAAATTCAAGAAATTAATGTCATAGCAGGCTCACAACAAGGAGATTCACTGCACTCATAGTTTTAAGCTAATATAGTAAAACGATTTAAATTTTGTAAGTTTGTTTTCTTGATTGACAAGATTACTGCGTTTACAAAAATATTAGAAAACTTCACAATGTAAACCACTATCGTTTCTAAACTGCTTTAACTTCGATCTGACGTAGCTAAACAACCCAGAAGCAAACAGGAGTTTAGCTAGCTTGAAATCAATTAGCAATAGTTTACTTACTATCGTATTCTGCAGACAGGACATTTGTATTTTATAGTTTCCTCGCTGCATACGTTGCATATCTGCATTGTCCGGGCAGTTAGTAAGAATAAAACACGAAAAATGAGAGCCAGGTACTTTCAGAATGGTACATGTGCTTGGAAAGGAGTATTTCCGGTTTAAGTATTCAGTCCTTCAAAATAAAAGCACTCATTTCCGGTAGAAACGTTAAAAAAAAGTCAATTCATAAATAAATTATATGTGTTAATGGTAAACTACTATTTCAACTTAATCTTTGCATTTCTTCATACATATTTATAGACTTTCATCTTTTGGGTTTTCTACATTATCTTGCTGCAGATACTTCTCTGTTGTCTTCATTGTTTTGTTAAAGAAATTTCTGCAGAAGCCTTGCATAGATATGACTATGGTATGTCTACAATTAAAACCCCTCTCAAGACATGAGCAAAATTAACCAAAGTCACTGAGGATTTTGTGCTTCAAATCTCCAGAGCACCACCTACAATCTTGAAAGGCAAAGTCAAGCAGGCAGACCTCATTCGTATAGAACAATGGAGGAACCAGTTATGTGCTTTTGCAGGGATGAGCTGTTCAGCTCCCGCATTTGCTGTGAGAAGCTTGCAAGCTATGTAGAGAAGTAATGTACTTTTTCCTATTGTCGTTAAGTTGACAAATTTCTGACGTATTCGGTTTGTGAATATAATAGCATGAAATTAGATTGTGTAATCCCTCTGACATTATTTACTAAAAGATGATTGATTACAGAAATTGATCAATTTTACCTGGATATTCTGCAGTGTCATATCAAAAAGCAAAGAGAATTATGGGTCTGCTACGATGAATATCAACTCAGCAATGTTGAACAGCTGGGTTTTGACACTTAAATAATTATAAAGACTGAATGTTCCATCTATGTACCTAAAACGACACTGGGAATATGTGTGAAAGCCCAAATTGTTCACAGCGCAAAAAAAAAAAAAGGCAGAAAATACAGCTGCTGCATCAAAATATATACATTTAATGTGTTCTATACTCGACCTGAGAATGTTTTACCTCTTGGCATTGGTTACATTTATTGGCAGACAAAAGAGGTTCAGAGATCTGTTGCTTGATCATTTAAAAAAACCAAAAAACAATTCAATATAAATCCATCCTGATAAAAATTTTTAAAAGCTGCAATTTCATCATTAACAGAAGAAAACAAACCAACTTGGCTTAAATCAAGAATATTTTATTGAATTAAAATACAGTAAAACATATTTTACATCAACAGACATGACCATATCTATACAGTCATATATATATATACACAAACATATTCATCAAGCAAACACCACTGATCTACATAGCTCAACACAAACTATTTTTGCACAGCTGTAACTTGAGAAGAGGGGGTCATGTTACAGTGTAGGCAAGGAATGCCGGGCTGTCTCGTGACTTATTTGTAGGCATGTTCCCAGTGTCACAACACTCAATTTGCTGAATCAGGAAAGGCAGAAACACTTGGCCGTGATCAACATCAGAAATCCAACTAGTGTCCGGATCTGTGTAGAAATGAGAATGAAGTGATAAATCAATTAAACAGACTGCTCTCTATAAGAGTTAAATTGACATATATTAGCCTTCCTACAAAGCTTTGGAGTTGGGAAGATGGAATTTACAATAAACAAGAAGTGCATTTAACCTTCTTAAAGCAGCAATAAGGTTGCCTTATCTCTTCATTTCAGACACTTTTTTAACCATAGAGGTGTTTAAGCCCCACTGTATACATCCCAGATGATGAAATCAAAATAATTGAAATAGCAAATCTAATTTCATGGTAATAAAATCAAACTGACATCCGTATTCCATCCGTGCATAAACTTAGTCTTGTTTACTTCATGGAATAAGCAGAAAATGTGGCATACGCTTACACTGGAAGAGCTTTTCCCATATGTTTTCGCCTATTCTGAAAGTTAAAAACACCTAAACAAATTTTGCTAGAAAATTTCACAATTTTCTGACTTATGACCCTCTGGTTTCGGTGTGAGCTGCATTACTAACCTGCAAAATCTTGCTTTTCATATGCAAGTGGAACCTTGTTTTTACCCCTATAATGATCGAATATTATAGGAAAAAAGGATGGAAATTACTTTCAGATTATAAAACAACTACTGTTAAGCCTACCTGTAAACATAAAGGAAACTCATCACGACGATGAGCTCTTGGTTCTCCTGCGTTTCACTTCGCTGTTGTGATATTTTACTGCTATCTTCCTCTCGTGCCCAGCGGGGCAATGGCGGTTCGTATTTAGCTCAATTTCCTTCTTGGACCTCCCTTTGCCGCCAGCATGGCCCGGGTATTCATGCAGATTGTAGTAGTCATATTGATCGTAATAAGCTTCTTCGAAAGAAGCAAATCTTTCCATATCTGTCGACATTTGGAGAGAGAACGCAGCAGTTCTTTGCAGAGGAGTCTCGGAGCGAGTAAACGGATGATGTCACCCTGTGTTTATATACATGTTGTCATGTGATCATGCCAGTCGCTTTGACAGAGGAAGTGGTATTCATTCGGGTTGGTAATTTGTGATTCTTTCATTAAAAAAAAAAAAAAAACAATTCTCCCTTGTAGTTTACACATTTATATAAATTAGAATAACGTAACATTTCTTAAAAGTCTTTGGATTATTTATAGTGTTTTAAACGTCATATTTCTGCCTTATGGATGTACAAACTATTCTAGCCGCTATAAGTTACTTTTATATTATTAAAAGTATAAAAAAGTATCAAATATGACAGCGTTTCCTGCATAAACCGCAAGCGTTGGTAGACTGTTTTGATCCTCTGCACAGCAGCCCGCCCCTAACCGTGTGGCACGTCCTGACGCTTTTCCACGTCGCAGTTCTGTCTCGCAGGCGAACTCGCTGCGTATGTATGCGTGTCTCCAGCTAGGCCAGAGAGTGATGGCGGCGCCCGTCCTCAGAGTGTCCACCCCTCGGTGGGAAAGAATAGCTAGGCTTCTCGTTTGCCTATTGGGTATACTATTGTCTCTATATGCTTTTCACGTCGAGAGGGAAAAGGAACGGGACCCGAGTTATACGGCCATGTGCGACATCAGCAGCTCCATCAGCTGTTCAAAAGTGTTCAGCTCAAGGTAATTTGAATTCAGCAAAGAGCGCCTTCTGTGGCGCTCAATGAAGCTGGCTGCTATTGTGGCAATCTGGGAAGGGCTGCGCGGCTTAAACTGTCAAATGCACTCAGCTAATGTTTGACTGCTGTGTTGTACCGTGAAGGCTAACAACAAACCGTGACTGGTGGAGTGATGGAAGCTGTTTGGTGGACATATAAACTGCCTTTAAATAAGTTAACTGATAGCTTTGTGTTAAAAAAGCACAGCATTAGCTGTCTAGCTTGAATGAGCTAACTTTGCTAACCGTTAGCTATAATGCTGGTTTGCTAACTTATGAGTCGGGGGCTCGCTATCGGCAGCATTGTCAAATAACTTAACTGCAAGTGTCTGTACGCTGATATTACCAGACCCCACTGGCTGCTCTGTGTAAGGGAAACAGTCAACACCTACTTCATCACTGAAGTTGATGCCTTGTGCAGACTAACGCTATCGTTTATGGACGTTTGAATGGTGTTGATGTCTGAAGACGTTCACTCTGCTCATCAAAACAAGGATTTGTTGTGGTAAAGCTGTTCTAATGGTCATTAATGGGTACACACCTGGAAGGCGCCCACGTTAGCTGTCATTCAACTGTCATTAGCTGTCGTGCTAATGTCACCAGCTGTCTGTCCAGTGGGTCACAAACGGTGGCTCCCTACGGGGGCAGAGAGCTGTTCAGAGGTCAGTGGAGGGGGCTGGTCGCCTCACATGTAGCTGCAATTCAATTGATAAATCAGTCACAGTAATACTTTGATTCATCGCTGATGGGAGTAGCCTTACTAAAACAGCTACGTGTAATTGCGATTCCATCAAGATCATACTTGTATAATCCAGTCTTAAGTTGCCATACTGACCTTACTGTAGTCCTTCAAGCATAAGTGAATCAAGCAAATCCCACCTTTTTAAAATCTCACCGAATAAAAAATCCCTGAATACTCATAGCCTAAGTGAAATACAAAGACTGGGGACTTTTATTTGTTAGATGTCACGTGAACTCTCCCAGAGTCTTAATATATCGTACCTTAAATATGAGCTACAAGTTTTCTCTAGAAAAAAAGTTAATAGTTTATATTAAGCAGTCTCACATCTGATATTATCTAGCTCTATAGATGATGTGAATACATTTTGTAGTGGATGGTGTTGCATATTTCATACTTATTGACTTGCCTGTTTTGTGCTTGTGATAAAAAGCATGGACCAGTTAAAGTTAAAGCTCTGGAGAAAGCCTTTTTATAGGGAAATCATTTCTCAGCATGACATTGCAATCTGTGAAACCATTTTTTTATATACACGAGAAGAATAAGCTTGGATCAAATGGTGAAAAACAAAATTGCAAGTAAACTATTTGATTATTCTTTAAGATTGCTACATACATTGTGAATGCATGTCTAAAACTCAATGGGCTGTGTCGTGAGCCATAAGAATGGTCTGAGTTGTTGATTTGTTATACGCTGCAAGATATTAATTGCACATGCACAATATTTACAGCATTGTAAAAAAAGAAGGCTGTTCCCAAGTTTGATATGAAGCGATAACTACAACATCTGCACTGAGTGACATGTATTTGTGAGGAGGATGCTGAAAGAAAAATGTTGAAATGTGCCTTTAATTGAATCCCAGTAAACTTTATCCAAAGTGGGGTTTTTTTGTTTTTTTATCAACTTCAATCTATATTGTTTTCTGTTTATGGTTAGGAGTTCATAAAATCAGTAGAAAAAGTCGGACTTTTGCGGTCACTAAAGATTGTTGACGTTTGATTTGGTTGATGAGGTGTTTCAGTCACTGTTCACAACAATAAAGATAGTAAATTATCACCTGTTGTGACCCTTTTTATCGTCTTTTTTTTTAGCAATATTGCCAGACTTGTCCTGACTACAGCTTCTCCAGTCTAATTATTGGTTGCTTTTAGTCTATTTTGTATTGATTTTTAAAAAATCAGTATTTTTGAGTTGTAGACCAGAGGACATTTTAAATGCAAAGAACAAATGGACACATAAATCAACAATGATTTAAAAGTAATTGTTCCATCTCTTTGACATCCATAATTAAATATTGTACTAATGGACCTTTGGGCTCAAAGATCAAGTCATTAGAATTAGTTGATTAGATTAGTTGGTTGAATATAAGTATGTAACATCCACATTTTCTAACTTGTAAGTTCTTTGTAGCAGCATCCATCTTTGAAACGTCATCTTGTCACCAGACCATAAACTTTGTGTTCACATAGGATTGGCTGTACTGGCTAAACATGAAGAAATACAAGCAATGTCAAGAGTAACAGAGCTTACCTTAATTTCTTGAGCATATCTTTGTATCACAGTTCCAGTACATGTCTTAACGGGGCTTCACAAACTGTCCAAACAATGTCCTCTATCTTCAGTCCTTCAATTTCAATTAATGGCCAAAATGGAAACACAGATTTGAACTGCAATATTTCTCAGTATTGGTTGGCAGAGGCATGCAAACATAAAGGTGGTAGTTGGAGATTTTTTTTTTTTTTTACAGTTTTTAGTTTGTCAAACACTTAAGTTAAATTCTGTTTGTAATTCAACTATATAAAATAAACAGTTTCTAAAATCATCATTTGATCTTAGCCTGCTTATACTCTGGTTGCTTTTTTCATTTTAAGCCCACTCTCCACTGATTTAGTCAGACTCGCTGAGTTTTGACATTAATCGGATGAGATCCTGCGTCTCGCTTTCTTTAAATAAAGTCGTAACTGGTTTCTTTACTGCTCTTCTGCTTTTTGTCTTAGGTGGGGTCGAGGATTTGGACTCTTGGGCTCAATTTTTGGAAATGACAGTGCACTGAACCAACCCAACAGTGTCTATGGGATTGTCTTTTATGCCTTTCAACTCTTACTAGGTAAGACATTATTTTAGTGGATATAACCTGCTAGTACTGCAAAATTTGAGGAGATAAATCTCCTTAGCCTTTGCACGAGCACCATGAGCTGACTCAGCTCTTTGCTTTCTTGTGTAGCAGCTATATTTGACCAGACCTGACTCACATGACACTGGTATCATCACATCAAGCGACAGCGTATAAATGTAATCGAGCAGTTAAATAGAACGCTCTTAAACGTATTCATCTTTACCAAGACTCCAAAGGCTTGCTTTTAGTTTGGATGCTCTATAAATTGTTTTATATCACAGTCTAATATTGCTGACAGGAGTCATCATGAGTGTCTCTTATGTTTAACTTGAACATGTCTTCCTTCCTTGTGCCACAGTCACATTCTCCTCCTCTCGGCACATTGATGGTGCTGCTGACTCACTCGGGCTGGTTTGACATGCTTGCCTGCAGAGTGGCCTGTAAACTTGCCTGGCCACCTGGGGCTGGCACAGAACAAGAGGTCCTTTTAGCCACAGCCGTTACCACTCATTTGACTAATACAGCAGCAGCCCAGTTAAACCAAATGTCCACAGCGGGTCAAGATTTGCATATTAAAGGCGACACTGGTTAGTTTCAGAAGTTTGATTATTCTCTTAAGAGCAGGCTGGAATCCAAAATGTGCATAACCAGGTCTTTAATCGCTGAACAATGCTACTGTGCAGCTCGCAAGTGTTGTTGCAAAACATGAAATTAATCCTATAGCTGTGTGTTTTGCTGAGACATTTTGTGCTACACTAATACAGAATCTTTGAGCAGTTTTATTGGACTGTGAAAATAGTAATAAGTGACATTATGAATGTATGTCATGACAAAATCAGTTTTGTTTCAATGTAACCTGGCAAACTAGAAACACGAAT
>JBBBVU010000016.1:3239664-3254053 GCA_037177055.1 Atherinosoma microstoma | reverse complement strand
TTTAGGAATACATTTAAAAGGTCACAAATTAAAGCCACATGCAGCAAAGGTTTCTTTTTTAAAAAGTCCAGATGTTATAACTCTCCTGCTACATAGTAAAAAACAAAAAAACTAGAAAAAAAAATAACCAAAACTATTATTTTCACAGCCGGGGAGCCAGAAATATGTTCTGCAGTAACAGGAAAAAGTTTTAACAAATAAATTCTAAATATAATTACAGTTTATACCTTTACTTTTACATGGGATCTTTTGATTAATTAGATTTTTTTTATGTTTAATGAAAGGCGTTTGCACATATGATAACAGTTGAATTACCTATAAAAACAGTCAAAACCTGCAAAACTACAAAAAATGAATTGAAAAATTGACAGAGGATTGATATTATGAAACGGTTTTATTATACAGTTTTATGGAAGACTTGTGTTTAGTTAGTATATCAATAAATAAAACATATCACAAAGAAACATTTAATTAAATGGTCACAGATTTGTCATGGTGTTTTTTACATCTGACATGTAAATCTGATGTTTATTTTATAATCTTACTGGTATTTCCCCATATTAAAAAATACAGGAAAAACTGAAATAATATTGAGAAAACCTGCAATATTACAGTTTTTTTAATATTGTAAGTGTTTTTCAGCTTTGAAATACAGAATGTGCGACAATGATCACTGAACATATTTGTAATTAATAATAGATGTCAAATTGTACAATGAAAAATTGTACAATGAAAAAAAATTTCAAACTATCCTTCAAAAAGATCTGTTGTCTTTAGCTGTGAGTTTATGTTATGGCAATGTAATCATCCACAGACGCTCAGGGCTATTGATGCTGCGCAGAGTAAAAGTCCAAGGACATTCCTCTCTCTTGTCTCTTGTCCTGCAGTTGTCTGTCTGTTTGCATGTGTGGCAGGCTCTGTCGCCTTCCTTCAAAAACATAAATATTACTTTCTGAAAGGAACAAACAGATTTTTGGTCGTCTGTACCAAACATTTGTTTGATGGTGGGCCAAAGCTGGGCTCTTTTGAGCCCCTTTTTTTCCACAGTGTGGTTTTATTTGTATTCAGAGTGCAGTGCTGTGTGACGGAGTGGAGGGTGTGTGTGTGAGGCAGAGTGCCGGGGGGGGTATTAGTTGGTGGGGTTTTTTCGTGATTTACCAGCAGGCAGCAGCTTTTCGCTGTCATTGTGGCCTGGTCAGAGTGACTCATGAAATTTGATTTGGAAAATGAGAATGCACCTCACTTCCTCATGGCGTTCGAGTGAACAGGATGTGCCACCACCCAGACGAAAAGTCGTGGCACCAGTAGAAGATGGGGAGGATGAATTGTTTAGTCATTACCAGGTACATAACGGAACATTTAATCACATCCTTATGTGGGGATCTGGGAACTAACACTAAGTACAACTATTGGACAGGATATGAGAGCTACAGGATGACCTTTGCCAGAATTTCTCTGACCTTTGACAAATTTTCATAAATAATTTTCTTTGTAATCTCTGTAACACTCTACTAAAGGAAATAGTAAAAAATATTTATTTAAAGATTCAAATCCTTATAATTAGTCTTTGAGAAAAATTCTGATTTCTCAACGCCCTTTGATAAAAACAGTCAAAAACCAGGATCACCCAGGAATGCAGGGTCATCTGAAAGCTTCCCACCACGTTTTACCTTTTAACAAGACCACCTTGTGCACTGGCCCATGGCCTGGGAACAATGCAGCCAAATATCATTGTTGTCCAAAATAGAACTATGTCTCTGTGTTTGCCTCCTGCTCTTTGTGAGTGTTGGTACTTACGGTACCTTTGTTTCCATTACAAGTGGACCGTCTTTCAATCCAGCCTGATCTCCTTCCTGCTGATTGACGCCACATCAGTCCAAGTCTGCATTCAGGTCACCATGGAGTGTATTTCAAAAACAGACGTACCAAGGATATCAGTTTATAGTCAACTTTGCACATTCTTTTTAAAAAAAAGTCTGCCCATGCAGTCATCATCAGGGCAGATAATAAAGTTTACCCCGGTTATTTTCTTGGACTTGCGAGTAAATTTACTTTGACTTGAGGTAAACTTACCATATCTCTTCCGTGGCTCTCAGACAATGCCAGGTCTTATGTCATAAGTCTGTGGGCAGTATGTAACCTTCTGAGTAATCAGATGGAACAAAAGAGTAAAACCTTTCTCCTTTTCAGTGCTGCACACTCTCAGACTACCAGTCACCCAGCAATGGACTAAACCATTTAAATTGCATAAAATTATCTTATCAGGATTTAAGTATAAACAAGCAGTGACTACCAGGAAACACACTGCAACACCATAATCATTACAGTTAGATAAGGAGTCTAAAAGTGAGGTGTTTTTTTTAGTCTCTCCACAAAATATTGTCCGTCCAGTTTATTTTCTTTGCAGCAGATCCGTTGAAAGCATTTCATGGCACCTTAAACCAGTGAGTGAATGCTGGGGGATGTACTGGAACAATTTTGATCCGCTTTGGCTCAAACTCAGCACAACTAAAAGGATCTGCTCATAACACCTTGGTGTCAAATCCCACAGATGACCCTCAGAGGTCGTGGTGGTTTTATAACTGAGCAACCCACTAATTGTCCACCCGCATGTCATGTAGGGTTGGTTATGATGTTTCAGCTCATCCGTGTGCATTGAAAGATATTTTTGTTTGGCTCTAACTGCTTATCTAATTCATTCTGGCTGTGAAGAATCACCTACAAATATGATTTGTATGTAAGAGATGGGAATATGTCTCATAGCTGTAAGTCAGCGCCATTACCCATTCATGGGCGCCATGTTTGTTTTGAAATCCTAACCCCTTGGCAAGCAACTCCCTGTTGATGATTGGGCATACTGTGTGTGATGTGATACAGATGACTCATTAAATAGTTGCATAGCCTTATTTAAAACACTTTCACAAGTCAGAAGACTGACGTGTTAGAAGAATAAGCACGGTGGAGACATACTGTTACTTTCCATGCATCTCTTGTAGATTCGCCCACTCCAAAAAGTTGCCATATGAAGATAACAGAAATGTATCTATCTGCTTTAACTGGCTGTATTGTTGCAGATTCAGATTCAGATCTGTTTGTTGGATTGAGTTCATTTTAATGGCTCTGAGGCCGAGAAAACTGAGCTTTTCTTGGCATTAGCGGATCTTATCTCATTTTAACCAGATACCACAGGACTCCTCAAACACCTCAGACACCAGAGCACTCATTAAGATGCAGGAGAGACTTAAAGAGACATCTCAGCTTTGTGCTTTGTGTTAATTTTCCCTACAGTTGAAAAGCAAGTGTCAACGAAGTGAGGTTTTTGAAAGGGTTGTTTAAAGTCAGTGATTGCACTGCTCTGTAGGGTCAAAAGGCGTGAAACTGTGTCACATTCTTTCTCATCATTACACATGGCATTGCATGTAAAGTGATGTCAGCACTGTGTGTAAATGATAGAGATATGAGTAATTTATATTTGCTTGCTGTTATTGTGTAATTTCCCCAAAATGAAAGCCACTGTGTGCTAAACTTCAAAGGACAAAGTATCACTTCTGCTTGCAAATTTCTGATAGGGTTGTGGACATGCACTTAAAAGTACCTGGCAAGATGTGTGGAGTGGGGGGGCGGGTCGCTTTTCTATCTCCCGGCTAATGTTACATCATGCCCACCATAGCTGGAAGACATCTCTGTGAGTTACATCACTGACGGAGCATTAATGAGGTTTGCAGGTGTACAAATTGGATTTGAATAAAGATGACAGGATCCCAAATATTCCACGGTGACAGATTGGTGTGAAGATGCACACACTGCAGCATCAATCAACGTATCCCGTAGAAAGGAGAGAAGCAGTAAAGGTGACACTGTTTGTTTTTAAATGAACAGCGACCAGAGGCACAAAGATCGCCCCAGTGACTTTTAACAGCAGCTGCTATCTGATGGGCAGCCAAACGTGTTTCAGGTTGGGTCACATTCACAATGAGGGTGCCTCTGGTTTCTCTCAGGTAAAAGGCGTCCTTTAACGCGGATACCCCAGAGATGTAGAGCATTTGAGGAGAGATTTAGGAGTTAGCGGTATATCTGTGTGGGTCCTGTGCTGTTCACTAGAAGATCACAAGGGACCACTGCCAGAGGGGAAGAACCCCCCCCCCCCCCTTGATCCCCTGTCCCTGCTGATACTTAACTAAAGAAGCCAATGAAGCTTGAGCAGAGGAATGAAGGAGGCTTTCATTCAAGCTTTTGTGTATCTTCTCTCAGCCTCCATGCATGCCTCTCTGGGAGGCTGCTGTCTTCCTAAGCTTGTCTGTCACAATAACTCTTTTGATTCCTTAATGACAGAGGAGAAAAAAGCAAACGGGGACAGGGAGGGAGATGTAAAATAATTAGAAGAAGCACCTGCAAACTCTCACATTGGCAGATCTCTTTTATAAAGTGGCATATAATATCACATTTTCGTGTGTTTGTGTACCCCGCTTTGATAAGGAGCGGAGAATATTACTTGTCAATCATGAAAGTGAACTATGACCAAAAACTGCCTCTATAACATTAAGAAAAGGGTCAATTAGAAATTAATTAAGGGACAAGATCCACTCTCCTAACAGACTGAAGGGGAATTGGTTAGCAAACTGAGACGCTTGTCTGTGTGTGAGAGCCAGCGGGCAAATAGCAGAACCACAACAGTGTGTTCTTACAACAGCTACAGCACACAGATGACTGACGCTAAGGGTAAAACACTGTTTTGATCACCTGTTCAAGTAACTTGATTCGTGCCTTTGCAGGCAGAAGACATTCATTAAAAAGGCATGTAGTTTATTGTTTAGTTTAAACACATTCTCCATATAAAATGACACTTTCAAGCATTACGAGCTGACAGTCTCATACACTACAACATCATAAGTATACTCGATTGGTCAAGAACAAGTTGATGCCTCATATGGGTTTGCATTCGATATAAACTTTGCAATACATAAATAACAATAACAGTGCGTCTCATAATATACACATTCAGTACATAAATACATGTGTACGATGACACACCATAGAAATATAACTTGACGTCTTGTGAAACAATGGAAAATACAGATTCCTTGCTCGATCATCACAACAAATCTTGCTGGAAAATTGCACAGATCTCTCACAAGAATACTGCACAAGTCCTCTGAATAAATGAGTGAGAACTCAGCGTGGTCTAATTCACAGTCGATAACATTCAGTGCATCCGAGAGCCTGTAACACAAGTCATGAACACGGTTGCATGTTCTCACAGTAAGCTCATACGGGTCATTTCTGGGAAAACTACTTTTTTGTGAGCTCAGTTTTGCGTGTGCAGCTTCACTCCAGCGGTCATGTAGTTGATGCTTAACACGTGGAACATCAAGACATGCAGATTCATGCGACTCATCTAGAAGATGCATGAAGGTACTGAAGACGGTTTAAGGAGATGTGTTGGTTGCATCCTCATGCTGTAGTCACTCCCCGTTAGCATCTCTCTGCATCTTTATCTTCGCCTAAGGTGACTCTGGGAGGAGAAAGGTTGCAGCTTTGCTCTCAGAACATTACACAGCTGTTCTTCATGGATTTATTTTCCGGCACCTTCCCAAATCGGCGGAGTGGCTGCGAGGATTTCTACCTGGCAGGATCGCTGTGTGCTGCTGGACTTAAAAAGAAAAGTCAAACCGCTCACCTCCTTTGACCGCTGGCTTTGATATGGAACTTGTTTTTATAACTCGGTTCTGCTATTTTTAACTGCATGCCATTCACATGCTCCATTAAGAACAACGTATCACGTGCCAGGTCATCGGCTGACATCCGCACTCTGAGCTCAAACCATTGGCAACTCACTCAGGCATTAACAGAGACTAAATTTACCTGACATTGGATAGGGTGGATGTTATATGTGTATTGGTGTCATCGTTGAAGCTTTGATTACAACATGACTAAAGGATCTTGGTGTTGAGGTTAAGTAATAATTTTTAATGCCTGGAAACCTGCTTTATGGCACATTCGTAAAGCTGAAATAAGACTTACTGCTTCACTGCACATGCATGAATGCTGATCGAACCCTTACAGAACCTCTCAGAAGGCCTTCCTTTCGAACGCCTTTGTCATTTGTGTCATAAGGGGATGAACACCGGGTGGGCGATCCCTGCACTACGACGTGGTCCATCATCTTAGCAACCATGCAATAAAGATGTTAGAAGCCAAGGCTCAGCTGAGGATTGATGCAGAATTTTTTTGTGTTCATGGATGTCGCAGTGCAGCAAGGGATGCCTTGCTCTAATTGGGTTGGGACAGACCCAACGCCATGGTGACAGCAGCCACAAGGAAGGCCGAGCTGACCAGGATCACGGTACCTCCCGAGCGATACACCTGTCGACCGTTTAGGGGCTGGACCGGCCGGAAGTTTCCCACCATCGGTTTGCCATCGTGGAACTGGAGCTCAGAAAAAGCTTTCAGCTGCAAGAGCAGAAGACAACACAAAAGTTAGACTCCAGGTTCTCAAGGATGGGTGACGTGTATCATGAATTGCACTGTTACATTATTGATTTTACCAAAGAGCATTTTTGATGCATGCAAGTCTTACATAAAGTAACTTTAGATAAGAAGAAACCAAATCAGCTAGTCTTTAATTCTAACCTGTTCCATGCTCAAAGGGATCGGGTTTTCAAACACAGTCCAAATCACAGACTCGGTGCACCCTGGGGTGGTCAGAGAACCCTTGTAACGGTAGTAGGACGTCAGATTCTTCTCAGATGGGATCAGCTGTGCCAGGGAGATGGAGCGCAGAGATGAGTTACCATCTGAAAACAGAAAAGCCTCAATGTTAGCAACAAACTTTGCAGCCAGGTTTTGGGTGGGAATGCAGAACAATACCTACTTGTAGCTCTTATGCTTTGCAGCGTACTGATGATGGGCTCATACTTTCGATTTGCACTGTTGGACCTCTAAAAGTAAAAAAAGAAGAAAGATACACACGTGAGAGCTGTCTTATTTCACACTTAGGCCTGCTAATACTTCAGTGAGGGGTTTAAAAGGACTACCTCATAGAAAAATCCAAGAACTGCAACCCCCTCTGGATCTCGCAGTGCTGTAGTCAGATCAGTGTAGTGGACCTTCATGTGAACAATGTGTAGCTGAAAAGAAAATATTTAGTCATGTTTTATGCAGTGCATGAAGAACCTGGACAAGACCAACGAAAAAAAATGTGACAACTTTATCAGCATATTCTGCTCAAGTTCTGCACTTTTAAATAAAACATGTTTTAAAGCACTTAACTCGTGAAAAAAATGGAAATCAATCTATAAAAATCAGCTGCTGATGGGCTTAGGAAGTCCAAAAGTGCTGAAATGAATTACCACATCATAATTTTGGTCTCTCAATGGTTCAAGCAAACTTTTACAATTCAAAATACAAAAAATTTTTTTAGACTTGATTATGCATAGAGTTTCATTTTATAGATATACTCAACATTTTTACAACCATTTTTACAATCAGCAATGTTAGTCAACAACAGGGATGTCAAATTTTGGCCTCAGTCAAATCAAATGGGTCCAAGAGCTTGTTGTCAAGTTCTTCACAATAACCAATAATTTGAGTCAGGATGTGTTGGATCAGAGAAACTTCTAAAACCTGCTGGACAACGGCCCTGGACGACCACAGTTTGACATCCCAGGTCAACAATGTCATAATTGTGTCATTTTATTCAGAATTGTGCTTCTAAAGCTTCTTTTTTTTTCCTTTTGCAAATGTGATAAGTTTAAATCAGTACACAGTACGACAGCTGTTAAGTTAAGTCACCCTCTCACAGTAGGTGTTAACCATAAGCAGGCTGTGCTGAGGAGTATTATTCACCTCCATGGGATACTGCTCCCCATCGATAGTGTGTTCAGAGCCGGGCCCTCCCTTGTTGCCCCAGTGCATGTGGAACTGCACAGCTTTGTAGGTGTTTGGCAGGCCTCCACCTGAGATGGTGCTGAGATGAGCAACCCCAACCTGAACTGGAATAGAGATGAAAACAAGAATAAAGACATCACACAACTGTTCAAAGCTTTTACGGTTATTTGGTGTTCACCGGACAGTGAACTCACCTGAGTGGCCGTTGTTTTTGATGGTGCTTTGGAAGATATGCTGGTAGTTTTCAAACTGTAGAGGAGTCAGACGTTCATCTTTAATTGTCTTTCTGGTGACGATGTTGATGGGCGACTGTTGTGTTCCTTCACAGTCCTTGTTGGCACGGCCCCATTTTTCCGCAACTAAAACAAGGAAATAAGCAACACTAAATAAGTTGGGGTGATTGTTTTTAGGTTTGGTCTCATTCACATACTAAAGCAGATAGAACCGCTTCTCTGTGTTGTTGATGATCCTTTTCTAGTAAACTATGTGTTATTATTTTTCTACTGAATTAAATGCGGCTCAGATGGGCAATATAAAGTTAAAAAGATGGGAAGTTAAAACTGCCAAAAGATGCAAAATTTAAGAAATGAGAAATAATTGTCATGGCTTCAGACTCAAATAGGCCATTCATTTTCATACTTCATTTGATTGATAAATTAAGACCAAATTTTGATTCTAGGCTTAATATCAATTTCTAAGTGAACTCAATAGTCTTATACTGCCTCCTGCTTTATTAGAACTTTCCCAAAATATGGTCTTTTTCATTTGCAGAGCACCTAGAAAGAATATAATGCATCTAGAAGACACTTCAAAATCCAGAAGAACATTTCATTTAACCTTATTTTTAACTTCATATATTGGTACATTTCAAGAGTTAACTTCTTTAGACCCAAGCTTTGATTCTTTATGGACTTTTACCTTCTAATGGCTGTTTAAGATTAGTAAAACCTGATCTATATATATATATATATATATATATATATATATATATATATTGCCTTTTGTTTGTCATTTTTGAGGGGGAAAAAGTCCTTTCATGTGGAGCACAGATCTTAGATCAGATATTATGGGAACATGCATCCTTATATATAGATTCTGGGCCTCTGGAGGACAAAATTAAGTCCTGACTGTATTTGAGTGTTTAACCAATCTAAATGACTGGCTTGGATTCTCTGTAATGTGGTTTGATACCATAATTTGGATGTTTCCATTTGAAAATCCAAAGCACTAAGATGTTGTTGTTTAAAAAAAAGAAAAAGTTAAATAAGCTTACCATTGCACTGGTGTTCACAGGTAAATTGGGACTGATAGCACCAGTCTGGAAGAGAAAGAATAATTAGTTGTAGAGATTTTGTCTGAGAAAATGTTTGGATTTATCCAAGGATTTGATGTCAACAGAAAATAATCCCACAAGCTGCATGTCAATCAAACAATCAGTCATTGTTAACTTCTTGGTGACACCAACAAGTCTCAGCTTGCTGCTGGAGCAGAATCGGATGTTTTTTCTTCCCATATAGTCTGGCAAGGGTCCAGCTAGATTTAAAATATATATATTTACAAATATCTTCTTGTATTAGTAGTTTATTTTTCTTTCCTTTCTACAAACAGTGTATTGTTCTCCTGTTGGTTGAGGTCAGTCATTATTTTTGGCCACACAAAACCTCCTAATACACAGGAACTGCCATCCTATTCACAAAAAGTTGCCCTTCTATCAGAATAAACAGAAACAATGTTTTGCACCTCTCAGAGGTATTTATTAATATTTCACCATGTTTGCTTCTTTCTGCCCCTCACTTTGAGACAAATATCTGCAGCTATCTCACAAATCAAATATTTATGAAAAACCCATGCCATTGAAAAAAAATACAGGGAGGTTCTCATGTTCCGTTATTAGATTTGTTTAAGGAGTTCTCTCTGTGTTTGCAAAGGAAGTCAACGCTTGGTGTCTTTGCCATGCTGGTGAGCCATTTCCTGCTGCCCCGGCACGATAATGTTTTGGGAAAATAAACAAAGCCGGGAGGAAAAATTTGATCAAATGGTATTCAGTGGTGCCATCATTCACCACAGTGCCTCCAGAACATGAAAAAATGATCATTTCCATGGTCTGTTGTTTTTTTTTTTTCAAATGATGTTCTTGCAGCAGGATTTGTATGCATGCAAGAGGAGTGTGGGTGCTGCAGATGAAGAGAAAAACGAATTAATTATTCTGTCACTACAGCCTGGATGATGAATGCATTAAAGGATTATAATTAATTTCCAACTTCACATTTGCCTTTAAGTCTAACAGCTTTATTGGTAAATGTGTTATTTTCAGCACCACAGCTATGAGCCTTACAAAGATGAGCTGTATAAATTGCAACACATAGTGAGGATAATGAAGCTCCTCAGTCATGACCTTAGTTTTGGGTGCTTTTCTCAGGTGTTTGGCCTGTAGTTTGTTCTCCCAAATGACAATAATGTTTGCTTATATATCAGAAAGTAATCGTGGAAAGAAGCTATTTTTTCTCAAGAATATATTCTAAATAAAAGCTTTTTACACTTTAATTACTCTGCAATTATCTGACAGACACTATTTATCAACAAATCTAACTAGGGGACAAAAGGCATAAGAAATTACCTCTTACAACTTAGGCTCATTGATCTGTGTTTTATGAGAGAATATTTATCTAAAAACACTTCTCCTTTTTAAATGCCACTTTGAGGCACCATTACAACACAGGAAACCTACTCCTTCGGGGGGAAATGATCACATTGCAGTGTCAGTTTTGCTTAACCAGTCACTTCAGTATCTTAAAAACCTGCAAATATCTGCTTTTGTGGCTCAGCGGCTTCGCTTCTCTTCTCAGCCAATCAGATTTCTGTCCGCATAATTATTGACCAATCAGCGCTCGCCTTTGATCTTTTCTGTGTCGCCCAGAGAAACTGAAAAAAATGAATGGTTTTCAATAGATCTAAGAGCTCTGCGGAATGAGTAAAGTGAGGAAACTGAAGAAGAAACACACAAAGGGCAGCAATGTGAAAACAAACACCTCCAGATCTCATCTGTCTGATCTGAAAATGCGAACACAGGCGGACGAAGACGGATCTTTTCATGCTATTGTGTTACTGCGCGCACAACTAGAGAGCGAGAGCGAGACGAAATCTGTGTTACACAAGCATAGGCCCGCTGGAGGAGAAATTGTGGGATTTAAAGCGCGCCAAAACGGTTTGTAAAGGGTAAGTTTTGCGTCAGTGATGTTGATGGCACCCAAAAAGTCGCGTGCTATTTATACGCATTCCCACGAGATCAGGTTCCAGTCATCTGAGAAGATGCGGGCTGTCCAATCAATCCACCAACGACCTTCTGATCTTTTCATTTTAATGATGTCCTTTGACTCTGCTGTCCGTCGGGTACTTTTTGAGAGAAACATTCACACATCGCGGACTGACAGAAGACATATTTTGGATTTAAACAAACAAACGTACAAAAGAGGTTTTAATTGTCATTTCAGTCAAGTTTCGCTGTTAATTCCTGGTGCCAAATCTCGTAGTTTTTTTTTTTTGTCGTTTGTTGTTGTTGTTTTTTTTATTCCCCCTGTTAAACTGACGCGTCACAATCTGCAGCTGAGAATTTGGATGCATTATCACTGTGACGCGACTCTATGCGGCAACAACGGAGACAAACGTCTGTCATTGGCTACATGTGGACCCGAGCAGGTGCACGAGAGACGGTGACAGGAAGAGTAGGGGAAGAGAAGAAGGGTGTCCAGAACGCAGGAGGCTCTGTTGGGAATCATAGCTCCAGATCCACTTGCTTCTGTCTCGAGCTTAGCTGATGCGCGGCCCCACTCCTCCTACCCTTGATGGTGTAACCGCTCGGACGCACGGAGGAATGCCCGGAGCCACCTACGTCCGCGTAATGGACACGGCAGGTGGAGCGCTTTCTGCGGGCGCGTGTTGGTGCTGTTCTGGTGTGTATTTGGCCTTAAATCTCCACAGAAATCTATTTTTCCCGAATTTTCCCTTCATCTTTGTGCAATTACGCAACACATCAACTTGCTGATTGAATAAAGTGAACGACAAGGTTCGAGGGGAAAAAAGGAAACTTCTCCTCAGTGAGCTACAGAAAGGCTTTCTATATTAATTCATCTAATACTTATTGATCCATTTTTTCAGGAATGATACAGAAGAACCTCTAATAATTTGGGCATTGGTATTAAATAAATTATTAGATATAACGTTTTTTTTTAAAGTCACATATTATGATGAATCATAATTAAGCAAATATATTTAAAGAAAAGCTGAAATTCTGGAGACAAATACATTCAGAAAATATCAGAGAATAAATACCTCATTTTTTATCTAGTTGTCCCCTTTTCCCCTAATTCTTTTTGCCATTAGGACTGATCAAATATCAATATAAGCAGGTGTTTTAGAGACTTACCTCCCGCTGCTGAGCAGACTGTCCAGAAAGACGCCAGGAGAACGGGCAGGATCACCAGCTGCTGCATGTTGGAGACTCTCTTACTCGACAGAGAGAAGACAACACAATGGCTTGTTTTTTCCCAATGTGATCGCATTCTTGCGGGGGGTCTTATACTTATCTATCACCATGCAGAGACAGGAAAGAAAGTGTAGCCCCTCCCTCTTCGGGCATCGCCGCTAATGAAGCCCAGCACTGATGAGAGCTCCGGTGTGAAGGGGCCAATCAATGGGGCTCCCGGTACGATGAAGCTATAAGTAATGCAATCATTATTGTCATGCTGATTGAGCCAAGAGTTTCCTGATGATCTGTGGTAGTGGGGGGAAATCAGTAATTATGGGCTTCTGACTGCTCTACGGGTATAGCTCAAGGTGGCCCTCAAAGGACAGAGTTGCGAAAAAGAAAAATACACTAAACTCAGTCACCCAATATTTCCCCCCTTAATATTTCAAATTAGAAGTCTGTCCATGCAGATTTAGCCTCTCTGTCAGTTTACTGAAACTATATGATGATGATTATTTTGTTAATGGTGGATCTGGTCTCCAAATGATTTACTTGAGTAAAAATAAAAGTACAATTTAATCTCATCTTTCAGCCTCAGATGTTTATTTTGTGGACCAGATGGTCTGTCATCCATCTGCATTGCACTAACCAGTGTGTCTTTAACAAATTCATTTTGCTTAAATAACAGGAAGATGACAATCTTTTCTGCTCATAAAGAGCTTATTGGCCATCTGACTTAGTGTAAACATATGTAGATATCATAACTGCTTCATAAGGCTGAGTAGTTTAATTAATGATAGTGTATCTCAAATAATACAATAGAAAAGTGAGATTAAGTTATAACAGGTTAGATTGATGCAACAAAGTAAAAACCGTACATATTTGGCTTTACTGTATTATTGGATAAAATGGGGTTAGCACACACACTTTTCCCTGTGAGTGCTTTGCATCAAGAAGAGGTCATTAAAAGTTGAAATCTTTTTCAAAAATGCTCTATTTCCAGGACCGGTTCACTGTTGGGTCCCCTAAAAAAAAAAAGAAAGAAAGAAAAAATGTCCAGTCAGTGCAAAGCTTTGCAAAAAAATGTCAACATCCCTCTTTCAACTTTTTCACCCCAAAAAATATTTTGTGCTGTCACCTGTATTTCCATTCACCTTGCAGAGACCTACAATACTTGAATTATTGATCATGCTGAGTGAGTACGGCGAAGGACATTTGCAGAATTTCCCTCATTAAAAAACAAGACGTAGCTCATGTTGCTGTTCTTGAGAACTTTTGCTCGTCTGAACAACCGGAACCTGGTATGATGGTGTGTGAGGGTTTTGCCTTCATGTACTGAATGTATGTGTTTTGAAGGTATTAAAAAATATCTATGAAACCTCATAAAAATGCATATGTAGCTTCTGTTGCCTTGGACTCTGGCTTTCATACAGATAAAATGGAAATGAATACTTAAAGACACTTCTAGCATCATAATTCTGTTAAAACCTCATGATTGGTTGAGAATGCTGGGCTTGTTGCAGAAACTCATGAGTTTCTTGATGAAAAACACCATCTGGTGGACAAATGGAAGAACAGCTCCAGAGCTTCCTCTGTGAATAAAATGAATCTGCCTTCTCAATGAAACATGCTCAGCTGACTGTTAGCTTGCAGTAATGTTAAACATCTCTATGCAGATTTATGCATGTGTGGCGTTGACTCTATAAGGTGATTAGTCATGTATACAAAGTAGAGTTGCTCAAAACTTTCATTTTGCTTGATCTAAAAGTTTGTATTCTTTGTTTACTGTATTTAAAAAATAAAAAAAATAATAGTTTCTTCTCTTTTGCCCTGTTTCAGTGCAGAACCAGAACACTTGCGTAACCTCCCACTTCTAGTGTTCATAAGGAAGGGGTAAAACAGACTAAAAACTAATACAAAACTATTTGTTTTTAAAGTATTCACTGAAACTACTCCTTATTTTTATATCCAAGATCATTGAGAAAGTTGTATTCAACCAGCTAAATGACTTTTTAAATGAACATGGAAATCTTGATA
>JBBBVU010000016.1:3199505-3226645 GCA_037177055.1 Atherinosoma microstoma | reverse complement strand
GGCCTAGTGGGGAAGGTTTGGGCGGGGGTTGGGGTTGGTTTTTTTCGGATGGGGTGGGAGAAAAAAAAAAAAAAAAAAAAAAAAAAAAAAAAAAAAAAAAAAAAAAAAAAAAAAAAAAAAGGTCAATATGAATGTATTTTCTTAATCTGAATCAGGGGTCTCCAGCTCTGCTACTCAAGCGCCACAATCCTGCAGGTTTTCAATGTTTCCCTGCTCCCACACACTTGACTCAAATTCATGAGTCATTGTACAGAACTTCATAGGCTGTTGAGTCAGGTGTGTTGAAGCAGGGATACATTGAAAACCTGCAGGACAGCGGCCCTCAAGGACCGACTTCAGACACCACTGCTCTAAATCTTTGTTTTAGTTTTAATCGGTTTATAAACTGACTTTTTTCTGTGGGTTGTGAGCATGTATGTGGGTGGCTGAAGGGACAACACAGAAACCTACACAATCATTTTGTTTGGGCCTCCTATATATGAAAATGGGATATTAAGTGAGTTACAGATTTGCAAGGTAAAGTTATGTCCATTAAGAAATGCATCCAGCCTCTATCCTCTGCATCACCGCCCGACTACAACTTCAGAAGACATTGCATTTGTTGTAAATCAGAATAGAGAAACCGAAACTATTCTCAAATATCATAGTTACATAGAAATAAATTAGTTATAAAGCTCTTTTAAAGTACTTTGTTTCGTATTCCTACAAGGAAATCTGACTTCTAATATATAAGCTGGACATTGAAAAATCTAATTTCTCAATGAATGCAACATCATGACAGCACCAGTAACAAACATCGGTAAAATGCTGACCAGAAAAGCAGCTTTTCTTATTTTAGCCACTAAAATCTTAAAAACACAGAGGGACAGGGCTGCAGTGAAGTCCAGAGTTTATGTGAGAGAGGAATTACGACCCGAGTGCTCAATGGTGTTATTAACTGTTGTTAACAACTTTAACAAGACCGTGTGTAGCCTGACCAAAGTTTTTTTTCATTATTTTTTTTATTTGATTTTAAATCATTTTGATGTGGGGTCTGAGCTCTCAGGCTATTTACTGTATGCTCTCTGATACCATGATAAAATGCTCCATTGGTTTTTCAGTACTACAGATTTAAAAAAAAAAAAAGGCAGACCCTGAGGAAGAGGGGAGTAAAGGGGAGTCACGGGTCATTCCAGGCTACTAAAATAATCTACTTGAACAGAGGTGTAAATTAATGGGACAAAATGAGTAGCTGTGATGTCTCTCGCTGACATTTTGACCAAAGCATACCTCAGACATTTCAGTAAGACCTCTAAACTGTCAGCTTGAGAAAAAAAAAAAGTGTGCTTTAAAGAATACCAAAGCAACTGTCAGTTTTATTGATCATCCACCCACTAAGGCAGACGACTAACATACTGTCTGCATGCATATTGTCTGAGTTTAAAGTAATTATTATTCATTGCAACCTCCTTCCAATCAATATCCACATAAAACTAACTAATTCAGATCATTTCAGAGCCCCTACTTCCCGCCAGAGTTTTGACATACAGTGTTCAGTGGTGCCAAAACATACAGAAGCTCTTCCTCGTGCCATCTGTTCAGTTTGGAGACGTGGTGACAGCTTCACTCTGTCACAGCTCTCAAAAAGCTTTCAGAAACTCTGCCACTCAACATTCACTTTTTTAGCAGCCACAGCTTCCTACACCACCGGTGCTACACACCGTTCAATCATCTGTCAAGTCTCTGTTACTTACTTGTAGTTGCAGTTGATGTCAGACACTCTCCAAACGTTCTGTGTGTCGAAGCCCATCCTCCTGGCCTCCATTTCCATTCTGTGACGTACGTGGTCCCCTACACAAACACACAACGTGGAGAGAGGGTATAAATACATTTTTTTTAAATCCCCCAAGTCATCTTTTTCTTAAACTTCACTGTGTGGCTGCTAACCTGGGCGACAAAGATGAACGTGTTGGTCTTCATCGTCGGCGCAGCCACCGAGACACCACGCATGATAGGCCAGGGCGAACAGGTCCTCCAGTCGTGATGGGTGGGCTATGGCCCGGTTCAGACGCTTCACCCACTCCTGGCACTGCTTAAACGTTGCAAAGTGGCATCTGTGGAAACCCCGGCGCAAAGATTAAAAGGCATTAAAAGATGTAGCTATAAAATAACTTTACAGAACGTTATGCTTTGGGGACAGAGTAGAAAATAATCCAGGAGATGTTCAGTGACTCTACAGCCTTTAAATAGGAGTGACAATGTGGCTGCTTAATGAGGAGGAAACAAAATGCTGATGCCACACCTGCGACAGTTTCTGAAAGCTTCACGGGTTTTGAACTTTACAGATGTCCATGACACCGAAATAAATGAGAATCGATAAAAGGTTGTCCTTGGCCTTTTTTTCTTTGAAACTTTGTTGGTATTATCTGAAATTTCTCTGTTCAAGAAAACTGGCAATGTATCCTATCAGATAAAAATCACTTAAAACAACAGTTACAATTCAATCCTGTGAAGAATATTCTTTTAAAACTGTGACCCAAAGTTTTACCAACTGTATAACATCCACTTCCCACAAAGAACAGCAAAACACTCCTCTCTAGAGCCATTGTTTGATTTGTCTCATATAGGCAATAACATTAACATGGAGGAGATAAATGCAGTGTACAGTGTTACATCTGGTTTTTCTTGGTGACAAAAAGTCTCAACGGTAAAAATCAGCCAAAACAAAACTTTTTAAAAGTAGAAAAGCCTTAAAGCATCTCCTTTGGTTTGGCAGTCTGAGGCTAAATAGTTGCTTTTTGTTTTGGGCTGCAGCAGAAGCACTATCTGACAGTATTTTGCTGAAAGCCTTTCCAGAGCCACCTTCACTACATTCAAGTCATTTACACATTCATATCTTATCTTCAGTTTTAGAAGACCAACTTTTGATGGAAAGTTTGACTTTAAAAATAAGATGAACTGGCATCAACTTTACAAGTAACTTTAACTTAACTCCTGTTACCTGTTGTGACAGGAGTTTGAGGCAAGGGCTAAATAAAATGAAATGTTTCTTTTCAGGAAAAAAAAAAAAAAAATCAAGAGATTTCCACACAATTGATTACAACATTGATTTTCATCAGCACAATTGTCTTTTTTTCTTCTTCTTTTTCTCCTTTTAGTCTTGGGCTCTTAACGGTACAAGCAGCCAACAGGCTTGTGCAGCTTGTAAGTTTCTGATATTAAAACTGTTTGGTTGGTGTTTAATGTATTGACCAGGAATCTATGGAAATCTATGGAACTGTAGGGAAAGCAGTCCTAAACATTTGAGGAGCTGCAACCAGTCAAAATCTTTTATTTTTGTTTAACAAATGACACAAAGGTAATATGTGCACTGAGTGACTTAATCAACTACCTACTACATAGTAATCAAAGAATAATCTCCAGGATGTTAAATATTTCAGAAGAAGATGAATAACACTGCTGCATATGTTGTTTTAACCATTCCTACACCTGAAACTACTGATAAATGTTCAAGCATTGCAGTTTTTCATACAACCCATTTCTAAAGACTGGACTAAAATAGTATTTCATATGGGAATAAGCAGCAGAGCAAGTACGTACGTCACTCATTCTTACCTGACAACTTTGGAGTCTTTGCAGATGATGTGCAACTGGAACATATCTCTGCCCTCCACACTTTCTATCAGCCTGAGCGGCACCTGTAGGGGGGGACAGAGAGCACATGCAATCAGCCGGACGGCCTGCTGTCAGAGCACACGGCACATCTGCAAATAAGTTACCACCCTCTTGGTCTAGAACACACTCAATCCCGGTTAGACAAACAAAGTGAATGTAGAGCTTTATATTTATTTCATTCTGTCCTAACTTAGTGTCTGTATCTGTTATAAAACTGAACAGCAGCTGTAAGTCTGATCTTGGCTGGCAGCAGAATGAAAATGGTGCCAAGATTCACAAAATCACCCACACAACTTCCCTCCTGGTCGACCCTTTATTCAACGGCACTGCGTGTGAATCTTGTATGAGTAAGAGGGAGTAGGGAAAAAAGAATATAGCAAAAGAAAATGCTTAATTTTTTTGCTACATCTCAGGGTCAAAACCATGTATTTTGTAGAAAGTCACAGATCTATCAAAGCCACTCGGCTGAATGAAAGTTATGATTTATTTCAGATAGACTGAAGATGAGCTGAATGGCCGAGGTGTCCAGAATGTGGCAGAGGGTGGTGTTGTATCATATGGTACTCACAGAGATCTCATTGTCCACACCTGGGTAGGTCTAAAACACAGTGACACCATGGAGCACACAAAGAGAGGGGAGGGAAGGAGGGAGGGAAAACACAAGACAGGAGGAAATGGGAAAAAAAACAAAACTATTAAACAAAACAAAAAAAAAGTTTAGCAGACAAAAGGAAAATGAAGAGTTAAAAGGAAAGAAAACATCAAAGAGTGCAAGATAAAAGATAATTGAGTGGATCACATAATGTGTTACTTGCAGCACATGTCCAAGGCAATTGGAAATCATGGAGAGAAAGACAAACATAGACGGGAGCAAAGGGCAGGAAAACAGCTTAGAAGTATGGGATGAGTTGTGAAGGGAGGTGTGGGTGAGAGGTTGTGGTTTGCTGGCATTCATACAAAGTTCAACCGTGCTGCTGGGGTCAAGGCAGGAGTCCGCTAAGCAGGATTGTAGGGACAGCTAGCTGGTGTAATATAAAGTCAGTGGCCACGGTTACATGATGTTTTTTAATTCAGATTTAATTATTCAGAATTAAATTATTCGGAATCAAAGTATTCTCCATTGCGTTTACATGGAAGAAGTAATTCCGAATTGAGGTTTACATATAAAACAGATCTGGGAGTTGGGAAGGGTTCTGATTGGACAGGGAGTGGACATGACGTATTTACGTCTGCCGGAAGAAAACAAACTCCACTTCCTGCTTCTTTTCTTTCCGGATACAACATGGAAAACCACCCAATAAGAACCATTTTTGCTTTGATTTTGATTCTAGTTTTGAAGGAGCAGCTCGACACTAGCATACTACTTCACTTTCACTTAAATAGTCTCGGCTCGAGTTCAACGCTTGCTTCGGATGGCCAGCGCAAAATATCTGCGCCATCACGACAGGACAAGGAAGCGAGCATGCGCAGAACGACTGGAATTGATTAAAAGCAGAATGAACATACATAATCGAGGACTTATTCAATTCAGATTTAAAATGAGAATAAACCAGCCACTTACTTCGGAATTAAGTTTAATCCAGAATATTCCTTTTCATTTGGAATTAGGCCTTTACATGGTCATTTTTCATCTCTTTAAAGCAGAATGAATGTTTATTCTGAATTAAAAGGGGGAAACTCATGTAGACGTGGCCAGTGAGCTACCCCCAATCTCTTCTGCTAAAGTAAGAGAAGATGAAGAGGTGACTTTAACATCCTGGTGATCAGTCATCTCCTTCTCCTTTATGAAACAGTGCCATAGTTTCCAGAAACTGAACCCTTCTGGAAAAGATGACAAGGGTTTGGGAAGAAGGAGGAATTTCACTGCCAGTAAATGCAAACAAGTGGCCTGTTTGTGCTTGAGCACGGCCTGACGTCAGCAGGAGTGGGCCAGTGGACATCAGTGCCAGTGGGGGCCGGGCATTTGGAGCTTGGATGTCACATTAAACCTCTCCTGTCGGAAGATCAAAGAGCCCGATACTCCTGTGATACAATCATGGTACAAACAACTTTGTCACAACTATGCTGGAAGATGACTAAAACCACTTTACGGGTACCCCATGTTGAATACATGTAGATTTATTTGCCTTGTTAGAGCAGTTATGCAGTTATAAAACTTATATGGGGGCAAAGGGAAAAGCCTGTGTGTGTCCAGACTAAACACTAAATCCTCCTCTCTGCTGCTATTGGTCTCTGCAGTGGCGTGGCAGCAGTATTCACTCAGACAATTGTGTCAGTTGTACTGAAGCAAAAACTTTTGTGGTTTTTCTTTACGTTTACAGTCCAAGATGTGCACTCACGTTGATGACAGAGTCCTTGAACTTGATGTGGAGTCTGTAGTTAGAAATGGCGATGATGGCTTCATCGGCACGGCCAAGATATTCCACCCCTTCCCCCTGAAGAACTGGGAATGGCACCTGTAGAGACACAAAACAAAAGGATCGTTTATAGTTTGCTGTGCAGAAAAAATTACAGCAGCCCCTGTTCATGGACATCATGTCTATATCCTTTAAAGTCCATTTATCCTTTAATCCTTTCTATTTTTTTAAGGCTGTACACAGTACTACACAAAGGTGGGTACGACGAGTGATACAAACCCTGGTAAACAAGGTTGTCTACAGCCATTTTACAAGCTCTGTGACTACATAGGCAAAGAGTTAACATGAGGAGGCTTACACAAAATACACAGTGAAAACCTGATGTTTTAGCAGGGAGCAAGTTCTCATTTCACTTTGGCATGACGGGATACTGATCATCAGCAAACACAAAGTCCTGCAAGTTTTAGTCAAACTAAAATCTAGTAATAACTCATACTGAACCATTACACTGGTACTAAAACAGTACCCAGTACTGAATACAACCGGTTACATTAAAAGATATCAGAGAAAGAGGGGCATGAGATATGGTGTGCATGTGTAGCTGTCCAATTAGCACATAGTAGTTTTACAGAGGAACCTTTGTGAGCGCGGAGGGCTTGTTGCTGAGCCTGAATGGGCAGGCACACAAGAGGCAGAGCTGAGAGGGAGCCTGTCTGCACTAATGCTGAAGGAGGGATCCCAATCTGTCCATTAACATTCTTACTTGTACCCATTTTATTACAGTCACGGCCAAGCCCTGGCTTCGGCTGCAATGAGACCCTTACATTAAGGTAATTGGTTTTCTAACAGAGGCCGATAGAACATTTTTCATTTCATTCAGAGGCAGGGAATTATCTTTAAAAGCCAACCGAATGGATGTGACACACGGGCACGTCTGTTAGCTTTTAAAACAATGCTTCAGTTTACAGATAAACTGGAGCATTTAACCACTTTCAGAGTGGTCAACTTCACACCGACCAGTCCCGCTAATTTTATTATGCTGCTCCAAAGCGATTCTCTGAAGAGAAGCAACCAGTAAAAACTTATATAATTGCTGCTGAACAGGAGGATTTAAGTTATAACTTTATAGTGATACATGTCAGAGATTAAATCATTTTCAATCACTATGCATAAAACATTTCTAAAACAGAGTCTCTGCTTTATGCACATTCATTTTCATTCTGGCTGCTTAAAGATAATCATCTTTGGGGACCATGAATGGCAACTCAGGACATGTTTAGTTGCTGGAAGTGAGGACAACAGTGTTGCTTGGAGACATTACCTCATTCTGCATTAGCATGCATTGCTGAGTCACAAAGAGCAGGACCAACAAGTGCATGCTAAAAAGAGATGTCATGATATACGGTGGGCATATGGGGGATTTCTTTTGGAAAAAGGTAAATAAATGAATAAAATAAAATACTCAGGATGACTTGAAACACATCAGTCAACACAGATAAAAACACAGCTGTAGTGCACAGGACCCACATGCCGGCTCTAACTGACAGACTCAGATATTTTTCTACTCAGGCCAAAAAGAGAAAATATAACAGTAAGTTGAAGATCAATTAAAAAGCATGTCTAAAAAGAAATAAAAGATATCAATGTATACAGTCATGTTAGCGGAAAAAAAAAAAAAACACCTGCTGCTGCTCATCTCTCCTGAAAATGCACTTGCAAGTCCAGACAAGAGGAAACACAGCTTATCCTGGGAAATGGAGCACAAAGTACTCTGCAGTCAGACACCAATAGCACCAAATACAGGTTGCAGCCAACAACCCCAAAGCACAGAAATGAATTGCTTAATATTCACATGCTTTTAATATAAAAAAAACAACAAAAAACTGCACCTCAACAAACTTTGAACTAATATGAAAACTAATGAGGCTGACACATGCAGCTTAAAAGCTGCTGACAGAGGGGAATAAAAATAGGGATTTGCATGATAAAAAAAGAAAAACGGAGCACAAAGCAGAGACATTTTTGAAGTTGCGCGCATACAAAGAGAATGAAGCCAATCTGCAGTTAATACTGCCTCAACAGCAGCATAAAAAGGTTGAAATGAGATAGTGCAGCTAATATCTGTGCACTTATGCGCTGTGGTAGATGCCTGCTGAGAATACCATAGTTAACATGCAGCACAGACTGGGAGCTGCATTAAACGAGCTGTGCTCCAAAAGTAGGTACATGAGTCACTGGCAGCCGGCAGGAGCAGCAGAAGATACTGTGTCACGTTTCCTCTATGAAGCCTTCTGCTGCAGGAATATGAAAAGGAGAGTCGGAGAGAAGGGAGGGTGAGCTGAAAGACTCGTGAATAACACTCTGACTTGTGAGTCCTGACTTCCGGTTTAAGCAGCCTGCCTGTCAGGACAGGCGCACACAAGTCCATAGTACATCCACTACAGCTTGCACACAGCAGCAGCAGCAGCAAGGTACTGGACATGTTGGGATGGGGAATGCCTGTAATTTGCCAGCAAAAACCCTGCTATGACAGACATTACATGTATGATGAGAGCGGCTAAATAACAAAGAAACACTAAAGCAGACACACATGTGACTACACGTGCGAATGCTGGGGGAGGGGAAGCATAGAGCGAAAGTGCATATTTATAGAAAATGTTGCAATGAGTGAAATTAGAAAACAGACTGATGCAGAAAATGATACAGATCTCAGTCTTTGTTGCTGCTTAGCTGGAGGTCTTTCGATTCAGTGCCCTTTATAAATAAAAGCACCTCTGAGGAGGTTGATACGCCGATACTCCCCGCAATTCACTGCAAACCAAGTGGAAACATGCTTCAATTGCAAAGCACAAAAAGAAACGGCAAACAGTGACCCCCGGCTGGGGAGAATCCCTCCTCCTTCCATCTTTCCTTTGTCCAGTTTTCCAGACGCATGATGCTTAGCTCCATTAACCACCAGACAGCCAGGGAAACACAAACTCAACAGCAATGAGGGAAGAGCAAAAGTTGCCCATTATAGTTTTGCTACCGGCATCTTCTGCATGTAATAGACTAACAAATCCTAGTCATGTAAATGACCCAAAAATCCTTTTCAGCTGTCCTGGTTTTTATTCTGCAGAGACCGTTTTAGTGGAACGGCTCGGTATAATGTATTCCTCTAGAAGCTTTAAACAAGACGTAGGGATTGATCCTGAAGGGACTAACAGTCTGAATAACACCAGAGGAGATGAAAACGTTTACATTTAGTGTCTGCATGGAAAAAGATACCGAGCATGCATGTGTGGGATAGAAACATCCTCACTGCTTTTGTTTACTCTCTGTATACAAAGAAGCTTTGTCAACATTTTCAGACTCCTCCTTTTTTTAAACTCTCTCTTCTTGTCAAGACTTTACATAATTAATTGCCTTATCTAAAACTAGCAGCCTATTTATGTATACATTTTCTACATAAACACTAAATGCATTTAACTTCTCTGGTAGAAATATGACACATTGTCAGAAAAGTGGACACAACTGCATTCAAATGTAAATAATCTGTCATTTACAAAGATCATTAATGAACATTTTTTGGTGTTGAACACCAGTACGGGTGCAAAAACACTCCTTAAAGGCCTCGGTTTAAATGTGAGGCCTTAAGCCTGTTGAGTTGCCATCTTGGCAATCAGTGCAAGCCTGCTTACACACCATGCCTCAGGAGGTTCAGAAAAACAACGATATAAAACTTGAAACCAAGCTTGAGCGTGATTTTGTAATCATAAGTGATTTTGTCTTTCGCCAGGTCATGGTTTTTCTACTGTATAGACGTGTTGTTGAGTCCCAGAGAACATAGGACCGAGCTCTAGACAAGTAGGTGCGAAGGGTTGATGAAAACTGTCCGACATACCTGAAGGCTTTCATCTTCCTTCACCAGCTCCTTCTGGGGGAACAGGTCCTTGGCCTTGATGTACTCCAGGCTGGGAGGCCCCTCTTCACCCTGGTTAACATAAACACAGTTGCAGACATATTAATACATTTCTCATATTTTATGATTGGTGTTGGGTAACATTATTGTTTAAAAAGTAACTAATCAGATTACAGGATTACCGCCATTAACAAGTAATTAGTCAACCAATCATATGAGGCTCAATGCATAGAGATTTAAAAATAATCCTATTGAAAGATTGAGACTATAGTTGGTGCTAGCATCATGTTCATAAATTTCCCCTTGGAGTGGCGGCTTTAGTCAAGTTAAAACTGGCCACGTTGTCTTGTAGCTGCAGCATGGACTTATCCACCGGTGTTTGTTCATGCTTCTTCAAATCTGGACAGAGTATTATACAGCTAGTTGACATTTTTTATTATCACCCTGACAAAACATGTATTTCACCAACCAAGTGAAACGCCACAAATACTACCCTCTCTGCTGTCTTTGCAAGGCGAGCCAGCTGCACATGAGCAGCAACATGTACAGACAAAGCTAAGCACAACATATAACATGAAAATGAAAGAAAACATAGAATAACAGTTATACAAACATTAAATCAGCACTGGAAAGACCAAAGTGAACCTTCTGTCCTTTTATTAAGCATTTATCAGGGTTGTTGGCCTCTGGTATATAATGCATGCCAAGTATGATTTCACAGTCGCCACTAGATAACTCAAAGACCTCATGTAGGAGATTAAAAAATTGACTACAAGAGAGCTAAACTCAATTTCAATAAGCAGCACCCGCCCTTGTGTGCTCAATGAGGCAAGCCTTTTTAATGTTTACAACTCAGTTCTGAATAGCATTTTCTCTCACTGATAAATAATGCTGTACAAGTAACTTTTGCATATTTATATTGAGTTTACTTTGGCTCTGTGGAGACAGGCACTGCATGTGTAAATGATAAGAAAGCACATGGTGCTGGATACCAAAAGACTTTGAGACTGGGTGTTGCCGTCTTGTACAAACAAAGACACCAAAACTTAGTGAGGCATTTCACACAGTAGTTTTTCATGGGTCATGCACCAGCTCTAAGAAAGAAACTAAAACAATTCTTCACTTTTGTCACTTTAAATAAAAAATGTGACAGAAAGGTTTCTAATCTTGCTGGTTGCTCTATAGCAGTGCAGCTTTCTGAAGTTCATACTTATTCTGATGGATGAGAGGCTAAAATTAGAAGAGGAGGCAGAAGTGAGAAAGGGGGAGGAACAAAGTGGGCAGTCAACCCTGTCCTTGTAGCTAAGGGGTCTGTTGCTCTACTCAGACTAAGCAAACACTTTTATCCGGTCATACTTCAAACTGTGGAGAGAGAAAAAAAAAAGTGATGAAATTGAAGGACATGTCCATGTCCCCAATTCTACTCGACCTATTTGTAAAAAGAATTACATCAAAGGGTTTCACCGCATGAATTATTGGATTTTCACATTTTAAGTGAAAATCCATTTTTAAAGAGTTCCTGGATACTGAATTTTGATATTTAACTGAGGAAAATCTAGCGGGTCAGCACTCATTAAAATGACTCATGTCTGATTGTTTGCTTCATGAGGACGTTTCACTCCTCAACCTCTGCAGCTCTGCTGGATTTGGTTTCCCCACCCGAGTGCGACCACATGTCTGTGGTTTCTTAATGAAAACAGAAAGGGAGTCCCGGCTGAGTGTTTAATTTCTTTGGACTCCTGGTATGTCCCACAAAAACAAGATTCCATAAAATTTCATCAGGAAAGCCCTTGATGTCAGACCTTACAGGACTCCTGCTGTATTGGAAATGATCACATCATCTAAAAAGGTCCAAGCAGCTAACTAAACCCCACAATAAGCCTTCTACTCACTGGGCACACTGGCAACAGATGGAGACGGTGTCCCTACAGTGGCAACCCCACCCCTACAAGTCAACAACATGTCACCATCTGACTTCAAAGGTAGAGACATCACAGATCATAATATCTTGTTGAAGCATTATTTTTCAGCTATCCTGTTGCATCAGGCACAGCAATAAAAAATTAACTGCACTGCCGAGATCAAATTATTATTTAATCAATACAAACTTACTTTCACTAGTTTTAAAAAGCAAAAAGAGCCCAATTTGTACAACTTCTAGTTAAATTTTTCTTTGGCTCTACTGGTGTTTAATCAACAACCAAATAGATGGGATGACTAGCAGCAAAGGGCTTCAGGTCAGGGCTTGAACACAGGCCAGCTTCAGACCCTGTGGATGAGATGTTGGAGAAACCAGCTGAGCTTCCCACTTCCTGATTTATAAAAAAATGTTCTGGGATATTTGAGATTATTAAAATCAAATGAAATGAGGAAAAAGAGTTTGACATATTACAAACAGAATGTAGCTGGTTCTGAAACCATAAGCGTTCATTATGGTTATCGTTTATGGCCATAAAATCTTCTCATTTCATCACATACAGAGGGGCAATCATAGTTTGAGGCTGCTCCTCTTTTCAGGAATATGCAACTTTCACAGAGAGATTCAAATTATCCTCAGACCCCGACTCAGATCTTGGAGTTATGGATTCTTTTTTTGTCCATTAAGCAGAACAGCAGAGATTTCACAACATTAGTGAAAAGTTGGAGTAAATTTTTAATTTCATGATCCTCTAAGTTAAAGGGATACTGTGTAACTTTTGACCCAAATATCAGCCTAATGCAAGTAATGATGGATGATTTTTGGGGTCAATATACAGTGTCTGACGAATGTCGGCGCTCCGAGGGGGCTGCCCTCTTCAGAAACCAGACAATGTAACTTTGCAGGAGCGGATCCTTCTCTCATGGGATCATGTGACCTGCAGCGCTTTGCTCTATGGCACCCCCTCTATAAACACAGAGGGCTCTGCTTTGTGCTACTTTTTCCTCCTCTTCGATCTAAAGTTTGTCATGACTGAATGAAGTAAGAAGGTGAAATTGACGTCTGAGAAGGCCAAGAAAGAGAAAGACTGTTTTGTTTTAAAGGGATGCCGTGTCACAAAATTAAACAATTACGCAGATAATCTGGTAAATACTACACAGACTCATCTTTGCCTTTGGATGAAGACTCCCCTGCTGCTTCTACGTCTGCACTCGTAGCTTGTTATGGATGTGAGAAGTCCGTTATGTAGGAAAGATTAATGTGATAAGTCACTACACAAACCTGAAAAGTCAGTATAAATTTTAGTAAATGGCAGCTGTGGAGGTGGGTGTTAATGCTGCCCCAAACGGAGATGCCCACGCTTCCTAAAAAACAAGTTCCAGAGCCAAGTGCTGTCTGACATTACTGAGGGCTTCACTGACACAAATGATGCTGTTAGTTCATACTGATGTTGTATTTCCAACTCCATAAAAAGACCAAAACAAAATTGGGAAGAACAAGAAGATTTGTTGTTCAAAGAATATTCCAGTCAATTCGTTGTTTCATTACCAACTTTGCAGTTATAACAAATAAATAGCCCGGATGAGCTGCTGTTTTGTGGTAAAAATAAGTAACAGCTGTTTACTTATAAAAAAAGTGTGAATTATATTTTCCATCTGTAGATTTGCACTGACGTTCATATTGGATTTATTAACTTCTGGCAATGGCATCCATGCTGCTATTCCTTTGAAATTCTTGATATTCTCAGAGTCAAAATTACTTTGAGGTTTGGAAAGTTTTCTCCTCACTGGGCGGCTCATAAAATTGTCGTTTGGGAGACATGCTGCAACAAGACAAAAGCAGTTTGGCAATGAACTTTAAAATCCTAAAATCAAAACCCAAACTATGATGCCATTCTGAGAAAAAAGTTCCAGTTGACCCTACAAGCTTCAGTTCTAGACTAATCTGAACTCTTCAAAATCTTTGAAGCACAATCCGATTAATCTTTGGACTTTTGACTTGCATAACCCTATGGCATGAGATGGATGAGGCGGCTGCATGCCATCAATTTTACTTATTTTCACCTGAGAGCAGGTGAACTATGACAGTGGCCATCAGTCAGAGGCCTCCTGTGAGGTTCAGGCCATTACAGGCACATCTTGCAGACTGTTGCCAGACAGCTGGATCAACCAGCCTGCCATCCGGGCACACTTTACTTTTACTATAAAGTTTACTGTGGCATGCGGCACAACCTGCCACTACAACATTCAATGCTGATTAAATCAGAATAGCATGTATTTGGGGTTTTATGCAAACATTCACACACAAGACTGATCCTATATTAATAATTCATCAGGTCCCTTGGCTCAAATACTTTCTGCTGCACTACCTGACAGCACTTGGCACCATTTACTCAATCAAGCTATGAAACAGCTCTGACGGTGCAATCTTGTTAGGACCCTGCTAGAACATAGTGCACTTTAAAGACACAAGCAAATGTAGATTTTTGCATGCATGACTGCAAAAGAACCAAGTTAATATGGCAGCAAATCTAAACAACATGGGACAAAAGATAAAAATACACAAAAGCAGAGACATCATTGTAGCAGTATTTGAAGGAGACTTTGAAATGAAGTGAGTGATAAACCTTCCTGCACACGACCTTGACATTTCAGCATCTTGAATCCTTATTGCAAAGCAAACAGCACTAGATAAAGACAGGTGACAGAGCTCTGCATTTCCAAACAAACACAAGCAGCAAAGCATGTCGTTTTTGTGTGTGCGTGTGTGTGTGCGGTGTGTATATGTGTCCCTCTGCAGAAAATCAGCTTATAGTAGATTAAAGGGAAAAGACAAATGCTTTCACTTCCAACAGACTCACAAAGATGGAGCACAGCTTGTCTTACGCCCGACACATTTTTGCTTCGTCACTGCTGTGAGCCAGCCCACCCTCCCCCACCTTTTTGCTTAACCAGTAATCCAAAAAAAAGAAAGAAAAAAATAGCTGAAGCCGACAAACATGAGTGCATCCATACATGCTAACCAATGCATAACTCACATATAAAGTGACAAGAGTTGATAGTACATGTAATGTCACGATAACACGCATTGCCAGAGCAGGATCGGTTGCAACAACATCCGCTGTAGCAGCTGACAGAACAGCCATGACAAGGCAGATTAACAGTGTGTATATGGAGGGAGTCAGATGCAGGGCTCCTTTTTATTGCAATAGAACAGGATTTCAGTGATCTGGAGACTTCTACATGGATGCAAATAGAAATACGAACCGAAACAGCCATGTAACAATCGAGAGGTACGACAAGTGCAGACTGAAAAAGAACTGGCACAGTCCTCATATATAAAAGTGTGTCTGGTTGCCATGGCTACAACAGCCATTTTTTAGAGGCAGAGTCCCTTTCTAGCTTGCTTTTACTAACAATTTACTGTCCTTGCTAGATTACTTACTTAATCTGACTGGGGTATTGTCCTAGAGTTGTACAGATTAGAGGTGACCTTCTGAATATGTGCTACAAGCTCTTACATGTCTGCTTTTAGCCATTCAGTGATTTGGAAACAATAAATGAAAACAGATAAAAAATACAGAATATCCAAAATATTAAAAAAAGTTGAATAAGGACAGGTATTTGGAGAAGGATGATGGTAGATGGATAGATGCTTTAACAAACCAGCATGAGAAGCTGTGATTCTATACGGAAAAAAATTATTGTTTTATATTTTTAAGAGTCGAGAGTAAAGTAAAAAATGTCTGGATGAAAAGATTCCAGAGTATGATGAATCTCTTTAAAAGGAGTCTTTTCTTTCTATCCCCTCTCTGACAAGATTAATATTTCATTGACCACCATGTTCTAAACAATCAATCCCATTTTAGTGTTGTCTCTGGGCTGGACTCCAAGTCTTAAGAAGAACTGGACAGGGGTAAAGTATTCTTCCTCGAAAACTTATCTTTTAAAGAAATGTATATCATCAAGCAATCTAATGTACTGAAAAACAAAACAAAAAAAACACAAAAGTTAGTAATTTAGCTTTTTTATTTCTCCATCAGGATGCTGTGATTGTAATGTCATGACGACTTCTTCAGGGTCACGACTTTGTCTGCTAAATGTTTCCGTGATGTCAGGTAACGTGTTGAGATCCAGCCCCAGAGTGATCACAAGTACCAACACGGTGCAAGCAAGGTGAACAGCCTAAAGCACATCGCTCTCCAAAAAAAAAAATGCTTTTGGTTTTACTTACACTGATGATTCATTTAGCTAGTGGCTACAATATGATCCGAGTCATGGAAAAATCTAAACCAATTCAATTAGGCTTTTTATAGTTCCATTTAGTGCAGACAACATATTGCAGTGGAGATAAACATAGATTTTGCAGCAGTAACATAAGATGATTTTTTCCACTGCTGAAGCACAACAATGCCAGTGATGAAAAAGCTGCAGCCCCTTCTCTGCTGGAGAAGACTGACAGAGCTGTGATCCACTTTAGTAACAGAGGAAGGGTGTACTAAATTATACAGACGCTGACGCAGAAGAAGTGCCGACTCAGCTGCACCACGGACATGCTAAAGACAGATCATAAATTGTGAAACGTCTGACCACAACTGTTCACAGAGGAAGTCAGAGATAGAAAGAGCAGTTTCACTCTTCCCACAAAGCTAACTTTTCATAGAAAGTTTTCTGAAAAAGAAAAAGTAAAGATTTCTTAGCAGCAATATTATTATTATTATTATGCTGCATCTGTTTGGGCAACCTGGGCATATTTTTTCTGTTCTTGAGAACTGTCCAGTAAGCAAGAATTTTGAAGAACTAAGTTTTAAAAAGTGCATTTCTTTTAATATTTCTTAAAACAAGATTAACCTTTTATTTACATTATATATAGTTAGAGTCTCAGTACCTGATTTTTTTCTTTTGATTATTTGTTTTTGTTGCAAAGTGGCTTCTAGTGCCATCCATTTTTTGTTCAACATTTTTACCAATATGGTGTTTCTTTCACAATGTGTTATTTAATTGATTTTACCATCCTCTCTAGCAGAACAAGCCCACCGCAATTCACCCAGCCCTGTGCTCAAGAATTAGCAAGGTGTTATTTTTGTGAAAAGTTCAAACTTTCAACTTTATCAGTCCACAGGACCAAGTTAAAAATGACAGAAAAGCTCAAACATTCAGGAAATATTCAGTTTCCAAATGATGAAATCCAAATAAATTGGGTGATCCCAGAGGGCTCCTCAAGCCCCCTAATGAAAATAGTCTATTCATGAGTATAATCTCCAGCTAACGTATGATGAATGCTGACCTGATTACCAGGTTGTGTTTTGTTTTTTGTCATGTGACCTTTCAACTATATTTTTTAACTCCTATATGTGGAAGGCCAATAAAGCACAGATGGTGGGTTAACACAAGAATTCAACATTTAATGTAAAAGGAAGACTTGCTGAAAGTTAAGATTTAGTGAACAGAGAGGAAACTGAACATCAGTGAAGTCAGAGGTCAACATTGTGAAGAATTAGTTAAGACACAGGAGCATGAGACCAAGACAATTTAAACTATATGCAAGGCATCATCCTTTCACTGTTCCATGTCAAGAATCAAACCAAGAAAAATAACCTTGTCTTCCTTACTTCCCAGTACACAACCCAGCAATACTTCTAAAATATCAAGGTCTTTTACTGCAGCTGAAACTATTCCTCACTCAGACTGCAACCGTGGCACACAGTGTACTTTCAGCAGCACAAAAATTGTATCCAACCTAGTCCATCACAAGTCCTTCTCTCCTCCCTGCCAATCAAACACGCCCGCATCTCAAAGCTTTCCAAACAACACAAGTGACAAAGAGCATGAATAAGTGGCTTTTTGAATCATCTCACTCTCAAAATGTACTGAGGTAATTCCTTTATTTCCTTGAAGTCAGAGTTGTTACTCAGTGGCTGCAGTGCTCACATATGTCAAGCAACATCCCACCCCCTCCACCTCTGATTGGAAAGCAGACACTTAGAAGCAGGCGAGGCAGGGAGAGGAGGGCTCAAATACAGACCCATCACAAACCAGACACAATAAAAGAAAAACAACGCACACCGAAACAGACAGAGGACTTACGAAGCAGTTGAGCATGGAGCAGGACACCCTTCCTGCGAGGCTCATGTCGAGGAAAAGCAGGACTGTGCCTGAATGACACGCAGCCTACAGAGCAGCAGCACGACCAGAGCACGAGGAGCCGGCATAACCATTCTTCTCCCAGCCACTCCAGCCCTCGTCTGTTCCAAACCCCTCTCCCTACCAAACCCCACTCCCCCCCACCCCACCACCTTTTGTACAGTTCCCCTTCTCAAGAGGTGCGGTGGGACAACATGCCAGTCTCATTCAGGATCCCAACCCCAACCCTCCCCCCCCCACCCGGTGCTCCAGAGAAGGGAGAGGAAGCACACTGGTGTCTGAAGACAGTCCCTGTTGCACAGCTGAGGAAGAGGAAGATAGTCCATAAAAGGTAGAAACAAAGCAGCGGTCCACCCGGTCCACCCGAAACAACTGCAGATGTTTCCTCTCAGATGTAGTGAGTGGATGAGGGGGGTGCTTCGAGAAGAGAAAGCAAGAGAGAAAAGAAGACAGAGGGAACTGCCTGATGCTAAGCTCCACCCTCTCCATGCGCATCCATCTCCCTCTCTCACATTCACATGCTCACATCTCCCTCTCCTCCCCCCACCCCCTCCCTGTTCACCGTTCGCTCCTCATATAAATACGCTTCTTCCTCGGCAACGAAAAACAGTAAAGCTCCACACGTGCCGTCTGACATAAGCTGCGGTACACTGCGGCCATCGCTCAAGCACACACACACATTGTCCGCTGACCGTACCGAACACAACCTGAGCCTGACACAGAGATCTGCGAGACCCCTCATGTAGGGGGTGAGTGGTATCCCATCACAAAAACTACCGCATGGGATCCAGTGGAAAGGTAGATACTTGGCAGAGGACAGATGAGAGGGTGTTTAGGAGAGCAAGTCTGCAGATCTCTGGTGACACAGCATTTTACAGGCAAAAATCGCCCCCCCCTCTGCATCTCTGTGCGTGTTCTCAGATCAAACCCATCCTGAACTGCATCAATGCTTTAAATCAGAGAATGTCAAGGAATTTATGTGGCGTTTATGGTGTTCGGTGTATAAAACGGGGGACACATCCCCTCCCCCACTATCCTGACCTACTCCCTGGTGGCGTCGTGACAACCACTCACCTACAACTGCATGACCCCATATTATGTAACATGTACAATCTAGTACATAGAGCAAAAAAGATGGGTGCAGAATGCAGCACTACAGAAATGTGATTCATTTTACTCGGGGTAGGACTTTTATTTTAAAGATGCTAGAACAATTTCATTTACATTCATAGTGATTTGTTTCAGCTGGTTTGTTCTGAAGTGTGACTTCTATCTGTAGAGAAAAATGCAGCCGATGAAGATGTCCACATGCTTAATTAAAGCTTGAAGCTGGAAAGCCACTGGTACATTTAATTACAACAGCTTAGATGAGGCTCTCAAATGATAATCAATATTTTCATATGCAATGTGCTATTAAGTATGATTGCACAATTAGAAAGTGTGCGTAAGAAATTGTCACTCATCTAAATCTAATCTTCAGAAGGCCACTTATAGTAAAGGAGGAATCTCATTTTCATAAAAACTATGGCCATCTACAACTTATAAAACCTCCCATATCTCTTCTGCAACATGTCCATCCAAATAAAACTATAAATAAACCATTTACCGCAAATGTATCATATTCAATACATGCTGTATGGGACCTTTTGCATCACCATATGGTAAAAACTTTGTATACAACAAGGTTTTAAGCAATCTGCTCCTCATCTTCTGCATCCTAGTGCAAATCGTTTGCACTACAAGAATTGTGTCACATGACAATAATAATTTGCACATACATGCAAATTATTTGAGCTATTTTTCACATTTTGAAGGGCCAAATTAAGACTTCATATTTTTTTTTAAAAAAAGGGACTTTTATGTCCATTGTTTCTTGGGTCAGGAGTTGGGTTAAAAATGCAGATATAACAAGGAAATCAAGTATGTAGTATCATGAATTTCACACAACGGATCTCATAAATGTGACTTTTTAAAAAAAACATATATATAGTTTTTAATTATGATTAAAAATAAGTGAAAATACATGCTACTTCTTTTTAAGTTAAATGGACCATCATGTATCTGCAGAAGGACAAAAAAGTTGCATGTTTCATCTTTCATGATGCAGCTTTTGTAGCATTTATTTATACATTTGATTCTTTATTTGGTCATTTGATCGATAAGTCTGCAATATTTCAGGAAGTCTGTAAAGTAACTAAATGTTAACTGCCTAAATGCAGCTGCCTAAATATTACAAAATGTAGGGAACACTGCATTTATTTGCAAAATTATTTCCAATAATAACATGAGGTTAACAGCATTGCTAAGCCAAAACAGATACTCACAACATAAAATGCTTGAGCTTTCTTCCATGTCAGCATCACCTTACACGTGCTCTAAACAGCAGATAGATCATTCGACAACCATGTTGAACATAACCAATGTGAGTAAACTGGTCAAACTTTCTTCTGAGGACTAGAAAATACCTTTCCATTATGCTCTCCTCAGCTTCCACACATGCACATCCCTGTGTTTCAGCGTTTTTGCTGCCACTCAGTGGCAGAAATAGTGGAACAATCTGAACTGCGAGCTGCTCTTTAGTTCTTGGTGCTTTAGCTTTGCTCTGCTGAGAAAACTCAGCGTAAAATTTGTGTTGGAGTTCAAATGTTATATAATTAGGACCGTTCAGTTCAACGGTTTAAGATTTCCAACTGTGTTTCCTTGTCATTTATTCTTTCTGGTGTTTTATTAGTTTTGTTATTAAGTTGGTTGACGGCCAGAGTCGGCCTCGCCCAGTTCAACCTAACTTTTAGCAAATCAGCAACTATAACAGAGTCCACTCCGAGGGCTGTGCCTCATCAGGTTTTAGGAGGACTGTCACTTGATCAACCTGTCTAGCATTTCTTTATTTTTTTTCATCTCAAAAACATCCATTTCTAATTTAAAAGTCTTGTTATGGATAAAAACAGACACTTCAAACTGAATGTCCAGATCTTGCTTTGAAATGTCTTCTTAGCTAATGAATGGCCACCCAGTTTGAAATAAATAAATAAATAAATAAATAAATAAATAAATAAATAAATAAATAAATAAATAAATAAATAAATAAATAAATAAATGACATTTAAAGCTAGATGGATGGTGTAATATGTTAAGAACATTACAGATTAATTTCAGTTTATCCACAGTCCATTTAAAAAAAATAAAATAAAATATCACAATCTCTGCCTGGCCAGCCTCCCTGAACCAGCTGCAGAAGTGAGCCCAGATTTGGCATCCCGTGTCTCCGGTTTTATTTTAGGAAAATAGGGCAGCAAGTCACCAATGCAGGGTGTCAGCCTACATGTTGACACACAGATATGGAAGTAAGATATGAATACAGCAAGAGGCATTAAGACCTATACCTATGTGAAGCTATGATATCAGAAAACAGTGTTTCTGTAAATTTATGCAACATATCTGTGTTTAAACACCTTTCATAAAATTAGTTGAAGTTGGAGTTAAAACTGTTCTGTAAACTTGAGAGTATAACAAGTCATAATAAATCAGCTGAATACATGCAGCAAAGTGTGTTTTGTTACCGCAGTGACCTTTCCTCCTGCAGCCAAATTCTAAATGTGAATGTTGAGAAACATTTATCAACTATAAAACGTAGCCTGTCCAATCCATCAAAGTGTGATCAGGGAAACTTTTTTCTAATAGAAATGTATCATAAAAACAACAGCATTCGTACAAATCTTCAGCTACTTAGATGCATTTTATCATGTTATCTCTGTGGTTAGAAAAGGCAAAGTTTTATGATAACAACCAGAGCTTCAGGTTTACATGTATAACACAAAGCGGGCAATGCAGAGACTTCACAGGACCCCACTAAGTCCTTTTACTGGTCTGGTGACAACAACAACAAAAAAATCTTTGCCCTTTACAAAAAGGATTTCATCCCCTCATTTTCATTGGTGCAGTCAACTGCCTTGTCATCTGTGTTTAGAAAACAAACCAGGATGACACCATCTGTGATGACTTCACGTAGAAATCTTTCCATGGAATCAAAGAAAACACTCCTGAACCAGACACTGACAGCCAGACTTCACAAATAAGGTCAAATGTGAATCAAAGGTTTCTTTGAGTAAAGCTGCAGTCAAATCATTAACAACAACCTTAAATGAACCTTCAACTAAAACACTACTGGGAGCTGCTAAGTGCAGAAAACAAAACACAAATCCAAGTGAATTCATCCTTACAGTGCAAAGTGACATTATATGAAACAGGAGCACAAAAACCCCCACCAATTTTTGTATGGTGCGGTATACTGGTCCTACTCCAAATACTCTTACAAGGTATCATTACAAGACACAGCGGGTACCGAGGGCAGTGTAAAAACCACCCCACTGTCCTATTTTCCATGCTCTCATTATCCTGCAAACAACAGAGGGACATGACTGTGACATCAGTATGAACTCAATACCTTCTGTCTTGTTTCAATTGGGGAAAAAAAAAAAAAACATGAGGCTGGGAAGCAATTAAAAGCTGCTTCACAAGACAGGATTAAAAGGATCATATTACCTGTCGTACAAACTGCTGGAATACAAGTCGTACCATCCCACCTGAGAATGCAAACCTTAGATCAACGACTGCGGACCGACACAAACATAGTTAGCTGTGGCCATAAGGCAGCTTATAAAAGCACTCTCTGATGTCGGTTGATACCGTACATGTCTAACTACTTACAGCGTTCAATAGCACTAATATTACAAATGTGTTTTTATCTGTAAATCATGACTAAAGCTCAGGTATGGCCTTGGTTAATCTTCTGCAATTGAAATACTCTAGGGTGTGTGTGGCACACCTAACACCACTGTTTGGTTTTGGTTATACATTCAGATCATACCTCAGACCACACCCAACCATACCAATGTCCAACAAACTAATCAAGGGGAGACCACTGAAAGCAATGGCATGATACAAAGCACGACAAAGGGATGGGACACTGAGGTCTGCCTTCTCCTTTTACTTGCCTTAGTGGGCACATTATTTGTTAATCAGCCTTGCTATCAATTAAGGCAAGAGTTCCCATAAAAATGCTGAGAGCCGGGCACTCAGCCATGGTGGCATTCTGTGGACCCAGCTGACCAGAACATCGGGACACACTTCCCCTTTCTGTTCCATTCAATCTGTGCCCATTAGTCTTTAAGAGGAATTTAGACTCATTTGATCACTGCTTCCCCTTTTTCTTAAAAAGGTGTTTTACAACATTCAAAATCCAACAACAGATAGTAATAGTAACATGCAAACAATAAAAAAAAAAAAAAAAATGAAAATAAAAACCCTGCTACAACAATAATTTCCCCCTAAGAGGGATAAATAAAGTATATTTAATTTCATACCACATACCCAGATTGGACATAAGTCCACATCCAGTCTGTTCTAGACTCAACAGGAAGAGGAAGCAGTTTCCAGCACTGGCAACAAGAGCATGGAGACTTGTTGAAGTTACTGAAAAAGCCAAACAATTCCAACAAAGGCAGAAGCTCAAACTACACTGAACATCAAAGATATGACAGGACCAGAAACAAGAGTAAACATAAGTGGTGTTTTTCTTTGCTGGAAATACCTTTGGGTAGGAATACACTGATATCTGCAGCTTTCTTCTAGACTGGCAAGAAAAAACAGCTTGTACTGTGAATGCTGTGGATGTAGCTTATGTTGTAGTTATCATTTTTCCTCAGCTGATAACACAGAGACAGATAACGATATCTGTGGTGGATCAATGTAGATGTCTTGTGCGCCAATAAGGCAAAACTCGTGTTAACAGAGCTGGCGTTAACATATCTGCGCTAAAAATCTGAGCTAATCATTTAAACTAAACAGTATATGTGTGAGGACCGCCCTTCACTGTATCAGTAGTAAGATAAGAAGTAGGGTATACTAGTCTTATAATACGTTGTGAGCCATTTTTTGTCATTGTGGATGATATTTCGAGTAAAATTATACAAGTCAGTTGAGAAAAAAAAGGCAACAGAATTGATTGAGCAGCAGTTTGTCCCGTCTTGTTATCACCTGGTAGGCTGAAAGATAAATATTTTCAAGCAAATAAACTCATTTTAAAAACAGGAATGGAAACATACTTCTTGTCTGACGCAACTCCGCCCCTTTTAAATGCTCAAAGTCACAAAATCCCCCTTTAAAGCAGCATTTATGCCAGCTGATGGTGTAGGTTAACTACACAGGCCTTCTGGTCGTAAGGCTTCTCCCGAATAATTGAACATGATGGCAATTCTAAATAACCTATTATAAACTAATTTAGTATATTCTAACCTCATTTGAAGCCCTGTTTGCCAACACCACATATCTTAGGCTCTGAAAAACTGAGTCTAGCATGTTAGGCCAACTTTTGCACTTAACTGTTCATGTAAAATTAATAGCTTGTGGGGCCAAACTTAAATGCAAGTAGATTCGTTGAAGCTTGGCATAGTTTCCATTAACTTTCATGATAATCTGACATTACACTAAAATATATTTACCCCATTCTAGCCAGTGGCACCAACTGGAAGGAAAGAAGTGCATTTTGGACAAAGCCCTATTTTATGGAGTAGACTAACTCATTGATTCCCATCAGTTGACATCTTCACCATTTGTCCACACTGCCAGTCTTTTTTCTAATATCATTGAACATCTAACATATTTAAGACTAATGGTTGATATTCTAAAATATCACATTATATAGACTTTCGTCATGCAAATAATAGTTCATCAGGGTCAAGATATACTCAGAAACAGAGCTAAACAAGAGGTATGGCACGTGGTAGGGAGCCACATCAAAGATGCAACATCTGTTACCTACAACACAGCACTTTTACTGCTGCAGAATCATGTGGGAATCTCAACCACAGTGCAACAAAGATGCAACCCTGCTGAGAAAACTACAACTGAGCCAAAGAGTACTGCTGCTGCTGAGGGAAGAGTTATTTTCATCCCCCTTCCACAAGATCCTGTTTGAGGCTAGGGAGGGATTAGACACCCTCTGTCTGCATGAGTGACTCGAAGAGGCAGCAGGAGTCACTAATGCAGCAACAATTACATGAGCACTAACTGGGGCTTCCAACAAAAAATGTGGTAGTCAGAATCTGGAGTAAGTTTGAGATACTGTGCTGCTTGCATGATCTGACAAAATCATTCATATATTAGTGCTGTCAGTCAATTAAAAATTTTAATCACGATTAATGGCATGAGTGTCCCGAGTTAACTCGCATATTTTATCTATTTCATTTTATTGCCATTTTAAAACAGGGTATTTATTATTATAATAATTATCTAATAATTATGTATCGTTAAAATACTTAACCTGTTAAGAAGCCTACATAGACTCTAAACAGATAATTAATCCTAATTTGTTTATTTTTTAATATTGTGGTTGTCATTGCATGAAGTAGACTGTTAGAGTTGTGATTTCCGAGCTGCATTGAATGCATCCCTGACACACGGCAAGCTGTGTGTCACAGAAACTTCAAGTTTAATTCCCTATTCCTCAACCCATGGCCGGTTTGAGTCTCCTACTCCTGCATAATTTGGTTGATAAAATACCTCAGTCTTGTCCTGAAAACCATCTTGCAGAACTTTAAAGCTGAACTGTCCGTGTAAAAGATCTATTCTGTGGCTGTGTTGCTATATAAATAAATAAATAAATAAATAAATAAATAAAAAGAGAGAAAGAGAGAGCTAGAGAGAGAGAGCGAGAGAGACTGCGCCTTTTTAAATGGATTCATTCATTAAGTTGAAATTGTGCATGAAATTTAGAGGTGCAGTAGTATCTAAACTAAATATCACATGTGATAACTGCTGCAAAAGCAAACAGATAAAAGAAAAGCGTGAAAGACTGACTACTCAAACAAGGATCATAGGTTGAGAGGGACATTTTGTTCAACTTGTGTGCAACACTTTGTGCCTTGTTAAAACTTGCAACTACACTGTGCCATTTCTTGTGAAAGGGTGAAGTCCTAACTTGCAGTTTTACACTGTAGAAATCATGTGGGGTTTTCAGAGCAGCATCTTCTTCAAAAGCAGTCAAGAATCTAGAGCAGAACACATATTAACATACACAATCCCCCTCCACAATGGTGTGATTGGCTCACCATGCTGCCAGCCAGTGGGGTAGTAAGGAACTCCGGGCACTCCTCTTCAGATCCCTCCCTCTCCTCCAGTCTACAGGGCTGAGCCGTGCCAGCAAAGGTTCCTGCCAACGTAAAAGAAAAAAACATACTACCTTCAGCCTCGTTTGTGTGGGCAGCTGTAAAGTCTGCTGTTCCTTAAAGGGCTAGATTTGAAAACTTTGTGGTTAGAGTACAGCATGCAGAATAAATGACACTAAAACCATAAAACTGTTCTATATAGAATAATTTCATTCAAAAACTGACTGACCACAACATTAAATATCCAACATTTCTCCCAAAAGTATCAGAGGCAAAAGACTGCCTGGGAGCAGAAGTGCTCTACATACTATATGAGGTCAAGCCAGTGTAAAAAAAACAAACCCCACACATGCAGTGCACCAGCTAGACATGCGGGAACGTGTACGACGTGTAGTCTGACACCACTATAGAGACACTGGAACAGATCAGCTGAGCTGAATGAAGACACTCTGATTTACAGGAAATGCTAACTCAACATTCCCTGTCAGATTATCAGCATTCAAACAGATAACCGCAGGAGGAGACGGTAAGTGAGGACAAACTCCAAATATTTTCTCCACACCCAAATGAACAGAATGAGCAGAGGCAAATATCTAAGTCTAAAACCATGCCTGTGAGGCTGTGAAATTTCTTCTATAGTGACAACTTGTAGAAACTCAAGGGACTTAAAGCTTAATCCTATGCTTTACTGTGCATCTCTTGTATAGGTACATTAAAAAAAAGGATTTCAGAACAGTGCAATGCATTAGTACAGTGGCTGCACACATTAGAGACCAGCTTGAAACAAAACCCTTTACTAACTGAATGATTGAATGACAGACATCGCATTCAGGAGGAAGTTTAAAGAAAAAAAAAAGAGAAGAGATTTCACAGCCAGTCAGACAAAAAAAAAAAAAGGGGGGGGGGGGGGGGGGAGAGTTTTCCCTTTCCTTTGAAAAAAAGCCTCACCACCACCCTTCCCAAAAGACCACACCCCCACCCTTTTTTCCTTTTTTTTTTCCC
>JBBBVU010000016.1:3179832-3190213 GCA_037177055.1 Atherinosoma microstoma | reverse complement strand
TCTCACCATCCATCCAACAACACCCCCCCCCCCACACACACACACACACACACACACACACCAATTATGAGATAACCCTGCTATAATTAAATAATATCTTCTCCTTTGAAGTTTTTTTTTTTTTTTTTTACCATTTCAGTAGTGCAAATTTTTGGCAAATTAGATACAAATAATTACATGCCTTTTGGGGCTATAGGACAGCTACCCAGTTTGCCTACTTGGTTTATCCATGATTTACAGTCCTATGATCTTTTTTACTCCCTTCATCACCCTTCAGAAAAAAGAGGAAGAAAGAGACGGAGTTGCCTGAACACCTGTTTACAGCTCCCACCCAGTGTGAACAGTATAAGACAAGCCCACTTGTAAAAGCTCAGTAAATCTATCACACATACAGATTAAAAGGCTCACCTCTTCACAGCAAGGGGATCTTCGGATTGGGTTGCACCCTGTGGCACTTAATTTATGACACCCAGCACCCATTCTGCTTGTCAGAACAGGCTGATCTTGTCACTCTCCACAGCAGATGTAGATAGAAGGCATGAAAGTGAGAAACTGGATGTGAACCACAGCAAAGACTTTCTCAGATAAACCACCAATGCTTGATCTTTTCTGATTATCTATGAAAATATTTACACGATTGATTTGCAAACTCCGGGTGAGAGCGGCTCCATGTCAGAGCGGAGGTGATGTTTGAACCTCTAAAGAATTGTTATCGTCTGTTTGTGATCTGACACCCAAAGCGCTGTGTGTGTGTGAGAAGACACCCAGAGCCATGACAAATGACCCAGGAGGCAGATCTTTGGGTAGTTAGCTATCTGAGTGTCTGTTCTCTTTCCAGGGCTTTGGGGCAGGAAACTTCAAGTCTCTCTTTGAGGCCATAGAGAAGGACCAAGACGCCAGGGGCAACCTCACTGTGCTGACACCCAAAGGGCAAACCCAAGCATTTTAATGATCCTCCGACTACTGCTGCCAAACCACACAGACTCTACAAGGCTATATGTCTCTGGGCTACACTTCAGAGGCGATCAACAACACTCACCACAACGGCAGTAGCTCTGTCAAACACATATAAGTGTTGAATATCTTCATGTGACAAGCTGCGGGGGTTATCGGTTATGGGGCAAACTACCTGTAGATTTGACTGTGTTTGGCTAAATAAAGGAACTAATAATCATCGGCATTGACATGTAAGTTTGAGGAAATGTCCATATGTCAAAAGAATCATTGGCACTTATTTGCTATTTTCAGAAGGAAACAGAATATTTCCAACAGACCTATGGGTGTAGGCCTACAGTTGACCTAAAGCTGCTACAAGAAGAATGGAAGCTTAGCTTTGGCAAAGCCATACAGAAAAAGATATTGTATTTATGTAACCCCTAAACACAACAAATTATAAACCCATGATGACAATAAAAGAATATATTTGGAAGAAATAACCCAACACATTGAATAAATCATATACTGTTACACTTTGGTTTCATTTATTTTATACTTAAATTGGTTGAAACTGTTAGCTTTGGACAGAGCTAACAGTTAGCTTGAGTCAGAGCATAGCTAGCTGGTTCCCACTGTGGTAGCAAAATAAAGCTACACTAAAGTTGAGCTAAGCTAACTGTGTGCTAGATGGCCCCTTCGTGATTTGAGTACATACTTTAAAGTGATGTTCTCATTTAACTGTCATTTAAAAAAGGAAAAGCAATGCATGCCCTAAAATATTAAACTATTTAATTCAAATACACAACTCCGAGTCATGTCTTTATAACTGATACATCTAGTGTGGTAAAGGTGATTTAAAAAACAAAACAAAAAAACAACTTTGTCATTATCTAATCCATGCTATTCAAATCCAGAATGAAATATATGGTACCAGAAAGAACAGTTGAATGTAATCATTCAGTACTGCCTGTATTACTGGGGTTTGAAAAGCTCATTCATTAATGTTTGTGATCAAACTATAAATGATAAAAGTCACAACTGCCAGCTAAAGTGTGCTGAAGAGTACAAACTCTGTAACATCTCCAATGTAAGTATAGATACTAATAAAATGCATTTAAAAAAAAACAAACATATCCAACACCAAATTAAAACAATTTCAGTCTCTTCACATAAAAAACAACACGCAGCATAGTAACATATTACATTTCATGGTTTATATCTCCTTCTCTCTGCCATAGGTTTCCATATTACCTCATAATCTTTAGCACCACACTGACTTATTATCCTGCATTTAATTTTGACATTAATATTCATATCTATTTTTTTAATTTTTTTTACCCACAATCAAAAAAGTACAATCTCCTACCACATGATCTTGTCATTATGATGTATTAGACAAAGTTCAGGTGAGAATTTATATTAATAGTAATTCATTGTAGCTCTGAATTTGAATGTAATTTTATACTATAAACACATTTGATTTTAATGAGGAAAAAAAAATCACACTCAGATTTTATTTCAAAATAATTTATTTGCTTATAATTGGAATGAAGACAGGTTGATACATTTGCGATGGCACCAGTCAGTTTCCATACAGAAACATTCAGTCTATACAGAAACCATTCTTTCAAACCTGGACAAAATGGATAAATATATTAGTAAATAAATATATTAGTGACATGTCACTATATTGAAATGTTCTATTATATATAAAATACAACACTATTTCATTTCTGTTTTTGTTGTTCTCTCTTTATACACAAAGTATCCAAAATATACTGATATATCCCTTAAAAGTTCTGGAGGGACTTTTTTTTTTCTTTACTCTGTTAGAAAAGGCAGTTTCAGCTCATAATTCTTGGAAAAACAAACAAACAAAAAGAAATAAACCCAAACACATAAACAATACGAAGAGAAAGATGCTGAACGGGATGAAATCACAACCAGAGATTCTGCAGTGTTTTCTAAAATGCTACTTTCACGTGTTGAAGGTTTTGGGCTTGTTTACATTAATACTATGAGTTTTTACCTTTGTTTTTTCTTTTCATATAAAATCTGCTAAAACCAAAGTGCTGCTGATAATTCAGTCATTTTCGTCTTAGTCTCTGGGACTGTTTTGGGGCAGAAAAAGGCGACCCTGATACTTTCGCTAAAAGGAACTCTGTGTTCCACATTCAAACTCGAACTCACATTCAAAGTGAGGTATTCGTAAGAGAGAGTACAACAGACAGATTCTGCATGATTGTCAAAAAAGGAATTTCCACTTTTAGTCGAATTGTCAGTGAAGGGGTACGGTGAGATTTGAAAGGGAGGAACACAAGCAGCACGGTTAGCTGTGTTCAGGATTTGGCCTCTTTGGTTCGACAGGTAAGAGCTGTGTCTTGGGAGCTTCCTGATTTAAACTGAATGAATAAGGCACATGTGAGAGTTTAGTAAGTGCTATTTCTTATGCATCCGTAAGCCCTTTCTCTGCTGCAGTCTGACTGCCAAAAATAAAAATAAAAATCCCTTCACGTTTTCACTGAGAGAAAAATCTAAACTAAAGCAGAATTATTATTCATTTGATCTCAGCTTATTTAGTTCTGGTTAAGTAGGACAATTGAAATCTGATGGCCAGTGAAGCTGATGTTCATCTACACAGTTTAAAGTTTCCAGTCACGGCTAAATGGGAAGTCCAGGTAACAAAGATTCAAACTTGTATTTTTTTAATTTACTGTTTTTTTTTGTTGTTTTTTTTGTGGGGGGGTGGAGTAGACATTTTATTTCTATTTGTCAAGATGTGCGAATTCTTTATTTAAAAAAGAAACAAAGGGTTTTTCACCTGTAGTGGTGTTATTACTGTAACTGTGATGAAGTATCCCCATTTTTCCAGTGTTTGATTGTTCCTGAGACGTTTCTCAGATTCAAAATCATCGGCAAAGCACACCAAGCTTCTTTTTAGAAAAAAAAAACTAAACAAAAAAAAACTGGTGCTGTGGTAACAGCCTGAGCTGACGCTTTTGGCTGCTAACTATCTAGCATGGCTTTGCTCCATCTTTATTCTGCATAACAATCCTTTTATTTTGTTTCTATGGTTGCAATGCAGAAGATATTTCTAGAGCTTCAGATTCTGGAAGACAAGGGGTGGGGGGGTATGTTTCTGTGGAGCACAATAAAACATCATAATGAATGAAAGAAACAGAGGATATGGAGGCTACGGTCTGAGCCCAAACATCTGAAGTAAAATGACAAAAAAAACATGACAATAGCTTGTAATGACAATAACATGATTCAGTCAAACCGGTCTGTTTTTAAAGGTGAAAAATGTACAAACAAACAAAAAAAACAACAGCTGCCATTATTGAAAAAATGAAACCAAACCCCATATGTGACGCTCAGCAACCTCAGCAGGGGCTGAGCATACACCTTTCTCTCCATTTGGACAAGCCAGACTGCCAAGAGGGTAACTTTTGTTGAGTTTGTTGGAGCTACATTGTTATGAGACTGGAAAAAAAAAATAAAAATAAAATCACTACAGCAGTACCTTAAAAGACCCTCTGTGTGAGGCGTGTTAGGAAATCTGAGCTGAGGTAGGCTGGAGAGAAAAGCATTTCTCAGCTGAGACTGGACTCAGCGACGGAAGGTGAAGTTTGAGCTAGTGAAAGTTTAAGTACCTCTACGATTAATCAAGTTACGTTGTACTAGAGCGACTGATGCAGAGATGGAGTCTCACTTCATAGGGGCTCAACACCCTAAGCAAGGATCATTTCTTGGCTGTCGTCAAGGAGCACGGAAACTTGTGGGCTTGCAAATATTACTCTTGCAACTGATGAGCTGCAAGAACTTTTTGCCCTCTTTGTGTTTCCCCAGCAACACCCCAACTTCACAGATACAAATTATTAAGTATATTCATATTAAATATAATGAAGGGTTGAAATAAAGACACTTTCATTATGTGAGCAGGGGAATTATCCAGGGGGGGTATGGACTGGACGAAGGCATTGCTGGTGGAATTTTGTGGAAGACATGAAGAGCCAATGAGAGTCTTCTCCTTTCTGGCTCCTGCGTAGCAGTTGGGGATGCAACATGTTCTCACACCCCAGACTCCTCTTCTGATCCTGTAAATACAAGAACAGCTCATGTCACATTTAAAATATGATAAAAGGATTAATAAAAACAAACACACCAAGCAGGATAACTTCTTGAAAAAACTGCTACAACAATAATTTCCCTCTAAGAGGGATAAATAATGATTTCATTTCATTCATTCATTCATTTCTTGTGTTTGCACGTTCTTCATTTTCATCTCTGTTAATGTTTTGCGTTAAAATGATTTTACGGCAGAAGGCATGGTTCTTCCTTTTACATCAAGGTAGGAAATGATTAGTTACAGACTACAAGTATTTTTCAGAGGCCATATAGACACCCTGAGGCCGTTGTTCCCAACCTATTTTCCTTGAGGACCCCTTCATACAACTACAAAAAGCTATGGACCCCCACTCTGACTGAGTTCTGTCCTTTATAAAACCAAGTTAAGGTAATTATCAACATGCAACATTTTTTTCTTTTTCAATATGAAGAAATCATCTGCGCTGTGGCATTACTCAGACATGTTTCATTAATGAATGGTGCAAGAAAAATAAAAAAATACCAGGATAGGCATGAACTACTCCACATCTGTAGCTCCTCTAGCTTGCTGACCTCACAAAACTACACAGCACATGGATGAAAATTGATTGGAAGCACAGGGTGTGGCTGACTAAGAAGCATTTTTACTTTTGACTGAGCATATAAATGCTTTAAAATATTATTGTATAGCAGATTTTTATGTCTTTTTACTCCCTTTTTGGACCTAGTTACAAAAGTTTGTTTTCAGGCTCTCAAAATGCCAGGTCCATGTTGACAAAATGTCAAAATGATAGAAAAAAACCCACCTAAGTTTATACACCTCAACCTGTCTCTGTGTGGACATGGTCTGAATTTAAACAATCACACATGCTCTGGACCACCTGTCCTCTCTGGGACATGGTGGCCATCCATCAACCATCCAAAACTCCATTTATCTGGACAATCCTGCGTAGCATGGCCTTCATGAAAATTAGCCGCCCACTGCAAATGAATCTCTTTGTGAGCATAGGTTAAGGGTGGCTGAATTACAAGTTAATGCAAAACTTCAGCCTCTGGAGTTTCCTGCATTGAGAGGTTCTTCCAGGGACACCAGCAGCTTCAAATTCCTGCCTGCTGTTTACCAGTGGCTTGTTAACAGCTGCAGTCTTAATACAATGTATTTACCATTTGCTCTCTGAATCACATAATTATCTCTAACAGTATAGTGATCTTGCTTAAGTGAAACATCCAATGTTTTCAATTCTTCTACAAAACATAGCACTATTTCATGTTTTCCATCCTCTAACACCACACACTCATTGCATGCCATTAAAGACAAAGAGCTAATACCCACCCTGATTGTGGTGAAATGGTTGGCAGTATAAACAAATGTCTGTGTTGCGGTCCCCAGCAGGCTCATGGTGGAACCTGCAGGGGGGCCTGTCCATAGAAGTCCCAGGTCCCATGAGCTGAGGTTCTGAACGGGCCTGCTGGACCCGTTTCTGCCATACCACCCGGGCCCCGGCACAGCAAGGCCAGTCCTCTATCCCTCCAGAGTCCAGAATGAGAGGTACGGGGAGTAAAGCAGGGTGCAGCTCAGGGGGTGAGCAGCAGAAGCCCGGGCCCTGACCGTAGTGGATGTGGATGCTGTGGTCGTCCTGCAGATCCAGGCTCTGGTGAAAGCGAACGGAGGGGCCGTCAAGCAGACAGCCTCCCATTCGCCCAAGAGGAGCAGGAGGGTGTCCGTGTCCTTGGTGGCAGCAGTGGGACTGGAGCTGTAATGGGATTGGGGACACTAGGACAGAGGGTCCTGTGGGCTTGCTGGGATCGCAGTCTTGACAGTCTGTCCCAGGGCTGGGCCGATCAGTGGGCTCTGGCTTGGGGCAGTGACAGGGGCCGTGCTTTGGGGCACACACAGCTGAGTCTTTGTCAAGGACGAGAGTAGAGGGTGCAGCAGCCGCCGCGGCAGCCCCCTGCTCCTCATCCGAGCCTCTGTTCGGGCCCTGGCTGTGCTCCCCCTCTTCATAGTGGTGGTGTCTGTGGCGATGGTAGTGGATGTGGCTAAAAACAGTCTGAGGCTGTTCTTCAGGACAGCCCGCTTTGTTCACAACAGAATCCAGAGATCTGGGCCGGGCTTGGGCACCAGCCTCCAGGCTGTTTCTGCGGGGAGCGCAGCCAGGACCTGGCCCATAATACACAAATGGATCATAGTCACTACTCAGAGAGCTACGAAAGGTGGACCAGCTGCCATAAACTCCCTGCAGGGACACGTCAGTACAGTTAAGGACCGAGTCACTGGAAGAACCGTGACAGGGCCCTGAGCTGGAGTCACTTGCTGGCCCATCGGCCAGGTATCCACTGCGTTCCGTGTGGTAGCTGCCGCCCGAGCAGCTTCCCTCGTCCTGCCGGCTGTGGGCTGCTGCTCCACGGGTCTGCGGTGTGATGGACACAGTGCGTTGCAGTCTTGAGCTGGATGCGTTGCGCTGGGCTGGACAGGACGAACGGTAATTGTGGCAGGGCCGACGGGGGGTGTAGTGGTGGCCGGAAGTTCTGCAGTTACCTCCAATCCTGTGGGACCTCCCAGGACCTTCTGCAGAAAGGTGATACCCACAGCCTCCACCCTGCTGCCTGCTGTTGAGAAAATGAAGAGTCTGAGTGTCCATGGGAGAAGAGACACTGTAGTGGCCCAAATTGGGATAGGGTCCAGAGGGCCCACGGGGATAGTGGGGCCTCATAGAGAAGGGAATAGCATGCGGTGGAAAGGCGTGGTTGTGAGGGCTGCCGTAAGTTGGAGGATGCAGGAAACCCTGGCTTTGCTCCGGACTCTGCTGCGATCTGTTCCTCTGATGCTGCCGCTCAGTACCTGTCAAACACAGCAACAGTCACCATATGAAGGCAAACATTTTTATAGAGCGTCATAACATTTACCTTTTAAAAATTCACAGACATTGTCCTAAAGAGATCTTAGATATTATCAGTCAAACTGTTAACATACTTCAAATTTCCATTTCCAACAAAGAGCAATTTTGATGTGGCTAATTCAAGCAGTTTGAACTTAAACGTAACTAAAAACAATGGTAGCCTTACCCATGATATTGTGCATGCAGAGTGGACAGGTGCGGTGCTGCAGCAGCCAAGGGTCCACACAGTCTTTATGGAACTCATGAGCACAAGAAATGATCCTCAGGTGCTGGGATGGAAACGAGACAGATGCCGGTTTGTGTCTTTACAACCACTAAAAACCAGCTAGACATACAGATATAGTACAGCCCTCCTACCTGTCCATCCTGGAACTCCTCCAGGCAAATAGCACAGACGGGACTTGAGTTGGAGCTGCTGGCCGAGCCCCAAGCCCCACGGCGGTGCTGGGAGCCCGAGCAGCTTTGGGAGCTGTACGTTTTTGTCTCCAGTCGACTAATGGCTCGCATGGTCTGCTGGTGGACAGAGTCCTGGGTACACAGGGAGTGGAGAGTTGTATAAACCAGTTGAAATGTCTTTATTTGACTTGTAAGTCCCGATAATGTTGCCATCACTCACCCAGGTCCTGTTGGACTTGCACTTGTAGCGGAAAGCAAAGATTAGGACAATGGTGAAAATGACCAAGACGATGGTGAGCAGGATGCTCACATCATAATGTTGCTGAAAACAGAATGAACAATGTTACGATGTTGTCAACACATTTTACTCTACACGAGTGTGTGTATTCCTTTCCTATGTGGGGAACTGAGTGTTTGGTGTGTGCATTTGCGATCAGTTCTTACCCACTTAGCCTCTATCTTTATCTCAATAACAACATTGGCCTCCTCGTTCTTGTTAACCAAATCCATCAGTTCCTCAGCATCATCGGAATATACCAGAACAACCGGACGTGAAAGGGAGTCTGTTTCTCGTAGCTGAGTGCGTGTTTGCGCGTCACATTGAGATGGAAAAAGAAACAGAAAAGGAAACGCAAGATAAGCAACTATAGGTGATATTTCTGGTTTTCATCCCACATTTATCATAAAAAGGAAAGAGCAACGGTTAGAGGTGCACAGCTCACCTCAGCGGCAGCGTTGGCGTCATCACTGACATCAAAGATGACCGCCTGCGCTCCTTTATCCAGCGCCATGCGGGCCTGAAGGAGACAGAAAAAGAAAGCATGAAGTTAAAGCACAAAGTGCACGGATGGCATTGGGTCACATTTAAGGCAGTTATGAGTAAATATGTGCATGTGAACTGAGCGGTCACTAGGTGGCAGTCATATTATGAGTCCCAGACCTCACGAGGGAAACCAAAGCACTGCTCCTCCAGCCATTTTTCTGCCTGATGCTGGAGCCAAACTCCAGGCTAGAAAGTGCTTTAAACACTCCAAACCATTCTCCAGTTTTTCTAGAGACTGTAGTGACATGAAACTGGGAATGATCATATGATAGTGTGAAAACAAAAGGGGGGAAATACCACATGACAAAAAGTAAGTTCTATATCTCTCTAACAGGCAAATGAGACCAATTTTGTATTCAAATTAGGCTCTGAAAATCTACTGCAGCTCTCCCCCTCTGTTTCTTTCATGTTGACATTTAACTGTGTGATTTTTTTAGCAAGCAAGGTGGCAGATAAGCAAGTTTTTTGTTTTTATTAACTTGAACGCACTTTCTAATATGTGTTAGGATGCAGATTGGAACGGGAAATTTGCTGGTAACTTTAAGTTACCTTCAGGCTACCTCTTCCAGCAGCCTACACCAAAACAACAACAACAGCACTTAGGCTCAGTTTCAACTTTTCCTGCATGTGAAAAGCTGAGTGTGTGAGTCAGGTGGTTAACTGATGATATAAAAAAAATGAATGGAAGTGTTTTTAAAGGCGATCCTGTGTAGCCTGGGGCAACACCAAGCTCCGTATGTTGCTGGTTAATCTATACCATGCAAGGAGCTGGCATCCAAGTTTGTGAAGGCTGAATTTTGCTACTCAGGTATTCAATTAACAGTTTGTGGAAGAAAAAACAAACAAAATGCAACGATTTGCAAATTGCATAAACCCATATCTTATTCCCAATGGAACAAAAACAACGTATCGGATGTTGAAACTGAGACATTTAACCATTTCATGGAAAATATCAGGTCATGATTTGATACAATGTGTTGTTTTTCCATAGCCAGGCAATTATTTAGAAACTGGCTTGTATGAACACAGCTATTATTAATTGGACTAATATTGATTTGTTTTAATTGGATCACAATTAATTGGCTTGAATTGATTATGTCTGTAAAGTACCTCGAGATGACTTTTAACTCATTTTAAGCACATCTAAAAGAAAGTTGGAGCAGGGTGATGTTCACCGTGGAGTAGGATTCTCTATTTAACAACTGTCTGTAAACGTCCG
>JBBBVU010000016.1:3151674-3169156 GCA_037177055.1 Atherinosoma microstoma | reverse complement strand
CCCTCCCTGAGCCGGGTTCTGCTGGAGGTTTTTCCTTCCTGTTAAAAGGGAGTTTTTCCTTTCCACTGTCACCTCAAGCATGCTCAGGATGGGGGATTGGATCAAAGTCAAAATTCAATGCAATCTGTTGGTTTCCTTAGCTAGGCTATTATTCGTTATGAATTGGCTTGTATAAATACTGACTGGATGACAACAGATTGACTGTAATTGATTGTATGTGAAGTGTTCTGAGATGACATTGTCATAAATTGGCGCTGTACAAATAAAGCCGAATTGAATTGAAAGACGGATGCTGAATTAGCTGTTGTTAGGGGGCGCCATAGTCTGCCAAAGTTCAGTATTGTGGCTTTAAAAACGGGGATGTGACGCTACCATGAAAAGGAATTTAGAGGTATAATTATTGAAAACATGAAAAGGCTGTATTACAGTACCAGTGAAAAGTTTGGACACACCTTCCTTTTTAGATTTAATGGATAGGTGTGTCCAAACTTTTGATTGGTACAGTATGTTGTACTGAACAGTGGGGTTAAAACTATTTGTGCCACACAGGCCATTCAGAGTGTAACTCTTCACCTTTTGCTATAACATTCTAAAAACTAGAGGGGATTCCACTCAGTGGTCCTCACTCTATATGCGCAGCCAATATAACTATTACGGCTCACACAGGCTGATAGTTAGCTTTACCTCTGCAATTGTCTGCACTAAATGGCCACCAATGACTTTAAGTTGCCTTGTGTGCTTCTTTGTCTCCACTGGACACACCCCCAGAATTACAGAGCAGAGTGAGGTGCTTATTTTTTTCACGGGTAATTCTATATAATTGGCCAACTTGGCAAATCCTTTAAATTTGGAAAGGTTGGCAGAGGCACTATGGGAATGTGCGTGGCAGGATATGTTTCCAGTATCATCAGAGTAAGCGCTCCCTTTCAACGTGTGGGTCCACATAAAAGAAAATGCTCAAATTTCAAATGAACTGTTCTTGATGGCTTATAGGTATCTACCCCATGCAAAGCCGAGTCAAAATAGATTTATTGTATCCCAGTAAATGTGCCCTTGCCAAAGCCAAAGGGGAGCCAGTAAAAAAAAAAAAAAAAGAAGAAAAAAAAAGTTAAAGGGACAGAGATGAAGAAAGAAAGAAAGAAAGAGGAGAAGAGTGAGACAGTGAAGGGTGAGAGGACACAAGGAAATGTCTTTTTTTATGGGAATGTTTCACTTAATCTCATAAAGGCAGTGTGAAAAGCTCCATCTGTTTGCTGAGCAGTTCAAAAGAGACTCCACATGCCTCCGCTTGCTGCTATATAAAAACAACATTCTAATGCAGATCTTAAAGAGGGCCAGCGGCTCAGCCTGCACAATGAGAAGTGGGATGTGCCAGACACACTGATGGAGGTTGGGCGGGTGGAAAGAGAATTAAGTGGGAATGCGAGCAGCAAAAAAAGGACTGAGGCAAAGAGTCGTGACAGAGTCTAATCAAAGCAACATATTTAGTTGTCAACGGCGCTGTTTGCGACCAAGTCGACCTGATCTTGAGACAGTCAGACAGACTGACTGACAAACTGGTAGGGACTGGCATGGGTCACCCACTGGCCTTGCCTGCCACTCCCCTGAATCAACCCATTCAACTCTCCACCTCTCTGACTCCCCTTTCTCCCTCTTCATGTTTCACCATGAGACTTCCCATTCGCTTTTGTCATTAATAGAAGAATGTCCTGGCAAGAATGACAGCTTGTGGTTTAGCATGGCTCCTCAGCAGAGATTCAAGGACAGCACCTTTATATTAAGGGTCTTTGAAGATAAAACTGGGCTTTCCCCCTTTCCAATAAAACCATCTCCAACAGGCACCAGAATCATCTATCTCCATGCTGAGGAAGCGAAAGGAAAAAAAACAAACACCACAGATCACTCAAGAATATATAATCTCAGAAAACTTCTTTGATCCATTCAAACATTAGGAACCAGCGGTCCAATAGACTACAGTGTCATGCCTCTGTAGTCTGGTTTTCCTGCACTTTGGTGCCTCTGCACACCTCCAGGCCTCCTCTCCCCACAGTTGAGGCAAGACCGGGCCTATCTGCAAAGTTATTTTGACGAGCCACCCCTCTAAAAATCTCCAGGGTTCAAACTGTTGGAGGATCAAAGGACTAATACTGCAGCAATAATAAATTACTGCCCTATGAACGTCTCATTCATCAGGGAGAGGCAGCGTTATAGTACACTTGTAACTGCAGGGCCATTAAGCTCTCATCATATGATCCTATTTGCCATCCCCCTGTGGAAAAACATCTTCAGCTCTTCATGCTGAGTGAGAACGAGGGATGAACTCTTGGCCTCAGTGCCAATAATATAAATGGTTACTACACCCAAATCTCCAATACTGTAAATATTTTGGCACTTCATCTCAACCACACTGACACCTCTCTTCCCAACCAGCTGCAAGCTCAACGTGTCTCCCAACCGGTTGACACGGAGGCATTTTCACAACAAAAAAAAAAGTTGGCCGTGACTTCTTCAGTATGACAAGGCATCCTATTTTTAGCTTGGCGTTTTTCTCAGATCTTGCGTACAAAGTGCCAACGACTCTGTGATGAAACCCTGACCCACGCACGCTCCCTTTGAAGTGAAAAGTGAGAGATGCATCGACCTAATATGAACGCCTCGAGATGCATTAGCTCCTAAACACCAGAAGCCCCGCAAGAGAGCGGTGTGTTTGCCCTCAGGCGACAGATAAACAGCCTAGCGTGCTGAGAAGCTCATATGGCAAAAGATCAACGTGCATGCATGTTTAAATATGCGTGTGCACAAACACAAAAACGGCGTGTTAGGGAAGAAATTCTCGCCTTTTTTTTCTCCATTTCTTTAACACATTAGTTAATGTTACTGTCCAACTGCTAAGATAATGTCATCTTTCCGTGTAAATGAGCTCGTGCTAGGGGTAATTAGGGTGAAAGTAAACTGTAAAACATTTCCAGCTGCTTTGAGTTTGGCGAGAGCTGCAAGACCGACTCATAAAACTTTCATAAGTTCATTGAATTTGACATGACGGGCTTAAAAAAAAAAAAAAATGACGTAGAGACAATGAGACAGACAAGAGACCATGCATGGCTTTTACAGTAACCAACTTCCTGTTGTGTTAAATAAAAAAACAAGAAAAAAAGGAAGTTGGTTGCTGTAGATTAACCAAATGATGTTGCCCAGATGATTAAACACAGTGTGAACATCTGGTGCTGCAGCTCATAGGAGCTCATAAGATGTGCTTCATAAAAGAGCCAAATTGCTGCAATTTGCATGTTAATCTAGCTCCTTTTTTTTTTTTTTTTTAGCTTATTCATTAGTTAAATGTAAATACAAATGGGCAAAACTTTTATAAACAGTTGATATATGCTTGGAAAAAAGTGGAGCAGGGTCCTCTGGGTCCTGCATGTGTGTCATAAGTACTCAACTTTTCTAACTAAGAGAACATAATTCATACATTGAAGGTTTGTATGCGTGATGATTTTTTTCTTTTGTGTAAACACTGTGATTCTTGTTGTAAAACCTATTTCAAGACATGCAGTTACTCACCAGGAATGTCTTCCCATTTGCTGTTAAGCATACTGTCCAGATCAGGTACTTTCTCAGCATATTTGAAAGCTAATGCAATTTATATAATTGGTGCAGTCCAAGTTGACAATGTAATCAGACCCATTCACTGTCCCAGACTCAGCTAGTTGTCACTTGTCTGTTGTTCAATATGATTATACTCAGGACGTTTACATGGCAATAGAAACAACTCATTATTGTGTTAATGCTTGTAAACACGTCTCTTCAACATGTAAAATTTGTGTTCTTAAAACTGGGATCCCACAAGCAAATCATGGAGTTGGAGGGCGAATAACTCCTGCACGTGTATGCTCAACCAATCTCAAAGACATGTAAGATAGAAATGTACCTTGACTTAATAGGTTTATTAGTCTTGTGACTGTTAATAAACTAAAATTCTTTTTTTGTAACGATATTTATAAATTCTAACTGCCATGATAAAAATGCGTCCAAGTAAAGCTGCAAATAAAACATGGACTCAGATGCCTCTTTCCACTTTTCATTAAAAGAAAAGCCAAAATATTAGTTCTGACACACTCCACGATCCAAAAACAAACGAGCTGTTTCTATTTTAAAGAGGCACTGCAGACATCTCACTGCTTGGGTACAAAAAGTTTGTGGTCACAGGAGAAAACCCTGTATTAGCCGCCCATACCTACAATAACCACACGGAGCTGGTACACAACCGGTGTGTCATTTCAGTGAGAGGAAAGGAAAATGGAACAGCAGAGACGTGAGAAAGGGAGAGCAACAAGCTGCTAATCTGCAGTCATCGGGGGAAAGAGAGCCAGCAAACAGCACATCTTCCAGATCTTATGTGTGTGTTGGGAGGAGAGTTTGCTGTGCCGTCAGCTCAGAGTCAATGTTTAGCTTAGCAACGCTGGCATTCGGCGGGAAATCTACAAGGCATGACAGGATGAGTGGAGAGAGAGCGCAGCAAGAGACCCTCTGCAAATCACTCACACCTTGTTGGGAAAAGTGATGACAGCGCTGGACAGAACTGAACGTCAACAATGCTGCAGGTCAAGGTGACGTGCTAAGCTGTGACCTGCAGGCCTGTCTAACCTTGGACTTTCACAGAGGAGCTCAAATGCTCCTGGTATTTAACAGACCGAAGGATTTCTGAGTCATATATATATATAAACCATCAGTGCTTTCAGGGTGCACCTTGGTTTGCAGTGGGTCATAATGTGTTGGTTTGTAGGTGGAAAGTGTGTTTAGCAAAAACCTGAGGTGTCCATCTGTAACTACACTGATATAAACAACTATTCATCTTTTATGTATCTTAATGGAGATTCCCGGCTTTGCTTAAGTGGTTAAAAAAAGTCTCATGAGCCAAAAGGACCGTGCTGTGCTTTTGTATTCCAACTGCTCACCTGAACACACACTTTAAATCAGTGTGTTTTTCTTTTTTTGTGTCTTGCAGGCCACCAAAATCACTCTTCCAAAAACCACACTTGACTGTGAAATGCAAAAGGACACCACTTGTTTTTGAAGTGGTGACAAAAAGAGGAATGCACTTCCCACTAAGTAGGGAAACCTGAAGTACACTTCTCATTGTTGGGCTGCTCACTAAGCAAATCTCTCTGTGAAAGGTCTCCCCCACCAACAAAGGCTTGTCCCAATGCTTAATAATCCCCCCCCCCCAGTTGCACAGACCTGCTATTAAAGCTACACCACTGTACAGTACAGCCGCTGCCGCACCCACCTCGTCTGTGAACTTCCATTGTCCCAATTGGGAAATTTCTCTGGAGATAAGTCAGACCACGGAGGGTTAAGGCACAAAACAGTGAGTACGGCAGCTGTCTGTTGCTAATGTGGGGGTAAACTTCCAGAAGCTGCCTCCAACACCTCCAGTCAACAATCAGCAATGCCAACCTTGCTATGGTGGCTGTGGTTAGGAAAACATTCCCATGGTTTAGAAATCCGAGAATACATTCTCATGTTTGTGTGGCCACAACAGCAGACTTATCAGCAGTTTCTCTAACCTTGGACTTCTAACACGAGCTTCTCAGTTACACTCCAACTTGGTTTCCAAGTTTCTCTTTTTTCTGTGGAGCATTATAGAAATTAAGCATTTCAAAATTCAGTGACTCTTCTTACAAATTTTCAATAAATGGTAAAAGCAAAGACAAAATTCTTATCATGCTAGTAACTAGGCTTTGGGCTATGTAATAAAATTACAAAGTTATGTGGCTGGGATGCTGCTTCATGAGGAGCAATGACTTACAATTATAACCACAAATACAGATAATTACAAAGTCAAATCCATGGGAATAGGAAAACAAAACAAAATAAAACCCTGACAATTGCTGGTGCAGACTCCAGCTTCCCTGTGACCTTGCTTTGAAATAAGCGGTATAGAAAATAGATGGCTGGGTGGATGGAATGCAAAACAAAACAACACAAGCAAATGTAACACCTAAATACCCGTAGCTATATGAAACATAAATACACTACCAGTCAAAAGTTTGATGTCACTGTGCCATCAAACAAGAGTTTTATGGTTGGAAAGTTACGTAATGTATCTTTAACATTATGACTTTTCAAATAAAATAACGGATATTTTCATATTACAAATTCTACAATCAGCTTTTCAACACTGAAACACAGACGGATGCTGCTTCTTTTTCAGATGTTGCTCATTTCTGACCAGAACCACCACACTCGCTGGCCTCGGGGTGTCTGCCCCCCTTCCCTTCTTCCACATAATGCTATGATCCCATTCTGTCCTTGCATGTGATTAGCCACAAAGTGTGCCCATCAAACTAAAGTCCCGTCACGTCCCTTCCTGCATGGATTCTCAGTGGAGCCGAGCAGGAGCGCCTGATTTGACTCTCCTCTCGTTCGCTACAAAAAAACAACGTTAATGCATCACCTGCCAAAGCTTTTATTTAATTGGATTTTAATCCACATTGGGTGGCAGGATATAATTTGGAGCTCTCCTAATCATACTCACACTTAGCAGAGATTGTTATTTAAAAGGTGCAGCAGTAAACCTTAAATTGTCTTTCCCATTTCCATTGGTGCCACTTTATTTCTACATTATTGTTTGACTTATGAAAAGGTACATTTTCATTTAGTTACGGAACAAATTTATAAGTATACTTTTCTGCTTTACCAGGCTCATGTCCATTACCAATGACATAAAAATGCCATAATATGGTCTATGTTACCGTGGTTACAACAAACACCCTTTTGCTTCCATGTTGGTGTAGGCTAGTGGTTGCTAACTGGAAACAAACAAAATTTTTTGCAAAAACTGAGGTATATTTTACTCCTCTTTTCAAATTATGTCATTTTGTGGTACACAACACATTAAAAATGAAACAATTGTTGATGGAAATGCTCCGAATAGAGTATAAACACCGCATTGGTGCCATTTAGTAACTTTCCCTTCTAGCTAGCTACCCAGCGGCTAATGCTAATCTTAAACTTCCTGCGTTGACAGACGCCATTAACGGCAACTTTGTTATCTTTTAAAATAATATCTTTTACATTATCTTGCACAAATACTTTCTACAAGCCTTTTGTAAGATAAGTATTTAAAAAATGTATGATATAATGGAAAAGCTGAGTTTATGTTTCAAGTCCACATCAAAGAAACAATGCTCAACATGCAATAAGTCATTCAAGAATGATTTTAAATTCACTTTCCTGCACACCAAACGCTCATATTTCACCCAAATGCACGTGGACATTCACAGATAAATACATAAAACTATCATCAGCACTTACTCCAACAACAAAAAAAAGAAAAACCCAGGAGGAGAGCAGACAGCAGCTCCCGTTGGGGAGGGGTGGGGTTGTGGTTCTACTTGTGTAGGTGGATAAAGGAACAGCCTGACAAAGGTGCCCATTGTGTAGTTTTATTAAAAACTCTGACAGTGTTTAATATTTGCATCATCATGAAAAGAAGCAGAGAAAGAGGACTCCGGCTTGGGGAAAATACCTCCACAGTCTGAACACCATCTGTCTCGAAAAAACAAAATAAACTGAACAATCGCAGGAGACACGCTAATCAAACTACAAATTACATCATGGGTACAGTCAGAGCCGTAACGAATGCACTGACTGAAGAGGGTAGTCATTAGGATGCAAAGCTAAACACTTCCTGCTGAGTTATCTTCGCATTAATGTGGTGAATAACATGGCCTAAAATGTCAGCGCTGGGAAAATGGGAAGGAAAAACAGTTTCTTCAGGATCAAACAGGCATAAACAAAAGATCGTTGTTGGTTAATCTGTAACCGCTTTTGTTTCAAAAGAGTAGGAATGGCATGCAATGTCAAAGTGTCTGGAGATAAATCTGTGAAACAGTTTCAGAACAGTTAAAACAAGAGAAATATTTGTTGGTGAAGCACAACATTAACAAGGGCGCCCACACATTCCGCTGGATTTCTGGAGAACAGAGCCCTGAAACAATCAAAAAGGCCGTTTTTCTCTGAATGAAAGTTGGTCAAAGATGACCTGATTTTCAAATTTCAAGCTAAGTGACTTTTGTTTTTTTCCATCTGCTTTTATTTCAAAATCACAAGAAAGAAAAGTACCTTCAAGCAGAAGTGTGGGGGGGCCATAAAGGGTCAGCAATTAGTGCTTTTAGATACTCTGGCAAGTATCAGCGCTTGTAAATTCCTTTCCTATCTGCTTTAGAGTTTTTGCAAGTTATTGTTTGGGGAATTCTCACCCATTCATCCTGCAAAACGCCTCCATTTCTCTGAGGCATCGCTGCAGCGAGAGAGCACCGTTTTAACTTTGCCGGTCCACAAAACGTCTTTCAGATTTAATGAAATTTACAAACTTTTAATGCTGGAATTCACAGTGAAGATGTGGGAAAGGCTTGACTTTTTTTCTTTGCTTTCTTTTTATAGCCCCTCTTCTGCTTTGTGAGCGTCAATTACTGTAGTTTGATTTCCAGAGTGTCAGGCAGCTGCTTCCAGGACCTCATGGCTGATTATTATTTATTTAGATTTGAATCACCTGCCCTTCTCTCAGGCTGAGGAGAAAATTTCTATATCTAATTAGTTTCTAATAAGATAATGTGTTAATTAAGGTTTGAGACACTGGAAAAAATAGTTTGAGAGCTTCTATATCTATTTCTCCCAAATGCCTGCATTGCATTCATATTCATTGGAGATCAGTTCATCTTCTACATGCTTAGATACTCAGTAACTTAAATACCTAACAAGGATTTCCCAGATTTGCATCCCTGCCAGTTTAAAGCTAATTATGCATAGTTTTTTTTAAAAAGCGATTGCTCTAAAGATAACAAAATGCTGACGAGGAGCAGATTGGTTTACTCAAAATGACTGAAAAACAGATGATTTTAAACTGTCCCCATGTGGATTTCAAACTTTTTATGCAGTATATTTAAAGTTTATCTCACAGTGGAAACAAAATGTGATAGCGGTATTTTTTATTTTTTTTTTTCCCTCAAAAGTATTGATGAGAAAAAGTTGCACACACTGGTTTAAGATGTGAACGGTCCTCGCCAAGTCCATATGCAAAGCAAGGCCAAAGTTGCAAAAGTTAATGAGTCCGGCTTTGACTTGCAAAAAGAGAAAGAAGCAGAAAGTCTTATTTTTCTCCCTCTGAAGGCAACCGTGCAACTGTATAGCACAGGGAAGCAAATAATGAATTTTTTGGGAGAGAAATCAAAGCAAATCCAGAAGTCTGCTAACACTGACGCACTTCATACCAGCCAAAATGTCCATTGTGTATCTGCTGCTTTTTGCATTTACTCTCAAAAAGCTGAGATATTCATCTTTTTCCAGATGTTCCCCTATGTTCCTCCTCTTTGACTTGTCTCAGATGAGCTGGAGACATTGGACTTGGCTACCGAGGGAAGAAATGCCAAAGGCAGCTGCCATTTCATTTCCAGCCCCTGTCTTTGCTTTAAAAAAAAAAGAAAAAAAAAAAAGGGGGGGGGGGGACAAAAACAAGTCGAAATAGGGGTCACTGTCACCCCCTACAGACAATAAGATACAAGGAGACAAAATAGTGTCATAAGAGCCATGATTTATTCCTCCCTCAACAGGCTTCTCCTTTTCTCAACCACTTCCTGTCACTGGGACGACTCTCCCTGGTCTGAAAGTTAAACCCCAGTAGAAGACCGATAAAACCATTAAGAGCATGTTTTATGACTTGCTACTTATTTTCTTATTTAATGGAGCGCAGCCCTGCAGGCTAGTTCAGCCGTTCATCTCGAGCTGCACCACGACGGTCACATGCGATCCGCCTCAACCTCCACAGCCATCAAACTTAAATTCTATTTAGGTCGATTTAAGTTGCAAAACTTTTCCCTCTCGCATTCTGCTGCTTCCTTTCAACTCCTCCACCATCCCACCACCATCCCCCCTTTAGGCTCTGTGGGTAAATCCTGTCTCATCGCTCCAAATACGTTACGAGGAGTGATGAACCCTCAACATCAAACTCCAATTAAGTTGTCCAATTAACTCTTTAGCTCATTAGCCGCATATGCATTTGAACTTCTGCCGAATCTGAAGAAAGTACTGTTACGCTCGCTGCCTATGATGTGCGTTAAAAAAATATATTCTGCACAGTGTTTCACATTAACCACAGAAACCTGAACGGCTATGTCAACTTCAAACCTGTCGCTTTGATTGATTATCCTTATAGCTTCTAATTCTTTGATGGCGCCTCCTTCCAAAACACTTGGTAACCATGACAACAGCAGCACACATCACTTTCTTCATCACCAATCTTTAAATGTTGCCCTGGGGGGTAGGCAAGTCGTTGCGATCACCAACATGAAACGAGTGAAATTATTTAGGTTTGCTGTATCAGTGGTGTGCCAGGAAATATGGGGGGGGGGGGGAAATCTAATTTAGCTCATGGATCGTTTCCAGGATCTGATGTGTGTCACAATAAACTGTAAAACAGTCAAACAGGCAGCTAATTTTGGAAATGTTGAAACATGACACAGAAAAACGAGGCGGCATTTTTATTTAGCTGTTCAACAACTAAAGTTATACTGCGGTATTTCAGCTGGAGCCGCCATGACGACGAACAAAACGCTTGGCAATTATGCATGACAACATTCTGACAGTGGGAAATTCAAGCCCAAAGCTCAGACTCTCAACAGAGTTTCATTTCTCCTCAGAGAAAAACAAAAAGCAGTTAAAGGTTGTTGTTTTTTTTAACTGTCAGCATTTCATGACACAGATAGGCTGGTGTTTAAAGAAGATGAATAGATTGGCTGCGATTTACAACCTGTAACACACCCAAATATAATGCAGGATAATGTATTCTCTTTGATCCAACTCTGTTTCTAAAGCGCTCTTGTCGTGTACAGACACATTCGGAGGAGGGCCACTAGCAAAACCCATAAAACTCCTAAATCTAACCAACATTTGTCACCTTACTCGTTTAGCACATGCAAAGTGAACTTAATGATCCCTCTTTCCTGTCCTCTCAATTCTCCAACCAGCCCAGGTTAATGGTCGTCCTTCCTGAGTCTGGTTCGAGCCTCATGCACGTTTGGGACAGGGGATTGAATCGAAGAGAAGATTCAACGGGATGTCCATGGGTTTTTCTTACAAGTAGGCCTGATTTGGATTATAGTCATTTTGACTTAAGTGGATTAAAATGAATGGAGTTTGACCAGAACTGAATAGAATTGGGTTGTAACTTTAAAGTAGCTTGAGATTACTTCATTTTGAGAATTCATGGGATATAAATACCGTGAACTGAGCTTCCTTTTCTTCCAGTGTCCGACCAACTCTTCAGCGACACAGAGGAAGATAAGAACAGAGTGATCTTTCCTCTACATTTTGTAATAAAGAGAAATATACAAGCTGCTTGAAAAGCTCCAAGACAAGTGATGCAAACTTGCACATTTTTTTTAGCAATTTTTAGCTAAATAACTTCTCAGGCCTCCTTGGTGACATTTTAAGCTCTTCTTGATGAGGCCTATTTTTCTGCCTCCTGACATACCCAAAATCAAAGTATATCTTCACAACTACAAGGGCTGTATGTAAAATTATAAATAATTATGACAGCTATTGTCATCAAATTTCTTTTATTTAAACATCCCCATCCAAAAAGAACAGAGGAGCTTTTTTTTTTTCACCCCACACGTTCTCTAAGTTTACTGTTCAGTCCATTACCGCCAACAAACTACAACTCTGCTTTCAAGAAGTCCTCATCCTGTTGAACCACTTGGCTACATACCCTGATGTGCTTTCTCATGTTGGATGGCGAGTTCTTCTATGCAGAGTAGTTTGTTTGCGGTGAACACAGAAGACAGTTGTATGTATCAATTCTAATTTCTGAAAACTGAGATACGGGCACGGGTGTGTTGGTTTCTCTCACATCCCATTTGTGAGCGGTGACTGTGCTTGGTTCCCTTCTGTGAGGAGCACAGCGAGTGGCCAATTACATTTTAGAAAACACCAACAGTCTAAAAGGAACGATTAACGACAACCTTCCTAGAAAAGTAGCGGAAAGTACAATTTTCATCTTTGAAATGTTGTGAAGTCAAAGTCCCAAGTTTCCAAAACAACAAACACTTAAGTAAAGTACAGATACTCAAAAAAAAAAAAATTACATAAGTACAGTACTCAAGTAATTGTACTCCCTTACTGTCCATCACTGTGTGTAATTAGCCCAAATGACGTTGTTTGCCTTTTAATCCTTGTCACCAACTCTTTGTGTTCCTAGAAAGTTTAGAAAGTTTCGGGAATGTGCACTTGAAATAATGTGATCCAGTAACACACATACTCGCACAATATGCACACACACGTGAAACATGAAAGCCTTAGTTAAAGAAAACAGGATTACTGCACAATCAGGCCAAGGGACCTTTTCATCTGAGCAGAATCAATAAGAAAGGCTCTCCATGAGAGTCAACAAGTTCAGACATGGACTAAAGACTCAATCACTGCAGGAGCTGTTTTCACAAAACAACTTCAAATTTACTTCAAAAAGTGCAGATTAGAGCATTTCTTCAAAGTAAAGTCAGCATGCTGTGAAGTTAGAGTCGTGCTCTTGGCGCAGCAGAAATGCTTTTTTTTCCTCCTGGAGTCATGTGTTGCTTTGCAACTTATAGCCTGAGAACCTTTCCGGAGCCTCAGCGTACGCAGACGAGCCAGGCAGGATCACTTCCACTGCAGCACAACATGCTGGCAGAGAAAGCCCGTGGCCTCTGCTTGTGTTGTGTTGTGTAATGACACAAAACCACAGGAGCGGTCGAAGGTTTTGATTCAGGCATTTGCAAAGAGAGAGGGCTGCATTAGAAACACAAACTGGTGGAAGCAAGCCGTACATAGAGGGAAGAGAAATGTGGATCTCTTCTGATTTCAGACATTTTTTAAAATCTTTCTTTCTTTCGATTAAGTGTTTAGAAGTGCGACTGAAACTTAAAAGCATTTTTACACTTTTAACCTTGAAAACGTGTCAAGAAAATGTCTGGTAATTAATTGCATTGCTGATGGAGACTTCAAAGCATTCATCCTGTGACTCATCTAACAAACCTCTGGGGATGGTGGCGGAATATGTACCTGAAGAGGGTGCTGCTTAATGGTCTAATGCACAGAATCTAGAGGAAAGATGTTTCCGTCTTTATCTGAAAATGGCATGTGTTGTGAAAACAATGAGTAAAAGAGCTCCGGAGACATAATGAGAGATTAATCTTCCAAGATGATCAGAGATAATGTGACAACAGTCTGGTAAAGAGCATTAGACAGACAGGGAAAAACATAACAACGTAATTGATATACTCGGTAAGAGCAGAATAATTAATTATTAATGATGTTTTGAGAGAATAGTCCTTTTATTTATAACTTGGTTACTAAATCCTAAAATTGGTTATTTTATAAAAAGTTAAATATGATCATTAATACACTGTTTGAGATTGCATTGCATCTTTCATGTCCAATTCTAGCTATGAAAACTTGTTTCCCAATACAAATTCCTACACGCTGCATGAACACTTGAGACGATTCCGACTATAATCAAGTGAAATAATCTGCCGGTGCAGTCAGGTAACTGAACTTGGTAAGATTTCATGAAATAAGAAAAAATATCTAGGCGTTATACAAGACTAAACGAGATGATTCTTCTGAATTGAGGAATTGCTTGGATTCAAAGTGAAGCGCTTTTGGGTTCCTTGATAAGAGCTGGCCTAAATCAGGGCTATTCAATGCGGTCCCACGAGGACCACAATCCTCCATGTTTTCAATGGTTCCCTGCTTCAACACACCAGACCAGATTGAATGGATCCAACAGCCTATGAAGTTCTGCACAATGATTTATCAATTTGAGTCAGGTTGGAGCAGGAAAACATTGAAAACCTGCAGGACTGTGGCTTTTTGTGGAACTGAGTTGAATAGACCAGGGACCTGGTGCACAAAAGTAGGATTTAGACATCCAGGATGAGTAACTAAGCTGGGCTCATCCAATCCAAAACAAGCGTGTCCAGGCTTAATTGGTTTCACAAAGCGCAAGCCAGGATGAGCGAACACGGATTCATCGAGCCAGGTGAAACCTATCCTGGATAAGTGCGCGCTAGCAGTTACCGCAACCCTCGCGACCTTTCACAGAATCACTAATCTAACACTATCAAGCAAAGCAGGGACAGCAGTTTTGAAGCTCAAAGGGTTCTCACTTCACACGCAGAGGCGTTTGTCCATTCAGAGACACCAATAGTAAAAATGGTACAAATAATGGCAGCTTCCATGTATGTGGACCCACGACAACTAGATATAAATGGCTCATTCTAAGAGAACAAGAACACAACATGTTTTTCAGCCAAATAGTTAGATACCAATAGAAACCCAGTTTTTAATTGTATATAAAATGTTTCTGTCATTGATCTTTTATTTTGTTACACGCTGCACCTTTAAAGTTTTTTCCCCCCCTATGTTAAGATATCATTTTCCCGGTGAAATCAGTGAAGGAATCTCCCTGCAATGGACGCAGGAATCTCTTGAAAACCAATACAAAAACAAAGGACAACAATGAAACTTTATCCCACAAGGTTTGGAGCCTCGCTTTTGTTTAGTTTACGCTCTATTCCAAGTGTATGTGGTGCAACATGAACCCTCTGCGGCTGTCGGAGTGTCTATAGATTTGCGGGGCGGGTTGCGAGTCAGACTAAATTGTAAACAGGTCCCCATCCAAGAGACCAAGGCTAAACTGGCACCGCACGTCCCGTAACAGCTGATTCATCCACTTCAAACAGCTTGCAGCAAAACTCCTCAACAGCTGCATGTTGAATCCCCGGTAAATCCACCACGACCAAAAGCACTGAATCTCACTAAGAAAGTGAGGATGCAGGTGGCCAGAGTCGAGTTCATTGCGATGCATACTTTCCAAGCAGCCAAAACAACAAGAAAGCCAACCCCCCCTCCTCTTCTGTTCACCCCACACACACAGCTCCTCCTCCCTCCTTTACTTCTCCGGATTTCAAAGGCCATCAGCAGGGAAGGAGAAAGCACTCGGAAGCAGTTGCCATTTTTTTCAAGGGTACTTTGCATTGAGGAAGGGACCATGTTTTGTTTATGGGGGCAACACAGTGTTGCCATTAAGGCCTTAATCAAAATGTTATTTCCTGGAGTCGGCCTCGATTGACGGCCCTCTTTTTTTTTTTTTGGCTCCCCACTGAGGGAGCAACAGGAGGAGGAAGAGAGGAGCGGGGAAGTGTGGGAATGTCTGTACATCGTCGCCACGGCGGCCAGCTCCTCAACATGGCTTTAAATTAGGGGGAAAAGAAAACACAGGCTAAAAAAAGGCAGTCGCCTAGCTATACTCCTGCCTGCTAATTTGTCACCACTTGAAAAACCAGGGAAAAAATAGCAGCAGTTTATATCGAACTGCTTTAAAGTCAGGGGATGCCAGCCAGTGTGTGTGTATGGTAGAATACTTAAACACAGGGGAGATTTAAGTCAGCTCTGTCAAAGTTACACATGCATCTCAACCATTGTGGGTGGAATCTATGGAGTTCTGGCTGCATTCATATTAGAGGGAAGCAGAAATGGAGAACCCTGAGTGTCTGGTTCTGGCTGGCTGGCTAGCTGGGATCGGACCAGTGACAGCTGGAGCTTGAAAGCCTCACATCCAAAGCCAGGGCTCGTAGCCACTTGCTACATAGCAGCGCTTAGCTATGCCCACCCCCCCCCACTCTTCCGTCCAAGGCCTTACCCCTGACAGATCTCCGTCCTGAACAAAACATTACGCTCCTGCCAAATAATTCCCCCCAATACTTCGACTTCTCTTTAAAGTCTCAGTCCAAGAGCGGAAGCGGCAGATTAGCAAAGGCAGCGTGGCGAGATGTTGTATCTGTCTGCTGCCATGACTGAGAACGGAAGAGGAGTTTTTCAGAGTGTCCGAGTAGGAAAAACGCAAAACACTCACGGCCACATCTGTGTGTGTGTGTGTGTGTGTGTGTGACGGGTACCTTATCGAGCAGCGGCAGACAGCGGGGTACCCTGTGCTCCAGTTTGACAATGGTGATGAAGTCACTCTCTTGGCGTTCATCTTCGCTTGTGTTGCACAGAGAAAAAGGGTGATACTGCAGGAAAACATGAGAAAACAATCACATATGTGAATGGGAAATACTGAGACTTTGCAAAACTCTCCGTCCTGTGAGTGTGCAGAAGTGTAAGAAGTACACAAACGGCACGGGTCAAAAATGTTAAAAACCAATACAGTGTCCTAAACATTTTTCCATATGTAAATAAAGCATCAGAAAAACAACATAGGTGACCTTAAATATATGAAATCATGAACCAGGATAGGAAACATTCCTAAAAAAACAGACATGACAAAGATGCTGAAGTTATTTCACAACCACAAGCCGACGCTTCTTTCTTAACCCCTGCCCTGCTGAAAACTCTGGCACCCTATGAAATCAATTTCATGGACGGTGATGTTCACTCCCACTCAAAGCCTGGAGAACTGAAAGAATAAGAGGTAGCCTTGTGTAGGAACATTTGATCCCCTTCTGAAAGGGAGGAAATTCAGAGCTGCTGCAAGGCTGTATTTAAGAGCTCAAGGGATACCGGCAATGTTTGCAAGTCGCAAACATGCTGTCACGGCTACGATGAGCCGTATGGCACCCAGGGGAGGCTCTTGATTCATCCCCCGACATGATAGACTACGTTCAATATTTTAGGACCCCTGTCAGAGTTCAAAGATCATCCTGTCCTGTCCCAGTGGAGCTGCTCTACCCATCCCTGCTAAGCCCCGCCCATCCCAGCCATGTTACGGGCCCTGCTCCGGCCTGGTTCTGCCCCAACGGGCCTCTTCATGTGGCTGTGGGCTGAGGTCATGGGGCTCCCCCTCATCTCGTCCAACGGAAATCCCTAAATTAAAAAGACCCAAGGGTGACATCAACAGCTGGCACCCCCGGGTAGGGAAACTGACGTAATGCACTGCGAAGGGCTGGTGCATGTCTGTCAGTAGAAGAGTGGGAGAGGAGGCGAGAAAGAAAGCAGACTCGGAGAACCAGGGTGGAACAGCAAGATAAAAGGGCGAAAAAAGGCCAGAATGAGAGACATGAGAGGCATTGTTTGGATGGAAACACCCTGGGAATAACTGACCTCCCGTGCAGTGGATTGAGGACATGTAGCAAAAAACAACTAAAGTGGTCAAACATAGCAATGCTAACTGATCAATCAACAATAAAAAGTTTAAGCACAAGTTTTCATTTGCAAATTTGACCTGGCCAAAAGGCCCCAGTAGGGAGAAAAAAAGAAAACACGGAAGCAAACAGATCCATACCCACATATAAACATACCAAACAGTGTGAAAGTACCGGTCCTCTTAAAACAACATGTAAATAAACAAACCGAAAAATGGCAAAAGTAAGAAGAAAATGTATGTGTGTAAAAGAAAAGGATATGCATGTATGTACATATGCATGCATGCAAGTGTGATCTGGGA
>JBBBVU010000016.1:3127713-3141991 GCA_037177055.1 Atherinosoma microstoma | reverse complement strand
CTAAACACCATTCAATGGAAACACTGGCATATCGCAATTGTACTTCGTCGAAATTTCAGAAATATCGCTTTTATTTTGCGAAAACCTGTCATGGAAACGCACCTATTAACTTTGTGTTTTCTCTCTCCTGTAGATTGCACCTTTTTCTCTTTGTTGTCTCTTTTTTTTACCTTCACTGTCCTCTCTCCCAAATGGTTGAAAAAGAAGGCTGACAACCTGTTTATCGTGAGTTTTTCCTCCCCACTGTTTCCAAATGTTTTCTCAAAGTGGATAGTTGACTTTCTCTTTATAATCTTGCAAAACAATCATGTAAATAGTCCCTGAAGTTATGATTTGGTGCTGTATGAATACATTAAAATAAAAAGAAAGACTTCAAACTACTTAAAAGATCCTTAGATACATTTAACAGTAACACAGTAAGAAGTCACAGGATGTAAACAGCTGTATCACACGACATCCGTCTGTCTGACAACGGCACATACTCAGCACATCTCCATGTAAACTAATAAAAGTCGGTCATGTATATACACATAAATCACTTGGTACTACTTGGTAACAGTATGTATACACAACACACATAGAAACTAACAAAGTGGAGATGAGCCGTCAGCACTGGAGGGATTTTATTTTCACAGAGCCGTGCCACCTCAGTAGGAAGAATCTGAGCGTCTTTGAACATCTGCACACAGTCCCGAGACCCATGAATGAACTCTGCAGCATTTCCATTTGTCTTGGCGCCAGTGGAAAGGAGACAAGACACAGAAACATTCAAATTATCCTCCGGCTGTTTCAAAGAACTGAACCGCTTTAACAAAATGGCATTTATATAAAAAAAAAAAAAAAAAATCATGATTGGAGAAGCATACTGAGGCTGCCTCAGGTTTTAAAGCCTCTTGGCTTTCTTCCTGCCTTGAAGGCCTTTTAGCAGCCATTTCATCACTGTCCCTCTGTAAGATGTTGGATGAAATGTGACCTGTCATCAGCGTCATATCACAGGGAAGCTGATGAATTGGGATGTGTTGGTCTGGCAGGTCTGGTCTGCTGGTGTTTTCTGGTTCACCTAATAGAACAATTCCTTCAGTAGAAGGGAAACAAGTAGGCACCGCTCCATTACAGCGGAGAGACGTTGGTCAGGAGGGTAAGGTGAATAAAACCCCGACCGCCGTTCATCTCCCACGTACACTCACCCTCCTAGCGTGAAAGCTCGGCGGGCCTGCAGACAAAACAACGCTGTTTTTCATGCAGATTCTTGGACGCAGCGGAGAAATTCTCTCAATCCAATCAAAGGGGAAACAGACCAAGTTTTGTTTATGCTTTTTTCCTTCTTACTACCACTGGCTTGGGTTCTGTCCTCTGTAGAAAAAAAAAGAAAACATATGTCACTGATGGAAAGTGTGCCTTCCTTCCTTTGCTCCCGGCTTTTATCTTTCAGTAAACGTAAATGACTAAACCAGTCCGGAGTCAGTTCCAGGAAGCTCCTTAAGTCATTTCCTCCAGAAATATTTATTTCCATCTAAGCTCGTCATGGGGTGAGTCTCTTCTCTCGTGAATGCCGCCCCCCCCCCCCCTGAAAACATTCCTCTTTCAGCCGCTGCCTCGTCTTTAGGGCAGATTTACAACCGCAAATAGAAAACCGAGGGGCCATTTTTGCAGTAAATGTGGGAGAAAACAATTGAAATTTCAACAATATTCCTTGTAGAAATATTAGAGGAGCTGAGTTTGACAGCTGTGATCTTGAATCCCCTCAGAGGGAACCGCATCAAAAGCTGATGTAACTTCATGGGCAAGAGATTACAGTGGAAACCTTTGTCAAGCAACGAGTACAAAGTCTCATGAAGCTTTACTGTGCAAAAAAAGAGGTTTTATGTTAAACTTGTCTGGAGGCGGCTTTGACTTCTCTGGGCTCGGATGCAACTAGGGTGGACCACCACACAGTGAAAACATGTATTCTAGTCAGATCAGTCATCAAGATCTCTTTCTGGAAGAAATGGACACTGTGTGCAGCGGACCAAAGATGAAAAGGGCCATCCGGACTGTTATCAGAAACAAGTCCAAACCTCTGTGACGGTAGAATTAACGTACAGAGCCGAACGTATGCTGCTTTCAAGATGATATCTTTTCTAGAGACATCCATCCAGACAGTGCAAAAGAGCATGCTGCACACATTACAAAAGGCATGGCTGAGGATGAAGAGGGTATTTAGACTGGTACTGGGTCCTTAACAGAGAATGTTTGGAGAATTATAGAAAATGTGACCTCAACAAATTATCTCCTACAAAACTGTCCCACCAACACGTCCTGGTTCATTCAAAAACATCATAAGAAAACAATGTCACGAGGCACTAGGTCCCATATCCCCCCCCAAGTCAGAAAGTCATGAATGGCATTCCTCTGCTGTACAAAGGAATTCAAGTTTCCACAGAGGCATTCTGCGGTTTGCGCCTACAGGCAGGTCTGGGGGTCTACGACGCAAACAGGACTCCACTGATGGATACAAAGCCCATTCACCGAGACAGATCAACTCATCTTTACAATACAAGCATGGCTGGCCTTGCAACATGATCTGGAAACCTTCCAGAGTCACTCAGCAGTCTCACATTAGACCTCTTCACTTCCTCCGCTGGGTCTCCTTCCTCCGGCCCTCGGGGTGTCAGGACTGCGAGGTTGTGAGGCTATGTGATGGTGTGTGTGTTTGCAATGAACACAAAAGAGAGTGACCTCATGTGACATGAAAGGCAACTCAAGAATCCTGTCTCAACTGGAGTCAACTGGAGGGTCCACAATACTGTCAGTCCTTCAGACGCTAATTAACTGTCACCTGAGTCAAGCTGGCTGCCGAAGTGCCTGCAGCACAAAGAAAAACCCGCTCATATCAGGTTTTTCCTGCGCTCTACTGGACTCGAACCATGTAGGTTTAGAACAAATTGAAGACGACTGGAGACGGATGTTCTAATGAGGCAGGTGACAACAACAATGTGCCGATAACTTTACGCCACCTTTTTCCTGCAGCTGTTTGTTGGTCAGGGGTTTGGTTTGCGGCACTAATTGCTATGCGAGGGCAGGGACTCGGTATAAAGTGGAACCAGAATTTCCTGATCCATTTTTATGTCACCGTCCTTTGTAGACAAGCCAACAAACCTCAAGTGAGCACACACCTGCACCCGGGGGTAAGAATGTCATGAAACGCAGTAAAGAACCGCATGAAATTAAACTCTGTGCTGAGGGAAAGCACAGCAATCCCTCAGTTATGTCCGTCTTTTGCTGCGCTGCTGTGTGGGTGGGCTGCAAATCAGAACCAGCTTCTTCCAGGAATCAGTGCCGTGTGGCAAAGGCCAGCTGCCACTATGTTAAACTGCATTACGCTCCAACTCTCTCCTGGTAAACCACATCACAGCCACATCACCTCAAGACCACTCATCACCTCCTGATTGCCACATCCCTCCTATTCCCGTTCACACATGCCTATCATTGCAGGATAATGATATTAATGGGTAATAAAAGAGTGCAGTATCAGGGGACACAGCATCACCATTAAACAATTTAGTATAACAGCTCAAAATAAGCTGTTGTGGCTGCTTTGTTGATGTTAAACATCTGTCTGTGGGCTGAGAAGTGACAATAAAGCTGAAGGAAACATCTACTTAAATCACGATAGTGCAAGTTATTTTTTTAAGGCTTTGCAATAACACTGAGAGGGACACGTTTAATCTATTATGTTGACAACAACATACAGACACGATCATCATTAACCCTGCAGCATCCTTGGGCTGAGAAACAGCACTTCACAACATTTATTCTAGCCCAGGACATCACGTGACAGCTGTGCTTTACGGCACTGGGTTATATGATGGCATCTGGATGTTAACACATTGCCCGTTTTAGAGGCGCACCATGGCTGATTCTGTAAAGAAACCCAGGATGACATTAGTAGAGGAAGTGAGGAAAGAAAGAGAGAAAGTGGCAAAGTAAGAGATATGACAAAGAGTCAACAATGGACTGACTTTTAATGGCTGGAGGGAGCTCAGAAAAGAGACAGGATGCAAATGGATGCTGAATCTGGCAAAAACCTGTGGACCCCCGTCCACTCTGTGTGAACAGGGTTTGGTTTTGACTAAACCAAAGTTAAGGTAATTACCAACAAATAGCCTTACAACAAAACAAATCAGAACAAATCATCAGCGCTGTGGCATTTCTCAGACATGTCTCATTAATAAAATGATGCAAAGTAAGTGTTTTTGGTCTCTCAAACCACCGTTTCCATGTTAATGAAACATCCAAATGATAAAAAACTAAAGCAAATCCACTCAACTCATCTCTGTGTGGACATGGCCTTAATTTAAATCACACTGGCTCTTTGCAGTCAAAGCATGGGGACCCCTGTGCTCTTTGGGGTTACCCTGGGAACAACTGCTCTATAGGACTGAGATCTGGCGATTATCATGTTCAAGAGACCAACTGGAGATGATTCGAGCTTTGTGACATGGAAGTAGCAAACAGAAGATGCTACACTGGGGTCATAAAGGGATGGACATGGCCAGCAACAATACTCAGGTAGGCTGTGGTGTTTAAATGATGTCCAGTTCGTACTAATGAGGCCAAATTTTGCCAAGAAAATATCCCCCACACCATTACACCACCAGCAGACAGAACCATTGATAAAAGGTAGGATGGAGCCACGTTTTCATGTTGTTTACTCCGAAATTCGGACCATTCAAACTGAATGTTGCAGCTGAAATCTAAATTCATCAGACCAGGCAACGTTTTTCTATCTCCTATTGTCCAGTTTCAGTGAGTCTGTGTGAATTGTAGACTCTGTTTCCTGTTCTTGGTTGGCAGGAGTGGCACCTCATGCGGTTTTCTGCTACTGTAGCATATCTGCTTCAAGGTTGGACATGTTCTAAGAAATAGCAAATTAGAAAGTCATTTCTTCATTGATATAGCACCTTTCAAGCACAACGGCAACTCAAAGCGCTTCACTCATAGGAATTTTTTTTTTTTTTTAAATGCGATTAACCATAAAACAATAAAAGTTAATAAATGCAATAAAAATGTGGTAATAAATGATAGAAGAAGACAATATAGTTCCCTGGAGTTATACAATTATGTGTTCAGAGATGGTATTTTGCATACCCTGGTTGGAACCAGAGGTTATTTAAGTAACTGTTGACTTCCTATCCTACACACACTGGATATTATCTCTTTATCAGACCATTCTCTGTAACCTCTAGAGATGCTTGTGTGGAAAATCCCAGTAGATCAGCAGTAAATACTCACAGCACCAACAACCATGCCACATTCAAAGTCACTTTAATTCCCTTTCTTCCTCATTTTGTTGCTCAGTTAGACCTTCAGCAAGTCATCTCGACCATGTCTACATGCCTAAATACTTTCAATGGCCGATTAGATATCCGTGTTATACAAGCAACTAGACAGGTGTACGTAATAAGGTGGCAAGTAAGCATATATTATCATTACAACTTACAGCAGAAAGAAGTCTCTGTTTAATCATCCACTTCTACCAATGATAGAAGAATTTTTCTGACACCAAAGATGACAAACTTGTAATGTGGACACACAACCCACATGTTTCTTTCTTCATCCTCTGCAGTTTAATTGATTTAATCGGTGAGAATGAAGATGTGACTCATTCATTTCAATAGGCTCAGCAGCTGCAGCGGAGTTAAGTCTGCCTAATACTCATAAGGTATTATAATCTGTAGGTGTGTCTCTTTACGTATCTCTGTATTCAGACTAGCCTTGGTGCCTAGAATGAAAACTTAAATCAATAGCAGGCAGACGTGAGTGATTCAAGCAGATGTTTAGTCATGCTGACACTCTGCCAGCCTATTATCACCCTGAGTCTGATGTGAGTCATCCTGATAGACGGACTATTGCAACGTTCATGCTCCAGCAGTATTGCCATGACTTTAAGTAGCTACCCTCTCTGTGATTCTTGGCACACAAACACACTGTAGACACACTTTTAAGGTGCCAGGAAATTGTGTCTTCCAAGTAATCAAAACAATGTAATATCATTAGTCTTGAAGGAGAAAAGAATGAATCAGGATGTTTGTAACAAATGCCAGGGAGGCTCGCTCCTTTTGCGACTTGGGGCTGCTGAACCCTGAGGTATCATTCATGTGATCCTGGCTTTACAAGGTCTTCCTGTTAAGGGAGATACAAGGCACAGATTTTTTTTATTCTATGAGAAGGTCTTTGATCTCAGTTCATTTAAAGAGTTTACTTGTTGGTTAATTATCATTCAAGGGGCGAAGTCAGAATTTATGGTATTTTTATTTTTCTACACCAGGGATCTCCTACTCCGGTCCTTGTGGGTCACTGTCCTGCAGGTTGTAGATGTTGCCCCACTCCAAAACACCTGATGCAAATGAAATGGATCCAACAGCTTGTTGTCAAGTTCTGCACAATAACCCATTAAGTTGGCCCTTGAGGATCAAAGTTGCTGTAGACTATTCCAGAAGATTCGGAATGAAACCACCATGATTTGATTTAAGTGGAGACTTTACACATTTTTCTTTCATACTAGGCAAAAAAAATTAATTATCAGACAACTTATATGTAGTTTCATGACCAGATGAGGCATTTTTCTCTTTAATTTGAGACAAATTAGGGAGATAAAACATTTACATCTGATACAAAGAGCCGTGTTTGCACAGTCCAAAGCGTGGCCAGATCTACAGTGTGGTTCATTCTTTTCTTTATCTTTTTTTTTTTTTTTAAAAGGAAGCATTTGAACAACAGCACCATAAGACGTAGGAGGCCACATGGGACAACTTCAGATATTCATAGCAGATTTCTTTTCTTTTGAAGAAAAACCCCTGCTTAACATCCAACTGAGAGAAGAAAGCTGGAGCGGAGAGGCTTGTCATTGTCAAAGTCGACACACTTTGCTAAATACATGAAGTTCATATCAAAATGCAAAAATTGGTAACACATAGAGACATTTTTAAAAAGTGTTATACTGGAACAAAAGTCTTTAGACAGACAAAACCAAGGTTAACTTGTAACAGAATGATGGAAAGAGAGGAGTTTGATGGAAGGAAAGGAAAAGCACTATAACATCTGTCAAACATGATGGAAGCGGTGTTGAGCCATGAACATGTCCGGCTGCCACTCGCATTCATTAGTTTCTTCCCATCTGGCTGGCTTCAGAACATTTCTAGGCTGCAACCTTTGGAAATAGAAGTGTTTCTGTAAAGACACATTTCCTTTTCTTTCCTTTTCTCTGCTCTCTGTGTGGGTGTGCCTGTTTAACTGGGTGGATCTCAACATTATGTTTTCCTAAAATCAAAGGAAAGAATGAGTAGCCAAGCGCAGACGACAAACAAAAGTCCGCTCAACTAACGCCTCTTCAAATTTCCACTAAAGTTTCCATAAATAGCCAATGGAAAGCTATTCATTCCCATATAGTTATACTTTTCCTGTAAAAACAAAGGGCTCGGGAGGTCTTCTGTCCTCCTTGAAAGCTCAGCTTGCACTGATTGGTCAGCTCCTCAGGCCTGAGCGGCTCCATCTTTCCGCATCAGTTCTGCCGGTATTTCTCTGTAACCAGGGAAACTTGTGACCAGCTAAACATTGAGAACAGCTTTCCTTTTTGCCGCTAGTACTCGTTTCGTTATCTAATCAGAACTTTGGCAAAGACTGCTAACTGGGGCTGTACAAGGTGTACGTCTCTTTTCCATCACTGGCAGTTGGGTTAGGAGCCAATAGGACAAAATGGATATAGAAAATGGGATGGATGTGTCAGTGTCCAAATATATCAAGATCTTACTTCATATTATAAATTGTGCGAGACCCTGCGCATTAACAGTTACATAAACATGAAGAAGTTTGCTGTATTTTAGAGTGCTGACATAATGCCAGCTGTTTTTTTGTTGTTGTTTTTTTCTTTCTTTTTTCTTTTTACAGGGAGGATGTGTTTGTCACATTATGTGGAACCCACATGCCAGACAGCTCCGGTGAAGGAGACAGGACTTTTGCCTCAGGACAGATGGATGGGCCCGGAGATCAGTGCAAAGGGGTGTGAGGGGAAGGCGGGAAGGGAAGGAGCAGAGGAGGAGGAGGGGAGGGGTGCGTCTGGACATGCAGCCCCTCTGGGTAGACAGGCAATGACATCCAAAGCACTTCCTGCCCCTGTATTCCCTCCAAAAGGAACTTGTTGTTAAGGTCGGGTTGTTAAGGATGGGAGAATACAGCAACGTGATTATTGATCATCAAGCCTTGCCGACTTGGTCAGTAAATCGACCACAGATGAAAACTAAGGCAACTTCTTTTTAAACGGCAACGATCAAAATGTTTCTATATGAGCGTGATCAGAATCTCGTTTAATGCCCAGCTTCAAAAAACAACTAAAACAAAAAGTAACCCCCATATTCTTCTCTCAGATAAACAGCATTGCGGAAATGTTTAACATAGCTAAGGTTGAATTAAGTGGAATGAACTACAAATCTCGAGGGGATTATAAAAACCAACTGGCATGTGAAACCCCTATCGTCTGAGGAGGAAGTGGTGCTGGCCCAGGGTGTTTTCCACATTACATGCAGCCCTAATATCAAAGGAGATAACAATTCCAGCTGCGTGGCTGTTGCTGCTACACACTGGATCATCTGGAGGAGTCATCCTCCTCCAGTGGCTACAACCCTCCCCAATCTAACATAACAACACAGTCACATCCACACACACTAATACTTCTTCATGAACAAATTTACTAACTAAACGGAGCTGAATGGAAGCTGCCCGTCATTTAGTCCCGTATTTCTCCCAGCAGGGCCATGAAATGCAAAGAAGGCAAAAAAAGAAGAAAAAAAAAGTTAAAAGAAAAGGAGAAAGAGTTGAACTGTGAGTTGCATTGCTATAAAGCCTGTCGCTCCCTTCACAAGTTTAATTAGAGGCTGAGGTGGTTGCACGCGATAGATCTGGCCTTAGGCACAGACCTGCGACAGCTGAGACGCTGCACTCCTTTTGGTGTGGATCTCCCTCAGAGGCATGTTGTCTATTTGGTCCTTCAGGCCAATCAGGGTAAAGGTGGGAAAGTAGAAGGTGGGGAGATCAAGGTATGAATCATTAACATGCCTGTCAAGCTGAGAGACCCTCGAGGAGGTGCAGACTTTAGCTTTGAGCACTTCAGCTGCACAAATTTGTAGTTTTGAAAAGTTTGGGACTGATGCTTGACTGCTTTCTTTTTAAATTTAGGAAAGCTGGACCAAAAAAACCCCCCAGAAAACTGAACTTAAAGACTTTATATCTCCAAGTTTTGCCTCATGCCTTCACCATGAGGCTGCCTACCATACATCATACATCAACATGAGAGCTTATCTCGCGCCAGTTCACAATCTCTGTCTTTAAGAGGTGTAATTCTGACTGATAATGTCATGACTGATGCAGTTTCAGTGCTGACTTTGTTATCATGCGGTCTATAAAAGGGGCAGGAAATCATTTGTAGACACTGAGGTCAAAAATAAAACATCAAAGGTCCACAGCATGAAAAGAGGCGAACATTGCGTCAGTGCTTCGGGACTTTCTGATCGTTATTTGGTCCGAGACTTAAGATACTTTTAATCATTTGTGATTTTTCGCACAAAACCAAAGCCTTGTCTTGGTGTGTATGCTGCTTTTCTACCCCTGCACTCGGTGTGAAGGAGAAAAAAGCTGTTGTCCAATCTAAAATTTCCTCGACTGTGACTGGGGTTGATCATATTCCAGTCTGACGATGTAATGCAGAGCAGAAGGAGTCCGGCTGCATAACACAAAGAGGGGGCGGGAGATCACTTAGGTGTTGTCAAGGGTAGTCGAGCTAGCATGCAGGCATTACCTTATGACAAGCAAGTGAATGGATATAATTTAGTCATCTCACCTGTTTGTACATATCTCACCTAAGAAACCCCATCAAGGTAAAGAGAAATACACCACCACACATTTCTAGTGGGTCAAGACACAACTAAGTGGGATTACTTTTCATTGAATTAAAAGTGTAGAAATGATGTGGATGACTCAGTGCATCAGTGAGGTGATAGATCTTAACTTATACTTTGCAGCCCAGATTTAATTATAGTATGGCATATAGTATATTGTTAACTGGTGTTTTTTTTGGCACCAGCTTAAGAATAAAGATGCAATTACACAGCTGCATTGTGTGCAAGGGCTGTAAACTGATGAAAAATTGGGTGTTATGCTATTCCAACATTGCTGTAATATGCTGAGTGACATGACGCAGGAAGTCAGAGATCAGAAGTGAGTATATCTAAAGCATGCATCCGCTCATGTTTCAGATTTTAAGAATTAACTGGAATGCTAAAAAAAAAAAGTAAAACCAACAAGTTCTCCAAATAAAACTAGCGTAAATGTCGTTCATTCATTCATCCCTTTGAAAATGACTTATTTTCTCTCCTTTAAAGTAACACCCCTACAAAGCAGCATGAGGGAAATATGCCTCATAAAAGTCTTTCCACATCAGTGTAGGCGTCGTTATCATAGGTTATCGTTTCAGAAATTACAAAGTTTGCATAAAGAGGAAGGAGCACTGGTTGGGTGGAGCAGCTAAGTGTTGTGCTTTCAACCATGAGCCCTTGTGAGACATGAGATTGAGACAGACATTCGTCAGTGGTGCAACAACATTTTAGACAAAAACAACATTTAGAAAAATAAATTCTTTGGTGGAATCTTAAAGAAAAAAAAAGTCCTAATTTTAGCTTGAACGCAGCCCAACTGACACATGGACACCATTTTTACCCATTACATGCGATTGCTTTCATGACCACTAGAGGTCTAGAATCCTTTTAATGTAATTAACGCAGCGTCTTTTTTATAGGTGCTCCTGATGATTGTCAGCTTTGTGTTCTGGTAGAGGCCGGAGGATCTCTTCTGTTATGTTTTTTCCACGGAGTAGCAGCTTGCTGCCTGTTTTTTATGTTTTGGTCGATCAGCTGTTGCTTGGTGTATCTTTGTCTCCTTTTTCCTCTCCTCACTCTCTCCTTTTCTCACTCTAAATCCTTAAAAGCTCTATCTACCAACATCCCCTTGGCAAAGCAAATTAATTCATCACAATATGGCAGCCAGACCATCATATTGCTTGCTCTGATGCGGAATTAAACGTAACGTAATTAAAGCCTGCATGTGCTCTTTTTTAACATACATCCTTCATCTGTGTCAAAACAAAAGGGATTTCACTCACACTTTGATACTGAAAACTTTTGCAACATTTTATATTAAAGTCGGTTATCTGATTATTAAAACAGAATTCAGTCAGATCCAACTTATATACATGAATGAAACTGTAACCGTGTGAAGGCCATTCGCATGCATTGCAGAATGCATGTAATTGCACGAGTTGGGAAGCCAGTACAGATTCACACCTCCAGAGTGATTCTGTTGCTCTTTTAAAAGAAAAACTTGCCACAGTTCAAACAAAAACAGATGTGGCTTAGCGCTGTGTTGTGTGTGATTAGAAACAATAAACTGCGATCATAGAATCACCTGAGAGACGACAGCATTAGCTGCGTTGCAGCATCTCCTCCCACTAAACAACTGCCTACACGCAGGATGTGATGCACAACAAAAGTGCATCAGTCCCATTTAAAAATACTCTGTGGAAAGGGTTAAGATACTGCAACTACAAAAAATAAAGTCTTACAGCTGCAGTAGCTGCAGCATCTTTAGCACTACATAACTTCTGCAAGCCACAACTAAACTTTTGTCAGCTGTGTTGTGTTGCGGGTGATGTACAGTAAGCGGCAGGCTTTGACAATAGGAATGGAAAGGCATTTTGATTGCTAAACTAACCACACAGAAGTGTCATAAAAGCTAATTAAAAACAAAGAAAAGGATGAATTACAATCAGGCATATTCCTAAAGTCCAAACAATGCACAGTGCATTGCAAAGCAATGTATATTTCTCTACAATCATTGTGCAAAAATGACCGATTTTTCTTATCGGTTTATTTACTAAGGATAACTCATGACATCACCAGCTTTAGCGGGCCCCCTTCTGTTTCCATCTGTCAGTGAGAAGAAAACATCACTGACCTTGGAGCAGGGCTCGCCTAAGAAGAACTTGTTGTGAACAACTGCAGAAGAATAAAAGACCTGCCGACGGCAGACAAAGGAGAAAAGAAAAATCCTGTGCATAAAAGGGGGACTGATAAGCAGTGCAGGTTGGCGATAAGAGACAAAGGCTGTACGTGCTGAAACGCGCCGGGACCGGAGCGATGAAGGCCGAAGATAAGAAACACCGAGCTGAATGTGGCGAAACACAAGCGTCTGAAATGGAGCGACAGGAAGAAAGGAAGCGTAAAGGTACGAGAGGGCGAGAGCGGGTGAGGGTGAAAATGGGAGGTTCGCAGCTGCACCTGTGAGTAATCTGGGGTTCCTTCGGTGCGCTTCAACAGGCATCTGTGTAGGCTTCGCTTCCTCTAAATGGGTTGGCTGAATATGTAATTTGTCCTCTTTCATCCGCATCCTTTACTTCCACCCAGCCACTTACAGTAACTCTGCCATGTTGTGGATCAGGGTGGTATGAAAACCGTACACAAACCACACAAAAAAAATGCTCACAGGCTTATATCTCCTCTGATTTATCAAAAGGCTGCAGCAACCAAGAGAAGGGACCCCTTCAAGCCTTTTTTTATTGCCATTAAGCACAAAATAACACAATATGAATGCTGATAAATACCAGCGAGTCAACGACGACTTCTCCAGGTGTTCAGCTATTTTGGCTGGACGAACTTGTGCTCGTACACTGTTTTGGAACAAATATAAAGCTCCTCAGTCAGATACTGGAATTTCAGATCACTACCAACACACAAACATACACACACTCCTCCCTAATCGGACCTTTTGTCCACATGCAGTTATTCTTGCGGACAGCGATACAAGCGATTACATGATATTATAGCAGCAAAAGAACGCACTAATTCCAAAATAATTAATGTCTGCACACCTCATAGTACTAGAGTTACATCCCTAGCATGACATTACGCATTCCCTTCTCTACAACATTACCTCCGTCTAGCAGAGAGCTGTGTCTTATGAGAATTAGCTGAGAGGAGTTTTGAAGTTTAAAACCTACTGGGGAAGCACCATAGGGATAAAATGATAAGAGTGTTTTGTCTGTCAGCACCATCTGATGGGCCATGATGATGATATGAGGGGGGACAGAGGAACCCACAGGTGAAGGCAGAGTTTACATTGCTGTTTGATGTTGTCACATACTCCAGCATGAAAGCCGTACAAGCAGATTATACTCTATGGAAACAAGGAAAAACAGCGGAGATGAAAAATAAAGGAGCTGTTGACAAGACGTGAGCTGGGGGGAAAAAAAGGAGAAAAATGAGAGTTACTTTCACTTCGGGTCCCGCTAGCCGGTCTCTCATCTGCTCTAAGTCCCTGTCCTTCTCCACCAGCATTTGGTTTCCATGGATTCCCGTCTAAGCAGATTATGAGAGAACTCTTGTTTTCCAGGAGACACGGCAATCTGTCTGCTGTCCATCAGTCTGCGTCAACCACATCCAATACGCGGGCCTCCTCGCCAATCCTTCCTCCTCCCGCTGTAAGAAACTGAGGCTAAAGATGGGCGCCATGCCAAATACACTAGATAGTTTCATCCACAGCTGCAAGCAGACGGCTGCCCCAAGTAACAATAGAGTCCACTCATTAAAGCGAACTCTCTGACAAAGAGGAATACAAGGACAGGGGAACAGTGAGAGCCAATAAAACAGGAATCTCAACAACAAAAAAAAGCCAATTCTGAAACAATTTGGCAGATAAAAGATAAAAGCTCAGAAAGAGGGAAAGCCTGTTACGACCGAGAGTGCCGTATGTGTGCAGCCCGTCATGGATGAGTCTCGAGAACTGATAGTAGCTGATGCCAAAGATAATCTGGAATAGTTTCCTCGAGCTACTCGCAGTATGCCTTCCACCTGCCGAAAATGAATCGAATCTCCCTCCTTCTTCAAAAACGCCACACTGCTATCTGTAGCAGCATGTTATCGGCCTTCCAGATGCCGTTTTGTTTTCATGCATTATGTAATTTAAACAAACTAGAACAGCCTAAACAGAGCCGATGGCGATCTTGTGTTAATTTGTCTTCGGGCCCGAATCAATGTGACAAATCTTACTTTTAAGATGTCTTGATCGGGAGGCCAGCTACACCGATCTTTGAAAAAACAGACTGCAAATACTTTTATCCATTACCACCCAATACAATAGGGGGGAGGGGGGGGGGGGGGGGGGGGGGGGGGGGGGGGGGGGGGGGGGGGGGGGG
>JBBBVU010000016.1:3057444-3083702 GCA_037177055.1 Atherinosoma microstoma | reverse complement strand
CGGGCAGTAAACGCCCTGCTGTTGTGTTAAAAGATGTATTTGGTTGGAGTACGAAGACGCAAAAAAGGGGAAGAAAAAAACAAAAACAAGTCAAAAAAAAAAAAAAAAAAAAAAAAAAAAAAGCCTACAAGGATTTTAATGACACATTTATGTACCAAGTGGAACAATTATGCCAACATTGTTTTTTATATTTATCACTGAGTGAAGGAGATTTTTTATTCAGGCGCACAATAGGAAGGCCTTCATTCGGGTCCTATTCTAGGTCCTGCTTGTAATTACGTCATTCCACTGCGCCAAGATAGTAACATAAACAAAATTTAAGTGATCGGATTCTTTTTAAAAGTGCGATATTGTCTTTGGGAGTTGAACATAATGGCGTTGGAAACGGTTCCAAAAGACCTGCGGCACCTGCGAGCGTGTCTTCTATGTTCGTTAGTAAAGGTAAACCTCGGTGTACGATAAAAGAAACTCAAAGTTAGCTTCTCTGCTAACGCGGAGCGGGATTGTCTCGTTTATGAACCGAAATATTAAATAACGTGATTGTGATGATCTTCTGTCTCGTTTTCTCCAGACCATTGACCAGTTTGAATACGACGGCTGTGACAACTGTGAGTCGTACCTTCAGTTTAAGGGGAACAGAGAGATGGTTTATGAATGCACGAGCTCCTCGTTTGATGGGTGAGCCTTTGACTCAACACTGAATATATATATATTTATTTTTATATTTAGTCACGTATTAACACATATTGTATGTGTACACACAGCGTTATAGCCATGATGAGTCCTGAAGACAGCTGGGTGGCTAAATGGCAGAGAATAGGTAAGCGGTTGTACTCTACGTTACCCATTACTTCCTGATGTTTTCTCCTAAGACTTTTCCAAAACCTTTGCTGGAAAACGTCATGTCGTTAATGACAAATGGTAGGAGATCTTTTAGAAAAGACAACCACTTAACAAGAACCACAAGCAAAACAACAGCGGTTCCAAAATGGTCCCACATACATCAGAATAACATACTCATTACTTGGCCGGTCATACTAATAAGTTAAGAAAAGCCACAAAAGTGACAGGAGTTATTACACACTGCTCACCTACACACTCGCCCTCCTACATGACTCAGTCACTGGTACAGCAGCTGTATGAAAGCAATCAAGAACCTCTTTAAATGTTGGCGCTGTAAGGAATTGTGGGATAGAATCATGTCCTTTCCTTTTATAGAGGATGGTCCGGTGTTTCCTGTGATTTAAAGGAGATGCATTTAAGCTCCGTTCCTTACTATTTATACATCTCACCCACCATCCATGGCTGCCTCTTCAATAGTTCAGTCATTTCACTGAGTTAAGAACATTCCTAAGCAAAAAAAAAGAAAGAGATCCTTATGTCTGCTTCTGCTTGATAATGTGTTGGCTCTGTTTACTTATTACACATCGATCCTTAAGACTCAAAAGTGTTTATCAAACCTCTAAAAGTGTACCTGTGTTCATCAACGGTACCCCCCTTCTTTGAATGTTCAAATCAGTCGGATAATTTGTGTGATTATGTCTCATTTTGTTTTTGCTTCATTCAATAGGCACCTTTAAGCCAGGTGTATACGCAGTGTCGGTAACAGGCAGGCTACCTCCAGGTACTCACAAATACAACAAGGCTCACACACCGGATGTAACTGTTGTGCCGTTTCCTGATGGTTATTGCATTCTCTCTTTTTCTGAAGGTGTGGTGAGGGAGTTGAAAAGCAGAGGAGTGACCTACAAATCCCGAGACACAGCGGTGAAGTCGTAACCATGGCTGTTTCTTTTTTTTTTCCACACCATCTGATTGGCCCCCGTCAGAGTTGCATCATACTGCAGCACCGTGTCTGTGATGTCTTATCGAACTGTTAAATGTTTGTTCTTTTTGTCTTTGATTTATAATATTAGCACAGATTACAAAACATAAGAAAACCTTATTTCTTTGAATAATTGAGGAAAACAATAAAGGTCATTTTTTATAAGAAATCAGTTACTGTGGAAAAAGTTTGTTTTGGGTTTTAAATGCATCGTTGTGGAAATTCAGAGGTCAGGGAAAAGACCGAGCACCGTAGACGACCACTATTTCCATCTTACTGTAAGCAGTTTCTTAATTAATAGACTGGCGAGTCTGTTTCAGTGCCAGTGATTATACAGTTTATAAAAAGCTCCCTTCCCTGCTTGGTTCAGCAAAGTCAGACTGCAGGATGACGCAGCATTCAGAACCACTGATGGCTCACAACCGACAAACCTCAGTAAAGACATCAAGAAAATACTGATATTCTGGAAAAATATTGATCTTTTTTCAGTTATATATGAAAAAGATGCAAATTTAAGGATTCAGTATTGGTCAATGATAAGTTGGATTTTTGTGGTAACACGCATTTTGGTTAATCCCCAGCTGTATGTTATGAGTCAGATTTTATTCAAGCCACTTCAGATATTCATTTCCTCTTTAAGATGAAACTTTGTCATGGTGATTTCTTTTTTTCAAAACTGCATGTCAACTCTAGTTCAGCTTCGTCATGTTGAACTAAAAACTAAACTTAGCCGAAGCATGACTAAGTTGTCTTTTCATACACACCGACAAGTGTTTCATATGACCATGATTTCCATTTTATTATTCATTCAGCCTCAAAACTCAGCTCTTATGAAAACCTTAAAGCAGTACATGAGATGACTAATTTTCTGTGTAGCAGGAAGACAGCACGCAGGGCTGCTTTCACCACTATAAGTGCACACATGATAATAATAAAAAAAAACATTTTCACACAACAAAACGCACTTCTGGAGAATTGTAGTTCTGTAAATGCATGTAGGGAATCTGCAGAGATTTTTTTCTTTTTATAAACCTTAAGGGAACACTTAAGCTATCATAATAATGAAGCTCAACATATTGTGATAATTTTTGCACACATAAATGTTGTAGGTCAATTATCATAAGACTAATGGCAGACCCATCAGCCTTGGCTAAATTTTATTTAGCAGCTAATTACAAATTCAGCTTTGTGACTGCTCATAACATGTTAACTCAAAGTGCCCTAGTTTTCTCTCAGCATGGGTAGAGACATACGGTTAACCAGTCTAACCACCTGCAGTAGCAAACCCTGCCAATGGGGGGAGCCATGGACCAAACTGTTAGTGTGTAAATCTGGTTACTCAGCTGAAGTTTTCTCGGTTATCAGTGGAGACTAGTCAAGTGTTGGGGGAACCCTGGTCCTGGTCCTCCAGAGCTGCAATCTTGCAAGTTTTAGATGTTTCCCTACTCCAACACATCTGATTCAAATGAATGAGTCACTGTGCAAAACTTAATCAGCTGTTGATCAGTTAAATTTTAAAGCCTTTCTAACTTTTAGTGTTGTGATGATATTTTTTTCCTATTCAGTAGCCTGGACAGAGTAGCATCTCAGTTTTACAATAGGATTAATAATCATTGCATTAAACATTACAATGAAATTTAAAAAGCTCTTCAGTACTTACCCACCCATATATAAGCTGTCATTGTGATCTACTGTGTGTATGTGTAAGGTGATATTCAGTAAAAAAAAAAAAAACATATTTAAGGCCAGAGGGGCTACATTTTTCATTTACAGTCATTGGTTTTAACAGACAGGGGCCAGACTGTATGGATACTTTAAATCTGTGAATGCTAAGTTAGTATCACTTCACCGTAGTTGCTCCTGGCCTTATGTTTCAAAGGCACATGTCATAGGCTCTATGCCAGGGTTACTCAATTCCGTTAAACAGTTCTGCAGGTTTTCAATGTATCCCTGCTCCAGCACACCTGACCTCATTCTTTGGGCACATACTGTTGCTGAACCTACACATGGCAACCCCATATCATAGCACTACCCCCACAGGCTTGTACAGCAGGCACTAGGCATGATGGGTGTCAAAGTCAGCGTCAAATTTATTTCTATAGCACATTTAAAACAGTCAAAGCCTCCAAAGTGCTTTACACAAACCAATAAAAGCTAGAAACACAGGGACAACATACAAAGATACAACCTAAAATCAATAAGGTGTTTGTACTCAGCCAAAGGCCAAGGAAAACTAGCGTGTCTTCAGCAAAGATTTAAAGGTGGAGAGACTTGTTTGCAGAGTGCACTGTTAGTGGCAAAGTGTTCCACAGTGTGGGAGCTGCAGCTGATCAGGCTCGGTCTCCTCTTGCCTTAAGTTAGGTCAAGGAACCTCCAAGACCTTCTGACTGGCTGAAGGAAGCACTCTGGAGGGCCGATGCATTAAAATGAGATCAGGTATTCTGGGTCCAGCCCATTCAGAGACTTAAAAACAAATAAAATAATCTTAAAATCAGTCCTGTACTAGAAGCCAGAGGAGTGAAGAAAGCACCGGAGTTATGTGCTCACATTTCTCTGTCCCGGTGAGGAGACGGGCTGCCGCATGTTGAACAAGCTCGGACTGTTCAATTCTTACATAGAGAATTACAATAGTCTAAACGTGCGGTAATAAAAACATGGATGACTTTTTCCAAGGTGTCTTTGGTTTAGATAAGGTTTGACTTTGGCAATGAGCCTTAACTGGAAAAAGCAAAACTTGATGCAAGACTTCATCTGCCTCTCTTCTTACCCTGATGCTCCCATCACTCTGGAACAGGGTAAATCTGGACTCATCAGATCACATGACTTTCTTCCAACAGTATCACAGTCTTGAGTCGTTCAGCTCTAAAATGTTTCTGGACAGTTAATTTGTTTTTATAACAACTGACAGCATCAGAGGAAAGTGAAATGTGCAACTGGGTATTCAAATTAAATGAAATATTAGGATTCTTTTAAAGTCTTTGAAAGTAGAGCTCAAAGTACAGCGGGCTAAGGATCGACCCCTGTGGAACCCCAGTTTCTGCAGATTTAACACTGATACACATGAAGCACATGTTGTGCTTGTGCCTTCAATAGGATGGAAACCTGTCAACAGTCAGTAAATGATATTAATATGCATCAAATTTTCTATCACATTTTATTTTATTGTGCTCCCACATGTAGGTCAGAGGTCAGTAACCAAGCTGCACCTGTTGATATGTTTCTTCTAAATCAAGAGACCTGCTGACACTTTGTTGGTTCACAAAATCTTTGAGTGAAGATTTTTTTTTCCTCTCTCACCAATTCTTTCTTTTTTATTGCCTGAATTTGTTGTAACTAGTGCGCTCTCCCTCCGACCCCTCCTACTTTGTAACTACGGTCTTTCATTTCCTGCTTCAGTCTTTAACGTCTCAGTTATGCTTACATTTTCATTTCAGCAGTTATGTTAAAAACAAGAGTACCAGTGGAAACCTTTAAATTTGAACATATTTTGACTGATTGCTTGAAGTCAGTACTAACATTAAGCATTAATACTTTAATTTCAGTCAAGCTCCCCAACATTATCCCCATTTCAACATTAATTTCTAACATAATTTTAGACATGCTTAGAGCCACTTTCATCATATGTATCTAAACTGGAAAAAATATATATGTAAAAATATGAATCTTATTCAAATGCTTCAAATATTTCCTTCTCTAACAAGCAGGGTCTACTTTTTAATCTGAAACTCTGTCTTAATTGGTTGTAGATGGCTGATAAGCAAATGAAAAAAAACAAAAAAACCCACAAGCTTCAGTTTATACTCCTTCTTGTTGGCCTTTAAGCTCCCTGAGAGCATGGAAAGTTGAGTTCAGCTTAATTCAGTTGTTCACTTTTAACCTCTTTTCTGATGTTCCACACTAAAAATGCATATTTCTTCACTTAAAAAAATCCAGCGTTAGTTAAAGTCTTCACCTCCTTAGAGTATATGTGGGTGAAGTCATTTCATGAAAGCTGCACGCTAAAAACAAAACTGAAAACTCAGCTTAGACAACCACAGGCGTTGTCAGGAAGGCTTTCAGCTCCGCCCAGTGTGCTCTCTTCTACACGTCAAGTGCTGTAGAAACTTACACATACACACACACACACACGCACACACACACGGACACACACAGAGCCTCTTTAGTGCTTGCCACCATGTCTTTTGCCCTTATTTGGCTATATCAAAGCATTGAACTAAAGGGAAAGTGTAGATCAGAAAACTGCGTAAAGGTTTATCCTCAGTGACTCTGTTAGATAAAGTAGATGGAAATGTCTTCAGCTCAGTCTTGCAATATGCTCTAACAGGGAGAAAGTGGAGAAAGGGAAGTTAAAGGATGTATTTTACATGGGGGATGGACATTGTCCACACAGTCTTAGACACACAAACTACTGTTCGTGTGTGTGTGAGCTTGTGTTTCATAAGCCTGACAAAACTTCCTCTCTTTGGGGCACCAGAAAGCAGCTACAGAACCGAGAGCAGCTCATCACGTTCGAGGCTTTCAAATCCGTTTACGAATGACAACAGCCTTGTTGAATGGATCAAGATCAGTTCGCCTTTTTTCTATTAAATCTGCTCCTGTGCAGTGAAATTCAACCGAGGCCCATAGACAACAGTGAATGAACAATTTTAACATGATTTAACGAAATGCGAAGGCAAATTTAAAGTTTGAGTTTGTGCAAAAAAAAGAACAAAAACAGGATCACATGACATGAAGTGACGTGTTCAGCACCTAACTAGTGTCCAGTACGGTGCCGAAATAAGATAAAAATTGAACAAAAATAGTAAAATGAACCCAGAATCTGGAGAGTTAACTTACACCATGAGACACTTCCTGAGGTGTTTTAGTTGGATTTAGTTTGAAAAATACAGTTAACATGTATTTATAATTGTAGTTTACAAGCTACAGTTACAAATAAACTAAAGTTCCTCTGGGATATCAGCAAAGGTATGAGATGGCTCCTCCTCAGCCCCTTCCACTGATGCTCTGCAGAGGTAAATTTGCAGCTTCGGCCCACGGGTGTCGGTGGTGTCGACACCCAGCCGTAACCTTGCAGGGGGGGTAGGGAGGGGAAATGGCTGACGGCCTAGATAAGGTCTATCAGGAGAGCCAGAGTGGGCTCGGGATGGCCTATATGTTCTATTCTATTCTAGTTTTCCTGATGCCATTGGTGAGGGTTAGGACAGGGCTTTGAGACATCATGCTATGTACATGGGGGTGTGTATGTGTGCGAGCATGTATGCAGTTGCTATGGGTGTCCATAAGATTATGTGTGTGAGGTTTGTGGGTTTATAGTCTGGGGGATTTGATGGGCAAAGCACTCAAGAGTTGCATTTTATGTATGAAAAAGTGCTCTATAAATAAAGTTTGATCGATTGATATTCTATTCTATAGTGATTTTTATTCCATTTTATTTTTATTTGTGCTTCTCTTGTAGCTATACATTATGTTTATTACACTTTTTCATCATATCTGTTCTTTATTTACATGCTGCTGCTGTAATAAGAACAGATATGAGGAGATCTATCTATCTATCTATCTATCTATCTATCTATCTATCTATCTATCTATCTAGATGAGTAAATGGGTAAATATCGGTCATCTACAAGATGAAGGCTGCTGAATTTTGTCACCTTGGTGAGGAAGCTGATGCCTCAGTGAGTTGAAGAGGGCAGGGTTTACAAGAAGTGAGAAGACCAGATGGTTTAAGCCTAACATAATGTGCGGCCGTTAAATATTTCATATGGGCGCGTATTTCTTGTCTTTGTAGTAACCGATGTGTTTTAATCTTCTCCAACGCATCCCGAGTGACATTTCATGAATAATCCACGCATCCAGAATCTTCATATGTTAGTTCCTGACAAGCAGAGGATAGAAATGTGTTTTGCAGTTTGACGTATCGTCACAAAACTGAAGTTGTAATAAGAAAATAGAAAACAAACACCTCAAAAAAGAAGAAAACACATCATCCTTTAAAACTTTTGAACACCATTATAAAACCTGAATAAACGTCTGCTAACACCACGTATCTTGATTCTTTTATGTACTAATACTTTATTGTTTCATGAATAAATCTTTTAATCCAGGGAATACAACTTAACTAGATGATTTTCCTGGAGTTAAAGGCTGCAAAAACACGGCTAAGCTAGGCTAGTTAACTTTTAGCAGGATATCTTTGTGATACCTTATCCCTTTTCTACTTAATTCACTAACTAAAAAGACTTTTACTTGTGTAGTAAAACTAATTTATTGCTTTAAACATCGGGGCATAAAAAATAGTCGCCAAATTCTTACTTAAAAATGAGTTTTATACATTTTAGGAGGCAAACAAATATGACTTATTAGCTATAAGTTAGGCTAGCAGCTAAATTTAACTAGCTTGAATTCAAATGGTTAACTGCTATGAGATGAAATTAATGACTTTTTTAAAAATTAATCTTGAATGAAATTGCCAAAACAGTATCTGGATTGTCTTGACATTTTAGGCAGTTTTTCTCTCTGAAATGACTAATTCTCTGGCATTTTTTATTAATTTTATTCAAACGGCAAATACATCTCTGGTAATAATCCTGGTGAATATATAACGTTTCTCTTTTTAAATAAAGGGAAATGTTTTTTTTATAATCTAAATGTTATTTTTTTAGAATTGATCTCAAGTAAATGTCACATTTGATGACTTTTGGGTCATCTTTTCTCTAGCGTCTGTCATGTGGTGCGGGGCAGAAGAGTTTGTTTCCCACTTCCACTGGCCCGAAGGTGTTGATGTCGCAGTGACGTGTGCTCCATTTCTCTCAACTGGAGTAGATGTCAGGGGAAAGGATTACATTCTACTTAACTGTGTCAACTGTGACTTTGTGCAAGCACCTTGAGATATTTCTGTCATGAATTGGGAGCCATACAAGTAAAGCTGAATTGAACGGTTTTCCTACACACGCCCATGTTTACACCCATCAGTAAAGGGAAGGTGTGTGAAAATGTATCAGAAAACCCAGTGGTGGGAAGTCAGACAATCCAGGTTTTCTCATAAAAAAGGCAAAAGATTATGTCCTTTTATCAAAAAGACATAACCCTAAACTCTAAATGTATTTTTGCATTGTGCTGCAACATCAACTCGGAAATGTCACAACACCCATAAGAGTAGTTTTCAAATTCTTGCAATGGGAAGATATGAAAGATTTGGAAATTAAAATGTTGCAAAAGGAAAGAAAAATTTCCCCAAACATATTTTATATACTGTAACCATGAGAAGCAAAACAGTGCATCAATGAGTTTCTTGCAAACTGTCATAAGCTAATATAAAGTGTATTGAAAAATGCTACATACATAGAAATACCTCAAGTAATCATAACCTATTACATTACATGAACAATCAATTTTCAAAATTGTGAGATTAAAGAAAATACATGCATTACATTGTTGTTAACCTGAAAATGAGGCCATTTATCTCTCTGCATTGTAAGGTGACCTAAATTAGAGTTTTAAACTATCATAGGTGGAAAAAAGAAAAGCCATTGCTTTGAGAAAGGAAAAAAACAGTCTTCTGTTTGGTTGAGCGATAGTAACAATGACATGTAGTGAAGCCGAAGCATCGAAGAGCTGTCGTGGAATACTGAATAGTACTAAACAGAACTGTGAGTTCATATTTCAGGTTTCCCTTGGTGAGGCTTCTGTTGACCAGCTGGGGGACTCAACGGACTCCCCACAAGGGGGGTCTGCATCACATTAAACCACATAGTTACAGTTGGACATTTACATTTATGGGGGAATTGAAACCTGTTGCCTTTCACTTTTGAAACCCAAAAGAAACGTAATGAAAACTATGGTGACAAACATGCAAATGAGCCCCCCCCCCCCTCCCAAAAAAACAAACACAACACCCCACATCCCTGTGCCGACTGACTTAAATGTTATTTATGGGGTATAACAGTTGTCTGGTTTTAAAATGATACATATTTAATGACAACTTCTTCATCTTTCACTTTTTACAAACAAATTCCAGGTACACAAGAGTATCAGACTTCCAGTTTAATCTGATGGTTTTGGTACTTAACTAATCTAACAATAAGAGAGATGATAGTACTACTCCACTGAGTAGTAAGGCAGCTCTTTCAAGTAAAGGAGAGTTAGATTATCAGCGTTACCACCTTCTCACAGGAAGTGCTCCACCAAACCTAATTGCACCTCTTTGTTCTTAGTTTTTTTTGCTGAATTCTGAACTGAGGACACTTTACTTTACCTATACCATTAATCTAATACACGTGAGCTACACTCTACAGCAGCGTGTTGTTCATTGCAAAACTATTTTACGCGTCTGCAGCGGAGCAACAAGCCTGAACAGAGGCGGAGAAACGAACTTAGACCTTCAATATTTTTTGGGTGAAGCTAATTAAGAAAAAGCAGGATGTTCTAGTGTCTAGTTTTGTGTCATCATCAAATCTTTCGCATTGCTGTCGGCTTTTTAAAAAAAAAAAAAAAAGGCGTCTGCAGAAGGCAGCGAGAGGGCGGAAGCACAGAAAGAGAGCGGCTGTGACTGTTAAACCTCTTCCTGTGGTTACATCACGTGGTCGCGCAGGGTTCAAAAGGAGACGACTTCTTCTTCTTCATCCACTCCTTGGACAGACAGAAGACACCTGTGAGGCTGGCGGACAATCATCACTTTAGAAGACAGACAAAAAACAGAAAAGAGGGTTGAGGTAAAGTATGGTGAAGAACATGGCCCGTTTATTATCGGAATTATTTGTGGCAAGATGGTAAAAACTTTTTATGTGTGTCAGATATTGATTGTTTTCTACAGATTTGACTTGCATTACTTGTTTTTCTTTGATTTGATTTTCTGTGAGGTGTTTTTTTTATTTTTCAACGTTTCAAAATTGAGATAAAAAACAACAATTGAAAGAGAAATCTTAAAGTTCTGCCTCTGTAAAATCCTTTAAATGTTTCATGTATCATTTGGATCTGTGTATTTGGTCCCTATTTTCGACTCAATAATAGATGCTTGCAGTAATTCTTTGTTATTTTAAACAGACTTTTTAAATGTACCAAGTAACTCAGACAGAAAAGCTTACTCATGCCTGACAAAATGGCTTCCTCAAGATAGCGCTTCCTCTGGTTAGAGGGCTTCTGATATTTGCCTCAAAAGCTGCAGAAAGACGGGTGGAGCCTTTTCTGCTGATTTTATGTCTTTGTGTTTTTTTCCCCCTCAATGTTGTCAATGTTAAAATGTTACCAGGCCTCATTCACATTTGATCAAATTAGATGTGTCAGAGTAGGCAGCGCAAACGTTTCAAGACGAATCAGGAAGTGCACATTTTCTGGCTTTACATGTTAAGCAAGGAGGTTTCAGGTTGGGTGAAGAAAGGGGGAAGGCGTATGTGTGCAGCTGCAGACTGGTGTGCAGGTGCAAGAAGAAGAAGAAGAAGAGAGAAGTGGGAGAAGATCGAAGAGGAACGATGGATGTACAGTGCAGTCATCCATAAAGTAGAAAGCACTACTAAACTCCTCACCACAGTGTAGTGTTTCCTACTTTATGGATGAGTGTACTGTTGGCTTCAGGGAGATCACCGAGGCCTTCGGCATGGCGCCCGCACAGGAAGTCAGAAAAGAGGAAGCTGCTCTGTCTCTTTAAGCCACACGTTTGCCCAGAGTGTTGCAGCAGTCGGTTCACATGGGCAGACTGTGGCACTGAGCAGAGCTCGCTAACTCTTTTACAATTCTTCTGTTTTACATGTCCTGGAAAAAAAAAAAGAAGAAAATGTTTACAGTATATGATGTATGATATGTATGATATTTAATAAAGATAAAAATAAAAATGGCTCGTTTCCTTGTTTTTTTCAGGAGCAAATAAATTCACGACACTGCATTTTTTTTTGTGAAAATATACATACTTTATTCCTGTAAAAAGAGCCATATTGAAAGAAACCATCACAATTTAAACCAAGGAGTCCTCTTCATACTACATCCTTAGATACTAATCCTCCATCGGCATTGCTCAGACATGCAAAATAAAAACAACATCCAAAAAAACAAAATAAAATCTGAAAAACAATATTAACAAAAAAATTATATACAGATGAGCTTCCAAAAAAAGGGGTAATAAAAACATTAATATATAAAAAGGTTCATCTTAACACTGGTTTCAAACAATGAATGCAGATAAGGAAAGACAAAAAAAAAAAGTTTCCTGCACTGTATGAAAATAATCCACAAGTCCCAACACTGTTCATTACAGTATATACACTCAGCTCCTACAGCTTCTTTTCCACTGCATTGACAATCTACAACTCACATATTGTAGACCGGTCTGCCTAGAAAAACTGAAACATGAAAGCAACATAAATAAGGCAGAACATGGGTATAACATTGGTATGCATGCAGTCCATAAACATCCTGTAAACAACTTATTAAGACTAAAGAAGGTCTTTGTGTAAGGCTAAATATGATAAGCTGAGCTAAAATGTTATCTACACGGGCCTAGGTCCTATTCAGTCAATTCAATGGAGGAGCCTCCTAAGTTGCTACACAGCAGGTAGAGGACTACTTGTGCATTAAAGGCCGTCAAATACAACATCATTACAAATATTCGCTGTACATTTGGGCAACATTTGAACGTCCGCCCCCTTGTTTAAAAAAGTAAAATAAAAGGAAAAACATACAGTACTGCCTCTGTCTTGCCTCTATCCCGGCTATTTCACATCTAAAGTGTCTGACAATCCGCCTTCCCTTTTATACTTGGCATCGTCATTCTCCCTTTATGCATCATTGACAAATTTAAACATTCATAAACACGAAAGAAAAACAACAACAAAATCTGCCTCCAAACTTTAAATTCCACCCCAATTACAAAAAAAATAGAAAAAGAAAAAGAAACCCCTGACGACTTTTCCGCTGAATATCTCCCGCGCTGCTGGGAAAACTGGGCTTCTCATAGCTATAGAAACAAGCAAAGCACCTAACGTTTTGGCATATTCTGCTGCTTTTTTGACAGCCGGGGTCGACAGGTGTCTGAGTGCTGAAAAGAAACTATGAGTGAAAACCTGAGAAGTTACCCAACAGCCCCCTATGTCGCACAGATTTAAAAGAAAAAAACCCCATAAAACCCAGTCCGAATGAGTGAACAATCACTGCATGTCTCACAAATGACTAAAACTGAACACTAAGGCCTGCTCCACACATTTGCATCCACTACTTTCACTAAAATCTGCATCTGATCAGCTACCACAAACCCCCAAATGGTTTTTATTTTTTGTTTAGCATTAACAAACACTCTACAGTGTTACGGTGTAAATGTGTGGACAGAATGTCTCATCGTTACACTGCATGCGCTCATGAAAATGTGTTGTTGTAACACTGTTGCACCCATCAGCCTCAAAATGTACACACTGCAAGTTTGAACTTCATTACGCTCCTGATATGGAGGCGAAATAACAGATACAATACCAAGTTATTGCAGAGTCTGTCACAGTACAGTAGACCCACAAACCGCCAGTGCAATGACTGAAAACTGCTCCGTATATATATGCAGTTCCTGGAAGCGGCGTTCATGTTAGCTGTCTTTGATTGCAAAAAACAAAAAGAACCTAAATACCCAAACATGCCACATTCAAACCATAAGAAGTCCCGATGCTGAGAGACTGGGTGTGAACATCAAACAGTTTCAATTTCATCTGAACATTTAGCCAAAACTCAGGTTTTTCAGTGATTTGGGAGTTTAAATAAGTTAGATTTGGTTGATTAATCAATCTTGATATAAACACATGGCATGAAGAAAGGGAGGGATAAGCATCATTGTTCCAAAAACATCAAAATCCATCATGATTTACTGTGATTTTTAGATTAATTATGACCAAAACTTTCAAGAGACATTTTTACTTCCAACTTACGCAGCAAACAAACTATTTGAGTAATTTAAAGAAGAATTAGTAGATCTTTAAGCTTTCCGTCATAGATGTCTTGACCACAGATGTGTATTCATGAGTACAATGTGAGCATGGAATGCTGATAGGGAATGGTACTGTATATTTTAATGCTGCTACTTTTTCAAAATGTAAATATAAAATACTTATAAAAACACAAAATTAGAGATGTGTTTCTTCTTTGCATTTCCAAGCTTCCCAATGAGGGTAACTGGAGGCCAAAATGGACTAATGTGGACTTTGTTTTCAAGTTAGGAACACTTCCACCATCCTCCCTCCCTCCATTCAATCATTTCCAGAACTGTAGGAGTTTTCAGGGAGTCAAATTTCTGCACTTTATCTGATTTTAATATTCCTTAATCAAGGGAAAAATTGTTAAATGACTTTGATAAACTCAATCATTTAACTTAAACCAATTATTTAACAGGTTTTTGGTACAAAACTGTAAGAATTCACTGATAAGCTTCGAATAGATTTTAGTATCAAAAGATCAAACAAATTAAATGCAGCCTGCTGAGCCCCAGATACAACTCATTTGCGCACACCGCAGGCCTTTTTCACACATACACAAAACATTTAGGCCATCATGATTTCATGTGATGATGTCTGAGAAAGGCATTCGTTATCAGTCTCAGCTGTGAAAATCCTATATATATATATATATATATATATATATATATATACACCCAAACTCTTGACAAATACATTACCTAGGTCCCACATCCCAATTTAAACATAATTCTAACCCAAATATTTAAACCAAACCAACAACAAAAAAGAAAAGAAATAAGGAATTTAAACATGTTGGGTCCCTACAAACCTGCTAGACCCAACAAAAACTCTCTGCTTGTGGTCTTTGGACCCCACAAATGCAGGAATACACTCACACGTGCACACATTCACATTCATTTGACTTTAACAAACAGGACTGTTAACCTCAAACCAGCAACTGAACTAGCTCTAAAACTCCACGTATCAAAGAAGGGCCTCGCTGCCTCCGACAGCTCTTCAGGACTAACCTCTTGACCCTTTATCACTTCATGCACTGTGATTATTGAATAGAGCAAAAGTCTAATATAAATAAATAAGATATTCTGTACAAAGTGTTGTAAAAATACTCTTAAAGGACATGAAACACACGAGGGAAGCAGACATGTTCATAATACATCCACTGAGGATGAATAGTGCATTCTCAATAGTCACGCAGAGGAAGCGATAGACTGCTGCTTCTATAAGTAAGTAAGGTGGCACAATTACATGAGCATTAAAGCTAATATTAACTTAGCTGTGTTGAGTTGAGATGACGACCGGACTTCTGTTCGACTGTATTAGTGTTCTAAATAAATCTAATGTGGGAGATTATTACCGCGTGCTTAAAGCCTGATGAGTTGAATAGGAAGTATTCAGAGTATATATATGTATATTTGTAAGTTGGCTCACTTCGACATGCGTTTCTACATGCGCTTGTGATTCTGTAGGCTGAACTTCGATGTACTCGTTATTTAACAACTGGTGCAGCGGTACTCTAAGGCAAACGTATAATCACTGATGGATAAAGCATCAGTTATTGGAGCTGATAGCTGCTAACCGCATCGACTACCAAACCAAACTAACAGTTAGAGACAGAAAAAGTGCTTTCAATCTGATGCGAGTCAAGATTCGCTGACTCTCATTCTTTCTTGCTGGATCCCAGTTTTTTTAACAGTTTCTTGCCTTTGGAGAAAAAGCCTTTTTTCTTCTTTGCTTGAATCGAGCAGTCTGTCGGCGCTGGGCTGTCTGAAGGGAGGGGGGCTGGGTGAGGGCTGCAGACCGCCACTGCAGCTGGACCTGGAGGAGAGTCCGGGTCTGTTGTAGAGCTCGTAGTGGGTTCAGGTTGTGGTTGCAAGTCTGTGTGCTCCGTCATGTCAGAGCGAGGAGGTTCAGTCTGGGGGTGCGAAGCCTCTTCTTTTGTTGAGGGGCCAGAATCTTGTGGCTCTGTAGAAGACGTCCAAGTGTCCTAGAGGAGGAAAATACAGGTTTTAGATTTGGTTTGACCCATATACAGCACACGACATGTTAATATCTGAAACTATAAAAGTGGGAAAACTGGGAAAGACTAATATTTACAAGAGATTTCCACTCAATTTTAAGTTCAACTAAGTAAAAACTATGGGTTGGTTCAGGATCTTAGGAGTAGTGTTGAACTGGAATGCAGCTAAATGAGGATGGACTGGGTTATTGAATAGCGGCAATCCTCCAAAAAACACTTACGATCAAGTCTCAAAGTGAACAGATCGTTTTTGCTTCTGCAAAAGGCCATGCAGGAAACAGTGGGACAGAAGAGATGCGACAGGACACGATTAAACAACAACCATGCATTTACAAATGGAGAAAAAAAAACAAAGTCAAACAGAACTTTTAGGCAGTTAAAGAAACATAAAAATGACAAATAGTGGAACAAAATGTAGCTCATGTGCATGCTACGCAGACAGACGGGCTAAGTTACCTGTGATTCTCTCTTGGGTTCCGGTGCAGGCTGGGGACAGACTGGTTCTGCTGGAGGATCATCTGGAAAAGCCTGGAGGAAGTTGGAGGGCACTAACCCTCTGTGTCCGTTCAAGTCTCCCTAAAAAGACGCAACAAAACACTGTTTTAGACCTTCAGAATCCATCGTTCTGCAGAGGGAAAGACATTTCACAAGAGGAAATGTTCAAAACAGTTGCCAATCTTCCAAGGATCGGTCATCCTGGCCTGTTCAGGCCAAGGAGAATGTAAAAAAAACTAACAAACAAACTAACAAGAGCTACATATTTGACTCTACAGGCTCCCATTAACAATTTAAATGTTGTATTTCATAAGAGCGCAATTAGAAAAAGACTGAACAAGTATGACTTGTTGGGAAAGGTTGCAGGAGAAAGTCTCTTCTCTCTCTATAAAAAGAACATGACAGGAATGTCCTTTAGACGGCTGAGACCAAAGTGGAGATGTTTGGTCACAATGCACAGCAGCACATTTGATCAAACCCAAACAAAGCACATCGGTACAAGTCACCTCATTCCAACTGTCAAGCTCGGTGGTGGAGGGGTGATGGTGTCGACTTATTTTACAGTTTGTGAGTCTACCATTAACTCCTCTGTACACCAAAGTATTCAAGTGTCAAATGTGCATCCATCTGAGTGACGGCTAAAGATGATCAAACCCACCTACAATAACAGAGCAATGATCTGAAACACAGCAGTGGATTTACAACAGAATGTTCTGAAACAATGCTCCAGTTAAAGTCCAGACTTCAACCTGATTAAACCGCTTCTGCATTTTAGCCTAGTTTTTTTTCTCTTAAAAAATGACTAACTTTTAAATAAAGTTTTTAAATATACAAAGACCTAGAGTTCACAGAAAGTAAAATCCAGTCCCTTTGACACTTACGTAGAAGAAACCGTCTTCGTCCATGTCACCAAACACATGTATGATGTCTCCCGCGCTGAAAGTCAGCTCAGCCTGGGTCAGAAAACAGGTTCGTGTTTAGAGAACTGTTACTGTACTTACTGTGGGAAAGGAAAACTCACACGTTAGCCTGACCTCTATATCCGTGTTGGGGGAGCTCTCTCTTGGATCATAATCAAAAATGGCGACCATCCTGCGAGCTCCTGAAGCCGGTTTCCCCACGGCTGCAGGAGCAGCAGTCTCACTGGGATCTGTGGGTCAAACAGACAAGTGCAAACCATTTACTCAGCTCCGTCCTCAAAGTTAGACGTGCTAACGGTCTGCCAGTTTATTGACATGCAGCTCTTTGTGTCTGCATGTTGGACCCACTCAGCATCATGCTAAGCTGAGGGAAACTCACACCACTGCAGTCACACATCAGACAACAGGAGATTAGTAGTCAGAGTTAGCATTTTTATTTCCATGAAAGGGGTCACGGCAGCCTGAGCCACGGTGCCGCTGCAAAAGTCAGAGCAAACATTTGTTGGGGATGAAGAGAGCAGCCAATTCTGCAACACTGCGAGCAAAAATGGGGACAAATAGAAATTATTAGATAATCTAATGATGCCACATCTGTGAAATGAAAAGGAGTTAGGAAGAAGGTCTGGTTGGCATTTAGAACTGGAAGTTAACCAGTAGCCGGTTTTTCTCTATTCATAATCATTTCCAACTCACAGGATGAGACTTTATTTTTATTTATCTTTTTAGCATGCCTTCATTGAGGTAAGGATGCATGAACTTTTCAGTAAACAACACTCATGTCTATGAAAAAAAGGAGGCGTAAACAAAATGAAACTGCAGGTGAAGGCATGCAGTATTCTCATGCAAACTAAAACAGTCGCCTGATCATGCAGATGCAAACGAAGAGAGCATCAAAAGACTAACTACAAACCTTGACTGGAGGAGTCTACGCTCTCCTCCCAGAGTGCTGAAGACTCTACTGGAAGAGACGAGGGAGGGGTGGGTGGGGGGAAGAGCATAAGCAACACTATAGAACCATATGATGGCTTCTCTGACAGTACGTTTACATGTCACTCTGGCCAAAACGGCACTTTTAAAAATACATCTAAACAAGTTGGTGTTAATAAAATCGTATGAAGATCTCAAAACCAGACTAACAAACCCAGATAACCCGAAATAAAATACCTGCTGCATGCATATGTTCAACTGGGCTCCCCAAACCTTACGAGATCTGCGCAATCTCAATCTCTAAATACGTCGAAAATTGTCACCAAAAAGCCCCCCCGATCTACATGTCGACTTAAAGTTACTTATTTTGTGACTGTTACTTTTCTCTAATAAAATCCTTATTAGATAAATATAGCACCAGCTAAACAAAAACTAAAAAAAAACACTGCTCAAGTAACTTAAAGACAGTGTGCAATGATTTTGATCATATCTACATGCATCATGATTCTAAAGTTAGAAGTCTTTCAACGCAGTGTTAAACGTATAAAACCGGCCAGTAAATCTATTCCCATTCCGGGGACGAAGGAGAGCGGCAGCTTGATTTAACTGTGCATGTAAACGTACTGTGAGAATAATTCAGCCTGAAGTTAAAGAGTCATGGCACTGGAGGTACATAAAGTCACAGGCGGAGATCAGAGAGGACGTATGTTTCAACAAGTGAGCTTTTGGTGGTCATGTAATTCATTTGCGACAGAGGAGCAGGATAGTGTTAAAATAACTTTGAGCTAATCAACTGATCAGCAACGTGCTCCCACATCCTGCCGCTTTATCGGCAATGTATTACATGAAGTGTGCGATGACAGGACAGAGTCAGAATGTATGCATGTGGCTTGTACAATATGAAGCTGTACAGATGTCATGAATTTAAATTTGGAAAAAGTTGACCTGTGAAAAGATCTAACAAGCTGTGTGTCACGAGGTTTTTAATCATATGAAACTGCTTCAGACTTACTAATGTTATAATATTTGCCTACAATGCTGGGAAGATATGTGATTTCATGACTTGTCTGGCTTAAACTACCCCCAACCACCACCACCTCCCTCCCTCCCGCCGCCAGCCGTTGAGTGAGAAGCAGAAACTCAAAAGAGTTGAATCTAACGTGTAAGAGACGGAAAGAGAAGCAAACCAGAGATGAGAAGAAAGGAGAGGTGGGAAGCCGCAATCTGCAGCGAGACACACCTTTCTTGGATCGTCTCGGTTTCGGCGGTGGAACGGGGCGACGTGGAAGCTGTGCATGTGTGCGAGTGCCTTAATGAAGTTTTAAGAGACCAAAAAAATAACAAAAGAAATGAAACCAAAAAAAGGAACAAACAAAAAAAAACAAAAAAAAAACAAAAACAGGTGAAATTCCTGAGAGAAGCAGACCAGACAAACTCGACAATGAAAAGCCAGCCAAGAGCTTATTTTTTTTTAAAAAAGATGACAATCAGTGAGCAGCAGACACAGCAGTGAGAACAAGTGGAAGTGAAAAGGTTAAACTGCATGAAAGTACCGCTCTGGGTAGAAAGCAGGAAACAGAAGCAACACGTTAGCTTTAGTTAGCTGGTCGGCCTGCAACCATTTACCACAGACCAACACTTGTACTAATTAAACTTTTCAGACACCTGCATAAAAAGCACAGTCATGGTTATGATTTCCTTTAGAGAAATTACACATAGGAAACAATAAAAATATCTAGAGTGGTGCCATATTTTTTTTTAAAACACTTAAAGATCAACCAATCTGAACTCCAAGCAAAGAAGAAGGAGCCTGAATTTGTACGATTCTCATCAACAGATGAGCTTTAATTTTTCTGTTAATCCTCCAATAGAATAGAGGCAACAATACGACAATGTTTGACCAGAAAATACTGAAAAATAATCGATATTGTTCTGTCCTCTTTGTATTCTGAAGCACCTGTGCTGCTATTTTCACTTACCACTTAAACATGAAGAGCAATGACTTTATGGGTAAAGCATTAAAATTTACACAATACTTTGACCTGACGACATCATACGGCTGACAAAGACTAACTGCTACTTACCGATCTTCTCCATGGAGGCCGCTGTGGACAAGAAGCCCTGCTGCAGCAGCTGTAGCCGGGTCTCTTCATCTTCCACCTGGATCTCAGACACCATGTTGCACGGCACGTAGCCCAGACGACCCCCCGACTCCCCTCGATAGAAACCATCTAGATCTTTATCTCCGTAAACCTGGTGAGAAGTAGAGTCAAACCTGTGTAACACGCAACACGGCTCCCCTACAAATGTTCTGTTTCTATATTGTAGCAGTGTCACCAGTTTTTCCTGGATTCATGTTTCCGGATTATTATTTTTTTTTAAATTCAAGTACAAACAGGTTTAAAACGTAAATGTTAACACATATGATCTATTCCAAACATGCTCTTCTGTAAATAAGAACAGAAAATCAGCACTTTGGTATCCGCCTGCTCCAAAACTAAAGAAGTTAAAAGACTGATGTGTTAACTCCTGGTCTGAGAAATCAAGCAATTACAAAAATGCCTTCTTTCAGACTGCTCCGTTTCTGAGGTCCAAGACAAAACGACTCTTCTTCTCTCTGTATTCATTTTCCAAATAAACTGATGGCCAGTAGTTTCAGATCGTCAATGCAAAAAGTTCATTTTGTACAACTCTTATCACATTTAGGACATGTTCTTGGGCTGGGCGAGCTTGTGACTGGAAAATTGCTAATGTATGGCCAGTGGCCTGCACAGTGTACTGCTTATGTAGTGAGGCTGTGGACTGAGCTACAAATCTGGGGCAACTTGTTCTAGCCATCCAAATCATCCATATAGCTTTATAGGCATGCATTGTGTCTGTATGCTCTTAGTCAACTTGAATAATGCAGTCTTTAAAAAAAAACAGAAGAAAAAGCCACGACAAAACCCCTAATGTACGGCTTCATATGGCTGATAAACCACACAGAGAAATTACAGAGGGGCCTAAGATGCTTGGATTTGATCCAGATTCCATTTTATTATTTATTTATTCATTAACCAAATTCTGTGTTTTCCATTTTAATGGAACACTTGTGTTTATTATGTGACCTCATTTAAAAAAAAGGAAAATATCCAAAATATCCTGATTATTATTATTATTATTATTATTATTATTATTATTATTTCTTTTCTAAATGTATTTATCAATTTTATCTTTTGACCCTAGAAGCATTTACTAGACAGTTATTTAACAGGATCAGAGAAGGAGGGGATGACATGCAGCAAAGTGTCCTAGGCTGGGATTTGAACCTGGGACAGCTGCATTGAGGAGCTGTAACCTCTGCATCTGAGCTGGCTGCAGCCATTAACATGTACTTTTTTTTTTCTGGCCGTCACGGCTGTCTTTCTTGTACAGATTTCCTTCAGGACAGCCTCCAGGTGCAGCTCAAACACATGCTGTCATTTTCCAGCCATTCTCCTCCTTGAGTCGGTACATTCTCAACCCAATTCTTCTCCAGAAATAGATACAGCTTTTTAATATCTTCTTATGCTGCACAATTCATTAATTTGTTTTAGACAACTTGTGTGTTTCTCTCGGCCTTTTAACCACTGCTGAACTTCTAGGGCAGACTTGAGCCCTGTTGGTTTAGGTGACGTCGCACAGACAGGGCTGCAGCAGTAAAAATACATTCAACTGTCATCCAGCTTTTCTGGCTCATTTGGCTCAGGCCCTGTAAGCAGTTGGGGGATAACAAATCACAAATGGTAGCAAATTCTACCAACAGAATGAAAGCAACAGTCTAAAAAATCCACATACTTTCCATGCACCTTTTATTCCATTCAAATCCAGACCGTGAAAAGACAAATTCCGAACTTTTTAAAACTGCATAGAAACCCTGACGTGAGGCTCAACACTTACTTTGATGATCTGTCCTTCACTGAAGGGCAGCTCCTCCTCAGCAGCGTCAGGATTGGGTGACATGCTGGCAGGATCATACGGAAAGAGGGCCACAAAAATGCGTATGTCACCGTCTCCTTTCATCTTTGGTGATTCACCTGCAAACATGCACACAGTCACAATGACATGTTTGCAACCCATATCTCCAAACCCTGCACACATAACTGATACAATAAATGCTTAAAGTGCCCCAGATTACAGAGATGATCACAAACTAACTGTTGCCGACATACAATTCAGCAGCAGTTTATATCATTTAACACAAATAACTTTAACTAGAAATACAACTATCATTATTTCTGCGCAACAGAGCTTGCAGAGAAGCGATGCTTAGCATGTAATGAATTCTGCAGTTGCCTGCTTGCATGCACCTCCCCCACCGCCCACCAACTGCAGCGCTTCTATGAGCACTGTTCGCCCAGCACCTGTCCTTAAAAGAGGTAATCAAGCTAAACCACTGATCCTAAGCCGCATGAGCTGTTTGACAAACGTGCACACGTTCATGATCTGCAGCCGTGCAGCAGAGGAAGCAGCATTTGACCCACACTCAAAAAATGATTGTGAGAATGTTTTCTTCGCAACATGGCCACTACACGACTTTAAAAAAATAGAAAGAAATGAAAATGTAAAAAGGTGCTTTTAATACACTTCTGCGCTGCTGCAGCATACAGGACAGTGAGATACATTTGAAGAGCTGTAGTGAGGTTTTAAGCTTAAGTCAAGAGACGTATTCTCTAGCTCATTAAGGGGAATCAGCCCATCTGTGACAAGAGTCACGGGCAGACGACTCGCACACTTTCACATCCTCACTGGTTTTCTAGTAGATAGGACAAACTTCTCCCTGCTCCCTTCCTCTATTTGCCCACATGGGCTCTTATGCATTTATCTATGTTGTCAACTGGACATCCAGAGTTAAAACAGAAAAGTGTGCGGCATCAAGAAAGAAGAAAGCTAAGGAAATGAGGAAATAGGAAGAAAAAAAAAGAGGGGCTTTGTATTGTAATGCAGGCTGTTTCTTTGCTAGCTCACTGAGGTTGCCATTCTAATGTCTGTCACTTCCTCCTGTCATGACAAGCCACTTTGGGTTAAGCCGGTTCTCAGCTTAGCAGGCTCTCTCCCACTTCTCCACTGCATCTACAGCACCTCCTTCGCCCTGACCGCCACCCCCACCCCTCCCTTAATACACAAGGTGCTAATCTGACTACCTTCATGTGAGAGGGGAGGGGGAGGCTTTCCAACAGAAACCACAAGTATGTCAGGATCTCCTCATACGCAGTTCCCCTGCAGCCTTTAGTTTAAAGGGGGAGAGCAATGAGAAATGGAAAAGATGAAGAAGAAGAAGGAAGAAGCCTCTGACCTTTGGGTTGTCTGGCCTGTAAGCTCCCTGGTTTACCAGAAGGTTCTGCCTGGCCTACCCATGATGGACCCGCCACAGCTGGAGGGTTTTGGCTGGGTTCCTGTTCAAAAACACAGAAAAATACAATATGAAAAAATGGTAAACAGTAAATACAGCTGTTCTCTTTTCTTTTAAACGATATGTTTGATGTTTAAATGTGTACTTGCAGTAGAGATCAAAACATCATAAATGTTATATACTCCAGGGTTTTCCCTGTAATACTGCAGTGTTAGACACATTGAAACACATCAACTAGGTCAAGGCATTGTTGGCTAGTTTAGGACAGAAGCTGGGTGCTTTCCAATGAGCAGGAGAAATTGGAAAAGCAGCAGGAATTGGTGCAGTCGGAGGGGGGAGGAGAGAGATTCAGCTTAGCTCGCTTTCACAGCAGCCAAAGATGCTGCAAAGTGTGCAACCTGACCTCCCTCTGTCCGGTGCAGTGATGATGATGATGGAAATGGAAGTTTCTGTCTACTCAGAGCTGGAGTTGTGTGCTATCCACCAAATGACTCAGAGGGGTAAATCTGCACAGCTACAAGGGAGAGGAGGAGGGCTGGGACAACACATCCATAGCAACAGGTCTGCAGGGATGTTTACCATTGCTTCAGCTTTTGGCCCTCGACGGTGAGGAGGTCTGCATTGCTCCATTTGAGCCTCTTCTACCCACCACTCAGAGCTCATCTGCTCCACCACCACCTCTCCAGAGTTGTACTCCACATGCTCCTCGTTGTCTGTCCCATACTCTACATCGATCTCCACCCCACGCCCAACAGGTGACTTTACAGTGCGTACTGTTTTGCTAACTGGGTAGGGTCTTGGCACTGGTCTGGGTAGGCCATGATCAGGGGTGGCCAGAGCGGCAACAGCCATCTGACTCCTGAGCATGGCCTCCCTCCTAAGGCGGTCCCCTAGACCTCGGAGCAGCACTTTGCTGTTGGGGCTCAGCTTGTGTTGACAGCGGGCTGAGACCCGCCTGCTGGTGGGACCCTCATATAAACTTGCATTTTCATCTTCGGGATAACTAATGGTGTCCACAGTGTCGGCGTAGTGCACCCTGTGCTGCGTCTTCGGTTTGACCTGTAAGGGCTCATGTCTGAGTGAAGGCTCTTTGGTTAGGGATCTGGGATCCCTGTTGAAGTGGTGATGGTGAGGGGGGATGTGCTGGTGTGGGTGATGCTGGGAGCGCTCAGAGTCTCTGGAGTGAAGGTGGCTGGGCCCTGGACGAGGCCTGCTGCGGCGGGCTAAATGCTCTTCTTGACTGCTGTCTTCCTCTTCCGTCACCTCGGCGATGCTGAACAGCTGCTTGCCGTGTTGGACCTCAGGAGGCAACTTTAGGATCCTCTCCAGGACTTCCTCATCACTATCTGGTGTCTTCAACTTGCTTGACTGCAAGGGCCACATTTCAAAGCAAACAAGAGCGCACCGGGAAAGGTGGGATGAATTATCATATTGTTCAGGGAAAACAAAGGACGTGCAGGAAAAACAGGCGATAAGATACGATCCGGACATGCAAAGAGAAAAGAAAGAGGAGGAAAAAGCAGAAAAAAAGAATCACAAACATAATCAAGAATAAAAAAAGAAAATGAGAAGTTAAGACAAACTGAAAGATGCAGATCTCATTCAAAAAAGCAGAAGCTGCAGTGCTTTAAATAGACATGAACCGGAGCTGCATACAAATGTCGTTACCCTGTGAGCTCGAACTGTGTATCCCCTGCCCTGTACTTCTCCGAGGTGGTCAGAGTAAAGGTCCTCCTCCTCTTCCTCCAGGATGTCAGACAGGTCTGAGTGGCTGTTGTCTGCTTGGTAGTCACTGGTAGGCTCCACAAGCCCTCTGCCATAACTCTGTGAAATGATACATCAGCACATCAACTGTGAATTTATTTTGTTAAAATTCCTCTTAATCTGTTCAGTACAAGAAACAAACAAACAAATATTTAAAACAACAGAAATATTACATACAACAATGCTTTGTGCGGCCTTCTTGTGCTCTAAGCCCCATGAAATTCACCTTAGAGTGAAAGCTTCATTGAGAGCCTACACAATACAAGGTTTTTATGATGTCAGCACATACTGAAAAGAAGCATCATTTCTTTGTACCTTTTTGCACCTCTGCAAGATTTAAGGACCAAGGACTACTGATGTATTATGTGACAAAGGAACAGTCTAACACTCACATTTTTACTGCAGCTACTGCATCAAATGTGGAGAAAAACATAGCTACATCCATATTGCATGATGTGTAATCAAAAAAATCTGCACATGTGCAAATCAGAATAATTTGTGCAAATAGCTGCACACCTGTGCATGAATGAATATATTCTCCCAATGTACTTTTTGGTCATGCCAAAAATCACAAGCCAGTAACTATAACTGCACATTATGATGTAAAATGTAAAGCAAGAGTGATTTCTGCACCTGTGGATCAGAGATCAGGAAACTTTGGGTCAAAGGAGACAGTTTGAGTGGAATTCTCAGGGATATAGAAACATAGAAGACTTAATGTGTCCCACAGTTTGGTGATAATGAATAAGAGTGATCACAATGGCGCAGTTATGGTTCATAAGAAAGGAAATACAATATAATAATAATAATAATAATAATACATTTTATTTGATGGCGCCTTTCTTGACACTCAAGTAGGCCAGCTTGAACAGATGTGTTTTGAGTGTAGATTTGAACAGATGTATTGAATCAGAGTTGCAGAGGTCAGGGGGGAGTGAGTTCCAGAGATGAGGAGCAGAGCAGCTGAATGCTCTGCTCCCCATGGTAACAAGGCGGG
>JBBBVU010000016.1:3042775-3055163 GCA_037177055.1 Atherinosoma microstoma | reverse complement strand
TTTGTGAGATATTGATCAGGAAATAATAACATGTCTGTTTAATTTCTGAAAAGTCCTCTCCCTACATAAATGATTATATATTAATTATGTATTATTAATTCAGCTACTAAATCTCTGGAATCACATTAGTACAGTCAACCCATGGGTCTGATAGCTTCATCAGGTGGGAGGAAACAGGTAGAAACTCAGGGTTACTTTATGGTGAACCTGCTAGAGAGGAGGTTTACTTCATGGAGTCAGTTACCATGGTAACAGACTTAACCTCGTTTTCTGGAACGGAAAACCCAGAGTTTCCTCCAACTCTGGGTTAGCATACTCAGAGTTTTCCACATAAACTGCTTTCTTTAACAGGCCCCTGGTCTGAAGTATCATATTGACCTCTACAGTGTTAAAAAAAACTGTGCACCAATCTTAATCCTTTTTTATCTCATACATGCCCCACTGCAGAGGCACACCTCATACTTTAAAATCTTTTGCTCTCCAAGAATAAATGAGATGCAGTTTCTAATACAAAGAAAAATGTCAGAGTGGTGATTACCGCTGGAGTAATGGTGGAGGCTACTGGTAATGTGGCCTCACACATAGCTAAGGCAGCAGCAGAGGAGGGGTTGGCCCAGGCCTTCACAAACGAGGCAGAGAACAGAAGATCTTCTGAGTGAAAAGCATGAGGCAAGTTGGCAGCAACCTCTAATGTGCATCCCGGGACGTGTGAGTCTGATGGCAAAGTGCTGGGCAGCACGGAGACTTTGGCAGCAGAGTTTCCATAGGATGATGGCGGGGGCAAACTACTAGGAGGTACTTGGCTGCAGGGCAGGGGTGGCACAACTGGGGTGGTGATAACTGGGCCTGCCAAGATGGCAGCCAGCTTGGAGGGCACATTTACGGGCAGAGAGTCACAAGACTCCCCGTGAGCGGACATGGTGCGGACAGTGAGCTCCTGAGCTGCCTGGAGGGACTGGATTTGAGAGGGGCCCAGCAGGGCGCTGCCTGCTGTTGGGGAAGAGACCTCCAGCACCTTGGATAGCAGATAAAATACACATGTCACAAATATTAAGCTGAATACAACATAAACATGCTTATTTCTCCTTCTTAAAAGACTCCTTGCCTTTTTCTTGTCAACATATATCGTGTATCCAGTGACACGGACTCCGTTTGAGGTCCCAGCAGCATCTATGGTGACTGGCAACCAGCTGATGAGAGCAATCCCTGGAGAGGGACCGTGCTCCAGCTGTACGTCCAAAGGAGCATCGGGGGGGCCTGCAGCAATTGAAGGCATTACACCACAGACAAAATACAGATAAACATATTGCTAAACTAACTCAAACGGAAAATAAAGTGTTTGCTATGATCAATAATCATCAAACTAGACACATGGCTCTACATATCCTACTACTGCTCTACAGGAAGATTAGAAATTTAGAAACCATATACCTGAATTCCCAGACTGTGGGCATGGAACTTAAGCAAATTTGAACGATTGAGTGATTATTTAGAGAAATATAACTCAAGGCAATACAAATACTGTAAAAAATGAGCAATAATGCAACTGTGGTTCCACATGTGACATTAAGTTCAGGATTTAAAGCAAAGATGAGCATCAGTGATTCAGCAAAAACACAATGTTGAACTCCCTCTATGCACTTATATACTTCAAATCTTATGGGTATTAAAACACACACACACACAAAAATAAAGCACTTAAAACATCAACAGTCTCTCAAGTCATCAGCACAAATATTATGTAAACTGTAAACTGTAAACACCTGTAAACTTTCCTTCCTTTAACAACAATGCATTCTGTTCTGGGCCATGGTGATTTGGCTCTTAAATAAAAGAAATGTAATCCATAGAGACTCATAAAAAGCATCCTTAATAACAGATAACATCAGCAGGAGATGCTGTAATTTGGGTTGGCTAACTGTGTCTAAATTGAAGACAATGGACAGAAATAGCAGTAAAATGTAAAAAAGAGGCCCTGGAACAGTTGGTTATAGACAGACTTTGACATTACTGGTGCATACAGAGTAACCGCCTCAATAATCCTTGCTGTGTGCTATGCTACCGTTGCTAACACCACAGCTACATGTGCATATGATAAAAGTTAAAACTCCTTCATGGAACTGCTTTCAGTTATATCCACACAAAGCTTTGGTTGGCCTCTGAATTTTCCTCTTTGATCTCTTCAATTAATGATGAAAGCTCAATGCTATCGGTAACAGCAAAGGCTTGGAAGCTGTCCTCACTCCTATGTCTGCATTTTGACTTACGTAATTGCTTCAGACTGGAATTATTATTTCAAATGCAAATAAATAAACAGATAAATAAAAGAGGCTCAAAAGGCTGTGAAAACACCTAATCTGGATCAAACATTTGAGCCAGACTGAGGCTTACATGTTCGGAACTTACTCAATATAAATGTCTGACAGGATTAATGTTGAATGCAGGGACCAACACTGGTGATGACCGACACTAAGAAAACATGGGGATAAAAACCTAAATCCTGACCTGCCATCACCGTGGTGAAGGTGATCGTAGCGCTTCTGTGTTCACGCCGCTCCACAGGTAGCTCCCATGGCGTGCGGTGCGGTCGTGCCTCCACTTTGACTGTGTACTGCAGGCTGGGCGAGAGGTTATTGAGGCACAGCGAGTAGCAGCCAGCCTTCACCAGCTCACACTCCTCATCGTTCAAGGACACAATGTGCACATAGTTACTGTTGCTGGGCAGCCAGGTCAGGTTGGCAGAGGTGGCGGTAACCCTCTCCACACGCAGCTGTGTGGGCGCCACGCAAACATCCAGACCGACCAGCAAGCTGCAGCGGAGCTGGTCTGAGAGGCCCTTCTCTGTCAGGCTTTGCACTGACACACGGTAGGCTTTGAGGTTTATGTCCAGCCGCTCCAGCACCGCTTTGGTCTGGGCCCCGAAGGGGACGTTCAGCCGCAGCTCCTGGTCCACGTACACATTATAGCTCCACACATTGCCCCACCCAGCCGGCACCAACGGAGGGTCCCAGCCAATGATGATACTCTTGGCAAGCTGTTTGATGAGGGTGAGTTTACGTGGGTAAGGCACAATGTCCACTCCCACCTCCTCCAAATCCAAGTCCAGGCCGTTGGTGAGGGGGGCTGGGACAGACAAGGCCGACGCTGAATCTGAGAGGGCTGAGGCGGGGCCAGAGGCGGCAGAGGCCTCTGTCCTTTCTGAGGCGCTAACGCCCACATGGAGGTGATGCTGGTGGCTGGCACTGTGCAGGCTGCAGTCGAGCAGGGAGTTGTGGGACATGTCCCCAGTCTCTGGATGATGCGTGCTCATTACGTCGTCGTCAGATACACGTTCCACAAAGTTAGAGGGGACCAGCCCTCTTCGTCCATCCATAAGCTCACCTGACAGGAGCCGAAACAAAGAACGGAAAACATCATGTACATACACAAATATAACGCAGTCGACCGAAAATCCCAAAAATACACCAGAGTTACCTTCATAGAAGCCGTCGTCATCCATGTCCCCGTATACATAGATGTATTCTCCAGCAGTGAGCGGTAGCTCCACTTCAGGGTTGTCATTGGGGCCATCGTAAGGATTATAGCTGTTTGAGTTAAACACGCCATTAAATGTATTTTTGTCTCCAGTTAAACTGATGCTGTCATGAGTTCAACTTTGGCACGAGTTCAAAGCTGACCTGTATCTCGCAATGAAAACCTGAAGCTTGGCTGCTCCCCTGCTGGCTGTGTATGGTGCCGGGGCCACATCGATGTCCAACTCCTCCACCTCACTGGCAGTGTCCACCTAAGGACAGCAGGAACACCGTTTTTATTCAAACGCAGTGAATCCCCACTAAAACAATATTAATGGAGCTAAAGTAGAATTATTCAGCTGGAAAACAGGTCAATATCATCGTATGACGGGACCAAAGAGAAGGATCAAATGACACTCGGTACATGTAAATCACTCAATCCCTAATCACCTTGAGTTGATACCTGATGTGGAGCTTTTAAAAACGGCACACGGCAGAATAAGAGAGGTGGTTTATTTATAGTTCCCTGGGAAAACCTTTTTTAAAAGATAATCACCTACAACTACTACTGTAGAACCTTCATAATCCACACTGCCTAGTGGATTATCTCACTAAATATGAGCTTTGTCGAACTGTGCGTTAGACAAGTGACGGGATGAAAAGACCACATACCTTTCCGTCATGCAGGACCAGACACTCGGTCTTTGGAAACATAGCAGGACGAAAGCGTAAGCAGCAAATCTGATTAAAATATTCATCTTAAGTGTACATGCGGAGAAAGTGCAGGAATAATCAGCTGCAGTCTGTTCTTACATGAGGTAACGGGGAGGTCAAAGAGGGCTTTTTAAATCCATTAAATCCTTACAAACAATGCAACAGTGCCGTCTTGGTAATCTTGTATAGTGAGGAAAGAAGATCCGCAGGAAGGAAAGGATCCTGCTCCGGATATTAGCACAGCCTATGTGGTGCCAATTTATCATACGTGAGATAATGAAGCTCTCAGGAAAAATACTTAGCTAACCACATATCAGAAACAATACATTCACTGTAGTTTCGGTGTGGAAACGATGTGCAACGGACATTGGAAAAAACATTATTACCCGTTATGATATTTCTTACCATTTTAGCAATTGTATAATATTAAAGTTAGATTTTTAAGTGGACCTGATACTGTTACAGAAGACAAACGATGTGGGGATATCACTTTATTGTTGTTGGGTTTTCAGTGCTTCTCTCTCTCTCCCTTCTTTGAACAAGAGTTAAAAAGTAAAAACTTCTATCTGCTTAGAGCTTCTCAACATTCCTGTCTTCACTTTTAGAATCATGTCAACCAGGGATGCCAAACCCCGGCACTCAAGGGGCCACTATCCTGGTTCATCACACCTAATACAAGTGTAATAGATCCAACACCTTGTTGTTAAGTTCTGCACAATGGCTTATTAATCTCATTTAGGTGTGTTTGAACTGGGAAACATCTAAACCTCTCAGGACCAGAGTTTAATATCCTCAATATAAACCATAAACAGACAATCTGTGTATTTATGCCCATTACATTTAAGAAAAAAAAAGATCTTGACTGAAATAATCCCAATTTTAAATTCTTCTTCAAATGTACGACGGTAAAAGGAAGTGAAATTCACATCACCGAATATCAAAAGTCCCACAAAGAAAGTTGTGTTACCTCGTGTGTTGGGCTTGATTTGTGCGGACTGAGGTGGGTGTCTGACTTGGGGGTGAGGTGTGCGGTCTCTGACTTGATGGATGAGGAGCCTGACTTGCTGACGCTGATGGTGGGCAGCTCTCGATGCTTGGTGACAGGCGAGCGCTCCACTCTGGACAGTCCTGCGGCGTGGGGGGTGGGCCCCATGCGCAGTGCCGTGGCCACATCTACGAGGAGAAAAAAGAAGAGGATAATCTGTGCCCTTGGTGAACATCCGAGTCCCTCTTGCCTGTTTACCCGGTTTGTCTGTGACCTGCTGGGCGGATGAAATCACTGTTTGACATGCAGGTGGCTCAAGGTTAAACGTGGCTGATTAAAACAGCGGAGGGGGAAAAAAAAAAATCCTTAGTCCATCTGTCTGAGGTCAAAGGTGACTCTACCTCGTGTCAACGTGTGTCTCACCATCATACCAGTTAAGGGGCTTAACTGGTTCCACGCTTCACAGGCATTTCACACTTCATCTCATGAGCAGGATGAAGTTTGATGGTGAGAACTACAGACGAGCTCCGTTACAGCGTTGGACTGTTACAATGACGGTGCAGGTGAGATGAGGGTCACAGCATGCCGTGTTTTTGGTGACACATATCATGACCAACAGAGACGGAGAGAGCGTACCGGGCGGATCATTACCCTCCGGGCAGGAGAGAGTGTCACCTCCCTCAAGACTCCAGAAGGCTATTTCACCCAGAGACACCATATCCAATGTGCCACCAGTGCAGTCTAAAACACATGTAGGAGAAACAGGTTGGGTATATATCTGAGGGACAGACTGAGCTGAAAGATGCAGAGTAGATTTGCTTTGTTGTTACATTGAAAGCAGCTTGGATTAATTTCAAATGGATGTTCTATAAATATAACCTTTTATAAACACACAGCAAATAGACGAAAAGGAGATTATTATTGATATGCAAAAGAGATGACCCTTTATCAATATAATGTTCAGCGTAATCCTATGTCTCCTTATTCTTAAAAGGACATATAAAGAGTCAATCATGAAAATGACTAAAAAGTGAAACGAAGCATCCGGATTTAAAAAAAAGGAAATCTCATGTTTTTAGATGCATTTTTATGTTGCAGTGCTGCTTCCATGCTCTGTCAGGGCTCAATGATGCTGTTCTACACATAAGGTAGCGTGTAAACAAGCTTCTTCTTTCTCCCCCCCCCCCCCCCAATTCCACTACCTCCCAGAGAACAACCCTGTAACTACCACAACATGAAGGAATGGCCCACCACTGTGTGCTAAAGGCTGCGTTGGACCAAAATCATGACTTTCTGAGATAAGTAGATTAGATTTTTTTTTTTTTTTTTTTTTAATGGACCACAGATATGAGCCCCTCACAGCAGGACTGAGTGTGAGCTGCCAGTGGCCTTGTAGTCGGGTTAAAAATCTATCAACCACATCTGTTTTTCAAGAGTTGTTGCTGTCAGTGTCAGAGCCTCGCTGTGAGACGTTATGCTTGATAAACCTGTGTTTTCTGTAAAGAAAATATAAGCAATTGTTGCCTTGACTGACAACATACTCAGTAAAAAAAAATGTGCTTAAGCACCCGGTTGTTGTGTTCCCGTCAATGCTGATTTAAGGTGAAGCTGATAAATACTCTCTGAATGCCAAATAAACACTGTCACGTTGCACTCATAAGCCAGATGTTAGCTGGTGTTAGCCGTGGTTTTTTTTTTTACCAGTGTAAAAAGGGTTTAAAAAGATGGTTTGGTGGGATTATCTTGAAACAAGACGGATTGATTGATTCCAATTCTTTGTTAAATAACGATTTAAAGGTTTTTTTCTTGAGGAAACAAAACTTTTGATTTCACTGTGTATCCGTTCGCAGTGAGGAATCTATAATGAGTAAAAGCTCCCCGCAGCTCACCTCGTTCTGTAGTCAGGCCCACTCCGTTGGTCAGAACAGAGAGGCTGGGATTGTTGAGGAGGCTGGAGCTGGCCAGGTCCACTTTCGAGGCCTGCAATCGAAACTTCTCCAACTCTTGGGACAGCAAGCCGAACTGCTCGCTCTGGCTGCGGCATTTGTCCTCCAGCTCTCGTACCTTCGACTACATGCGCGGCGAATCAAACATGGAGAGCAAACATTCAGAAAAACAACAGTGAAGAATAACTGAGTGGAAAAATCCACCTTTCACACACTATTAGATCTCAATTTGAGACAAAGAAGAAATGTAAATGGCAGCTGTGTGATGTGGTTCTTTAGTTAAAACATGATATGAACGCAGTGTTGTGTTATTAAGGTGGATTTTTCCTTGAATTAATCATGTGAGAGATCTAATATTGTAAAAATGAGCATGAGTAACCGTGCCATGCAGAAACCCTTAATGTTTTATAGCGTCAACTTTGGCATAACCTTTTACAAACCTATGACAGTTTTAGTAGATGAATAGACAACACAGCAAACACATATAAATGCTTAACAAAGTGTTTCAGTCGGGTAAGGTAAGATTTCTGCAAGACAGACTTGATAAACTGTCACTGAAACATTTGTTAAAAGCTGCACACAGAAAATCAGATTTAGAAAGGAAAGGTCAACAGAGTGTGGGCTAAGTGGGTGTTGATATATTCATCTGCTCACTTTTTAAAGGCTTCTGAGAATCTTATAAAGAATATTTTCTTACACTCATTTCATCAAAGCAACTAAAACGGAGCTATTTGCCCCGAACTCTGCACAGGTTTGTAGCAGCTCTACTAGTTTCTATATGTGGCTGATTTCACTTCCGGCTGTGGCGGGAGTTTCCTGGCAGGCTGGTTTTACAAAAGCCTCAGCATGAAACTGTCTGAACAACATTTCCTGTCAGCTAACACCTACGTAAAGCAAAGTACGGAGTCAATTGTCATCTAAAAACCTGACAGAATTCCCTAATGGGCCTCAAATGAAAACTATTTAAATTTACACTTTGACTCAGAGACGACTTGGGTACATGAAACAAGATTTTTAAAAAAAGAAAAAAAGAAGAAGATAAAATAAAAGGTGTAAAATGTTCTCACCCTGCTGGGGGATGATAACTGTGTCAGAGATCTGTTATCTGGCCTCAGGAGAATGACCTGATTTACACACACCATGGTAACCTAACACTTTTTTACGCTACATACTGCAGGGATCAACGTGAAATACATACACATGTTTAAGCAACTAGGTTTACATGAGCTACAGGAGGTTTGGGTGACTTAAGGTAAATTTCTGGCCCGAGGCGGTCAGGAAGTACCTGCATGCAGTCCAGTGTACTCTGGTTAGCAAGAAGATAAAACACAAAAGACAAACAAAAACATGCTGGTGAAATCAAGAATTTAACAAAAAACATATTAATAAAGCAGAAAAACAGCAGTCTGAATCCAGAATCACTAGAATGTCTCTTGGCCCTCAGCAGCCAACACACACCTTTCAGATGATATATATATATATATATATATATATATATATATAATTAGTTTTTAACAGACTGAGAAAGCCTGCGTGTAGACCTGGCAACAAAGCTCGGGCTCTAGGGGGGGAAAGAGACTTTCTCCTGTGATGCTTCGGGTTTAAAACGAGACAGAAAGTGAGAGAAACGAAGCCAAGAGGAAGGAAATGAGCCGTTTTTAAAACAGGAGCAGCAATACTCTACCAGCTCCCTCCGCAACACAAGCTGAGTCAACTCCTAAAATAAAATACACACTTCTTTAAGGAACAAACTCTGTGATAAAATGCAGCGTGGGAAATAAGGAGAAGGGATGACAGACAAACTTATATATACATATATATAGTCATGTGGGAATGAAGACATTTTTGCTGCAGGCGTTTGAGTGTTTTTGAACTTTTTTTTCCCTTTGGTTTATTTGTCAAATCAGTAGCCAATCAGACAGATGGGGATTTCAACTGTCGGCTGTGTGGATTCATTTTGAACACAAAGTGTGTTAGAGGCGCACTGAGAGCAAGCATGAACGTCACAAAGCAGCAGAGAAGCCATCTGTTCAAACGTTTTTCCAGACCTACTAGTGCCTCAAATATATGAGCATTTTCAACAACAGCTTCTCTGCCAGGTGTTTAGGTAGGAACAAAGAGCCTGCTGGTACAAAATGGAGCAATAAAAAGAAAGAAAAAAAATACTAGGAGTGGTTTATCTTGTACCCAGTAAGAAAAAGGGCAGAATATTTTCTATAATTGATCACACTTTGTTATCCCTCATTCAACCAATGTTCTCTTTTTAGTCTGGCTGCACAAACACAATCAGCTTTCTTTTTTATCTCTCTCAGACATTCCTGTGAGAACACCAGTAATTTGCAGACTGACAATAAAAGCAATGTGATATAAAAAATAATTTGCTTGCTTTTCTGCTCTGTGGAGTCACAGTGGTGTTATAAAAACTCACCTCCAGCATCTGAACCACCCCTTCATGCTCCCTCTTGGCAAATAACTGAGCCTAATGATTTGAAAAGACATTAAAAAAAACAGTCATTTTAATTGTTTGCTCATAAGAATGTAATTCAGAGAACAGCAAGCTCTGCTGGAACAACTTTATTGTTGCCCAAAGGTTGCCTCCTGGTGGATGAAGCACCCCATTTGATTTCATCAAGGGCTAGATTCTAGACAATGAATATAGAAAGAAAAAGAATAAAACATGAAAATCGGTGTTTCGTACCCGCTGTAACCGTTTGATTTCATCCTGTTTGAACTTAAGGATAGCCAGTGCCTGCTCATGTTCCAATTCCAGCTGCTGCCTTCGCTCGGCGACCTCTCGCATATGCTGTTCGGGAAGAAAAACAATCTGTCAGAGAAAGCGTCCACGGTGGGGATCTGAATACAAGGCAGCAAGTATTTGACTCCAGCGGTACCTTTAGGACCTGCTCTAGGTTCTCCAGTTTGGCACGGAGTCTCTGGTTCTCCTCGAGAACTGAATTGTGTTGAGCGGTCACTTCAGAGAGATCTTCCCTCAGCTCCTCATTCTCAGCCCGAGTCTGAGAAACAGCTGCCGGTTACCTGACTGCGTCATTCTGGCTCATTTAAAAAGTTCAGCCATGATCATAACTGACCATTATGATGGCAAAAATAAGGGATGAAAATGAGACACCAACCTGGTCGAGCAGCTGTGCCTTCCTCCTGAGGAGATCTGCCTCCTCCTTTAGTTGCTCATTTTTGCCTCGCTCATCCTCAAGCTGGCTCTCCTGTTACAAACACAAGCCAATGTTTGGATTCACCTCAGACCCCAGAATTTCAGGAAATACAGGACCAAGCGGACTGCTTACCAAATCCAGACATCTCTTCTGTCGCTTCTTTACTTCATGCTCAAGATTTTCACATTCTTTTCTCTTCTTGCTCAGCTCACTTTCCTGAACAAACAGTGATGACAAACACACGAGTCATTATTTTGACTCCAATTCTTCTTTGTCAAAATCATCATGTTATATAGTTTACAATAATTATTTACCATTTAAACTTTGCAATACAAAATACAGTGACTTTAGTTTCCATATTGACCTGTGACACAGCAGTGTTGAGGTATTACAAAGCTTAGCATCCTCTAATTATTCTAAATGCAGCTTACATGCAGAAGCAGCATAGGAGAAATCAGCTTATTTCAGCATGTCCACAGGACCTGAATAAAGCATTACCATGGTGACGGTGTGGAGGGAAACGACAGGTCTGACAGGCTAATTGCTGACCACCAGCAGCTGACTGGAAGAGACAGTCTACTGTAACCAGTGTTGGACCCGGCAAGACAATAAAGATAATTAAACTGCAATCTGTGGTCTGATTTAGTTGATTGTTGCAGCATCAGCATCAGTTGCAGCCCTGAAGGTCAGAATAATGAGAGGATGACCTGTTTTACAGTCATATACTGAATGGAAAGTTAAACTTCCTGTGTTGCTCAGTCATTGCAGCTTGTAGTTTTTCCTGACTTTGGATTGACCTGTTCCATATGCATTTAATCCAGATGACTGCACAGACTACCTTAGCTGGCTTTAATACCTACAACGGGTACAAGAAGCTTTAGGACTCCTTCAAGTTTTTTTTTTTACATGCTTTCATAACTAGGCCCACCAGTGGACATCATTACAAATGCAACATTTATCTGGATTAATAGAATTTTAGGAAAGAGTGAGCCATGATGCCAAGGGAACTGTCCTGCAAGCCAGACGGTGTAAAACGCAGCCAGGAACGAAAAAGCCTGAACATATACCGCCAGTGTTGACCTGACTCCACTGCCCTCCTGTAGGCTCCGAGTGTCCTCAACCCGTCTACAAGAACTTTTCTCTCATTATACTCCAGCTCGAACACTGAAGCCGACTAATCGCATGCTTTCAGAAGTTCTAAGATCCAATTACAAAAATAGCGGTGACCGTGCAACCACAGTGGCTGCTCCTAATCATGGAACAACTTACCTATTCATATAAGAACTGTTAAGACCTTAGAAAACATTCAAAACGTTATTTAAAAAGTCCTGCTTCTTCTCTTTAGCTTTCAGTAGATCGAGGTTGAAAACTTCATTTTATTCCTTTGATTTATTTAACGTTAACTATTTAACACTTTAATGACTTTGTTTCTCCCAAGTTGTTGACATTTTACCACCACACTTGTGCTATTCTAGATGTTATCAATTGGTAAAAGTAATATTTTCGAGCAATAACTCTTAAGGATACAAGAAAAGTTCTGCAGCACTTAAAGGGTCCTTCAACAGAGGAAAAAATTTGTGACGTGGGCTGAAGGAGTTCATGGTCTCATTTGTCAACAGCATGGATGATGTAAACCAGCAACTAGGGTTAACCTCATTAACATCATCCTTACATTCAAACATGGTGATACGGGAATGTTTTCTGAAGAGTCATGACACACCACACCAATATCAAGAACCAGCTGTGACAAAAGATATCCTTTCAGGTCACACGGATGCAGATATTATCGTGTCTGCTCCTGTTCTCCATGGCATCCAGTCGTGCATCCAAAGACTTCATTCTCTTACTCAGCTCAGACGCTACAGCCATTAAAGTTAAGAAAGACAGTCATTAGGGACTAGAGTTTATGTTTGTGACGACTGGGGTGGGGGCGGTTGGGGGGAGTTAACTTTTTCTTATCTTCGTGTGTGTGTGATTGTGTATAAAAGAAATTATAATGATGTTTGTGTTTTTATATTGTTGCTATATTTGTGTGTGAAGGCTGTTTTAATTCTCTTTTAT
>JBBBVU010000016.1:3020779-3038099 GCA_037177055.1 Atherinosoma microstoma | reverse complement strand
GTGTGTGTGTGTGTGTGTGTGTGTGTGTGTGTGTGTGTGTGTGTGTGTGTGTGTGTGTGTGTGTGTGTGCGCGCTTCCCCCAGGTATAGAGACCCACCCCCCCCCACTCCCCCCCCCCCCCCCTCTTTCCCCCTCCCTCCCCCTCTTCCCTTCCCCTCCTCCCCCCCCTTCTACTGTTTAAATGTTAAGAATCAGGAATCTACTTTTAGAGCAAACCTACTAATACTCGGAGTAAAACTGTGCTAGTGTAGTCAAGGCCATGACCCAATAATAAGATCAAAGGCGCTCTGCCACGTGCAGCAAGGGCATCTATCCTTTACACTCTCCTTTGTTTTATACAGACATGTCTCTCTAAGCATCAGGCGCAGCTCCTCCCGGCTGATTTCTCTGGGGATTGCCAGTATACCGCATGGAGAAATTAATTTGCTGTAACAGCATGTACTATCTGCTGAAGGGGGTCTAATATGAGAGTTGTTCCTTCACGCAGCAGCATATCAATCCATGTAGTACACATGCAACAACTTCAGTCTGTTGGGGAGGTTTTACTATTTCATGATAACTCATTGTGACCGCTCAACATCAAATCATTGACTTGTTTGCGAAGTTAAGTGAGGCTATCCCAGGTTTATCTTTTGGCTACCCGAGCAGATGGTATTAAAGGTGGTGACGAACGGCTAGCAGGAGGCACTACAGTAATTCCATTTGGCTCATGGACAAGAACTTTGCACAGGAATGAAAGTCTTTTTTTTTTTTACACTTAGCTGCTGATTTTCTGCCCTGCGAGCCCTTTAGGTGATCGTTACGGATCCCGTCACGTCACAGGCGCAGGCGTGCCAGGTGATAACCGCTTCCTGGCAAAATTCCCACCTTTGTTTTTGGTCAGCCACAGTTAAACCAGTCAATCCTAAATTGATTCGTAATTAGCTTGAAGCACTTCCTACTGTACACAATGAGTGGGCTGGCTTAAATGTGTGGATTTCCCTGCTACTCTCTGGCAGCTGAAGTGGGAGAAACATCAGTTGCACTTTTTAAAATCTCAACTTCTTAATAAAAAAGCAGACCTAAACTTTGCCGCTAATTTCTGTTTAAGAAGTGGAGACATTTTAATGAGCTCCATTTTAGCATTCAGATCACTTTTATTCCACACATATTCCTTAAATAAGCTCTTATTTTCTAAAGGGAATGTGAGGGCTCAAAATGATGAGTTCAAAGCAGATCTAATCAGGGTCCAGGCAGCATGTGATATAATTCTGACATGGTTTTGACGAATGGACTCGAAGAGCGGAATATTACATAATGTCTCATTTATACAATGCTCTGAGGACTAAGGGACCGTCAAAAAGAGCAATGGACCAAAGCTTAAGCTATAATACATCATTTCAGAGCTTTATGTGCTAACACACTGACCTGGCATAATCTACTGAGACCCAATAATATGTGCAGTTTAAAGAGATTTTGCTTGGACACAGTTTAATCTTAATTTTCTCGTATGGACATCTGGAAGTCCAGTTTAAATGCTCAAACATGAAAGGGGCATATATAGTTCTTTGCCACATTATCAGCAGCCAAATTATGATGTATTAAGAAAAAGATCTTGTCTCAAACTTTCTTTGTACTTTTGTACTTTCTATACATATCGAATCAATATAAATTCACATCTGTTACAGCTGCACACGGCCATGTTATACTCACTGTAAAGATCATACTGTAAATTAGTCATATTATCAAGTAATATCATCCCTTTTCATTGAATGATCAGGTGGTTTTTAAATCATATATTTACTATTTTCCGTGTCAAATAGTTACTTAAGTATCCGTGAATCTCATTTCAAAAGATCAAAAGAATAAAAAATACATTCGTTACATGGTGCATGACAAAAATCCTCCTTCAGAGCATCGCCTTCACTCGAACAAGGAAGGATTCATCATTTGTTTCAGTCCCACTTCCAAACAAAGGCAACGAGATCTGTTTTTATATCAAATATTCAAATTAAATAAATGATTTTGATGACGGTGACAGGATGAGCAGGATGTTTAAGCATCATGCGCACCTTCACTATGAAATGAACAATATTTTTTATAATGATGATAGAGAATATGGCGCAAGCATTAACACAAAGCCCTCACAAACAAATGATCGGTGAATAACTAAGATATTATAAGATGTAGCTGCACTGAGATAAGGGCTCTTCCATAAATACAATTATCTTAACAATAAACACGTCCAGAAAGAGAGGCAGATACTGGGTAAGTCCTAAAAAACACAGCATCACAGATGAGAATGAGTGATTTGCTTCATTTATTATGTTAAATTTGACCTTTCATTATTTAGTTAACTGTGTTAAATGTCATGGTGTGTAATTTCTGTGCAAGTAGGAAGGTCCCATTTAAAGAGATTTTTGGTAACAGTCAACTTTATGCAAGACAATTAAACAAAAACTTATCAGTGGGATTAAAAAATGTAATGATAATGGATCTGCATAAATGAATGTTTCCTTTATATGGCACATGGATATAACCCCCCCAGCTTAGTGTTATTACGGTTAGTACTGACCACTTACTACTTCAGAACTTGCGTTATTTCAGATAAAGTTTTTAAAGTCTTGTAAATATCCTCCATACATATCACAATAACAATGAATTTCAATGAATGTTTGATACAGGGTGAAACTATGAGGGAAAAAAGCTGTTGTCAAAAGAAAATTACAGTTCTAAGTGAAAATGTCCAGTTTCTGGTAACACTGGTAATATCAGTATTCAATAATATCTCATATCAATACTAATAATTAACCAAGTAATGGGCCAAAATAAGAGCTAGCTGTTTGATGAATCATGAAATAAACAAAACATCCTGCTGCTGCATCCCAGCAGAACCAGTTTGGTTCTGTAAACTTTTAATAGACTGGACTGAGCAGCTGATCATGTCATAATAATACCAGAGCTCAGTCTCTTCCAGTAAAAATGATGAATTAAGAAACATATTTTTAAATAAAAAAATAGACAAAACGTCTACATAAAACATTTCCAATTTAATTCCAGGAATTAAAGGGAAGTATTTGGGAATCAATCTAGGAGGGTTCTGTTATTTCATAATGTAACAAACTATATGCTCTGCAGCCTAATATGAGTTGGTCTTCAGTATGTTTACTGAGCATCCTTTGCTAAATTATTTCTTAAAGGATAAACTGAGTTTTACCTGATCATATTTTTAGTTGTACTTGTAGGTTTTGAGCTTATCGATAATAATTAAAAAAAAGAAACCCTACAGAACTCAACAAGGCTTTTTCAGTTTGGTTCATTTGAAGTTTTGGTAAATCTTAAATTGAGTTGTACATGCAAAACATACAGAAATAGTTTCTATATGATTGAAATGTCTGTGATGAAATTTTTTTAAACTTAGTTAAAATAGGTAATCATTGTTTAAAAAGCGTGGAAAGAGTCCACTGGATCAATATATCAAACAGTAATGCACTTCTACTCAGAGTATAAACGGCCATTATGTGTATGGGACAGGAAATTAATAGTGCATGCACACAGACGTAAATATAAATATTATAGAGGTCAATTAAAATAGATACTAATAATCATAAAAGATGTGAAGAAGAATGTTATCATGCCTGAAGTCTACCCTAATGTTGACACCCCAGCAGCTCACCTCTACTTTCACACGGCTTCAGACAATGAGGTGCAATTGTGTTCTTTTCCCACCGATGTGGTCCATGCACACTAAAGGATCTAGTACACCCTGGGCCCATGCGTACTAAAGCAGTGTCAGATCCCATTCAGCAGGCCTTGAATGCCATAAGCACATTGGTGTAATCCCTGCAGACTACTGAAACGGGTAACTGGATCACTTCTTTTAAAAGCACCTTAATGGATTGGCCTGGCCGTTGATTTTCTTTTTAATGCGAAGCATATCGATGCCCACCAATCAAACGCTCCACCACGTTGTCACTAATTCGGTCTGTCTAAATTCTGCATCTGGAAGCTCCAAAATATGACAGTTACAAAACCGGGTTTCTGACAAGCTGTCCTTGACTAGGCCTCATGATTGTCCTGTCTTTTCTGAATTGTCAAACAACAATTTAATAATTTACGGTGGGATTTACCACAGGATTCCCACAAATTCATATTGAAAAACAACCGCTATGTGACTTAAAAGAAAAACTCCTTTAGCTGCAAGTAATGCTGTAATGCTAAGATGTTGGTGCATGTAACATACTAATAATCTTCTAGACTAAGCTGTAGATTTTTATACCAAACACAAATGCAGCACCCTCTACCTTGAGCCACTTCTCTCACACTTCTGATTCGTCATGACACTGATTATTTCTTCAATTTTTTTAGCCCTGAAAGGTTTCCGTTTCACAGCAAAACACACATACATATGAGGTTTACCCAAAGACAGCTCCAACAAACTGAGACTTACACCAAAGACAGCAAAACTCACAAGATGACCTACCCCTTACGTGTGATCTGTGGCAACGTCAAGGCTTCCCCCTTGGCCTGCTAGTTATCCAGAGCAGGGCGAGATAGGAAAGTCCTTACTGCGGCTGTAGTCTTACCTACCACCCAAAACCCTCTCACCGCTGCTACAGCAACAGAGAGCGGATTACTGGACTGTACCATTCTGTTGTTAGAGGGGATTAGAGTTCACACAACATGGCCCCTTTCTGGGTGTGCGCGTGTGCGTCCCACAGATGAGAGATTACCACAATCGGTATTCTCATTTGAGCTTCACAGGCAGAGAATTTACTCTTCCTCACTGTCAGTGGAGAATTGATCAAAAAACAGTATCAATGCGTGAGATGTTTGCCTTTAATGCTGGGTGGACTGAAATGTATGCCCAGAAGCTGTGCCTTTAAATGCATCTGTCAAAAGGGCGCCAGGAAATTAGGCTGTTATCGCAGATTTAAACCGTTTTGGAAACATGAGATTTTACATAATGTGCCAACTAATTCAGAGATTTGATAAACGTGTTTTATTTTGTACTCTCAGGAGACTGATATGTAAGAGAAAAGAAAGCTGGGTATGAAAGCATGGAATGCCGGGAAGATCAGCATTAAACGCAGAGCGGATCAGAGAGTATGACTTTGGTAGCTTTGATCAGCCCCAAGTTAAAGACAGAGAATCGCCTCATTATGGCTTGTAGCAGATTAGTATTGAGTCCAACGACGAGCCATTGCATAACACTAAAACGGCATCCATGCTAACATAAACATAAACTAGATTAGAAAATACTCTCACAGGGCTGCATTAAACATCACTAATAAATGTTTAATCCTAACATATTGCAGCATTAACACCACAAATGATCATATGTGTAAATAAACGAGCTAGTTTGTTTGTAACTCTATATATACCAAACTCCAAAAGTATATTTTATGACTAATTTATTGCACAAATATGAAGCTTGCAGGCCTCTAACTAAGATTTTTAAGACCAACAGAGGTCAGCAAGGAGTCAGATTTTGTTCTTGAATGGCTTTACCTTCTCTTGCCCCTTCTCTTTGGCGTTTTCCCCACATTTCTCTGTACCACTGAGATCGGGGATGTGGTCGCACTGCTGTCTGGATGAAGTGACCGACAGCTGCCTCTGGAGCCGCAGCACCTCCTTCTGAGACTCACGGAGAAGACTCTCAAACTCGGCTCTGCCAGACTGACCAGGAGATCCCTGCACAGAAACACAACAGCAAAGTCATTTCAGCACATTGTTTTTGTTTCCGTCTCATTCATCAACCATTTCCATTTAAAACCAAAATGCTAAAACAGATTTAAAATACATGTGTAATAATGTTTATTATGATCAAAAGCTGCATCATTTAGGAATTTAGCTGCTTTGAAAAATTTTTTAAAAACCTTTAATGTGGTATTTAATATATAACAATGAATTTAACTATTCTAAATATAAAAGTAAAGTTTAACATTAAATAACTTAAAGTAAAACTACACAGGGTGTCACAAACTACAAAGTACATGAGAGATTATAACATCAATGTGCAGCTAACCGTATAAACCCTTTATTATTAAAGCCAACAGATGTTCACATTCAGAAAATCAGCTCTCTAGTCACTGGTAATCAAAAACAGGCAGTGATGAAGACAGCCTATTCCTGCAGTGTCATCTATCTCGACATCAGCAGTGACGCAGCCTTTGTAATACGGGCTTAGGAGTTTGGGATGAGCAGTACCCATGGTGTCCAGCAGAGAGCAAACTTGTGGCACTATGAGCCGGTTGCAGAGATGATGAGTGGTGTCAACATGGAGCATTGGGTTTAAAACTTCGGCACTTGAATGAAGAATGAATCAGCGACTCAGTCTAGGCTGAGTAAACTCACTTTGGTTACTGAGGATTGTGTTTTCCTTACCTTAGTGGTTCCCAGCCGTGCCTCCAGCTCTCTGCACTCCTGCTGCAGGGCAGCAATCTCCTTGTCCTTAGACAGCAGTGCATCAGCATGCTGGGCTAGGTCACGAGCTCGCTGACGGGCAAATGCTCTTTTATACTGTTCCACTGACCCAGGTCTCATCAGTGATGGGCAATTCACCTGGTGAAGAAAAAGAAAGATTAATCACCAGCAAGAATTTCAGGCCTTGGATACATGAATGGAAACTAAATAGGTTAATGCAAGACAAATGACTACTTTAAGCAATTATTTTAATGTTGTATTGTGAAAAATGATCGTTCTGGGATCTTCTTAGGGGGGAAAAAAAACAGAATTCTGAATTAATTAAATGCTCAAAGAACAATCCATGCTAATCTATATGTATTACTGTATATCTGTTTAGCTGCAGGTGTTCATTTTAGAGCTTTGCACGTCACAGATGGAGAAAAAAAAGCCTAAGGTTTTGCTGTTCATTCATTGTGTTTTATGGCATTTCTGCATTTGTAAAATGTGTGTATGGTTACAAAGCCCAAACACACAGAAACTGAACTGCTTGTAACTCTTTGGTTGGATGGCTTTTCTTTGGTTGCTTTGTTAGATCATGTTGTAAAATGCCTTTATGAGCCACCATTTCCTCAACAGAGCTTCTTTGTAAAACTCCCAAGTAACACAAAAAGCACAGCAAATGTTCTGTTACTGGTGGCAAGACCCAGCACAAGGGTCCTTATTTACTCTTCTATCAAAGGAACTAAAGATCCAATTGACTGGTTTTATTATTCAGCTGTAATGTCTACAAAACTATAGGAAATGTCACAGTATTAGCACACTGCGCAGCTAACATGGATGATGTCATTATTAGCTGAGGAACAATCAGAGATCATGTAAAATGAATGACAATAACTGATTTTGATCTTTTCTATGTTCTAGTGTTTTAATGTTTGTTTCTGTATTCAGTGATGGTAAATAACCATGAGACAAATAACTCCACTATGTGTAATGCCAACATAGCTCACTGTGCAACACAGCAACTTCTACTGGAATTTCTGTTTGTTATGATACTCATTCTGGTTTAGATGTGTACTGGTAAGCTTCAGGATTCACCCATAATAAATACAGTCTTCCTTCAGTCAGATCATCCAACCAATCAGAGCAGACTTTTTGTAAAAGGGGGCCTTAAAGACACAATAACTAAACCAGTGCTTCAGACAGAAAGTCACACATTCTATATATTTACGTTTTTTCATAAAATATGGTTTAATTCATGTTATCTTGCTGTATTACCTACAGGAATACAAATAAAATAGGTCATTTTAGCTTTTATGCTGATGCATTTAATAGTTCAGAAAGCTGTTGGTATATCTGAACAAGGATCCCATTCATTTCAAGTTTTGGTACCCCATCCCGAACTCGTGATCAGCCATCGTGACTATGGGGTGATTTGGGCAGCAGCGCATGAAAACAAATCATTTGCAGCATTTTTTTTTTCTTTCAGCGTGAGGACAAACACACTGTTGATGAAGGGGAATTATACCACTTTGAGGTTGGCCTCCTGTAGTTTCCGAGCCCTCTCTTCCAGCCTCTTTGCGAGAACAGCCAGCTCGGTGTTCTTTCTTCTCAACCTCCTGACCTTTTCTTCAGTCTCTGGAGCACTGCTCTTCCGCTTAACACATGGAAAATAAATATCATCAGACAGTGCCTGCGGCAAACGTTAACACAGCAATGCCAAACAGAAGTTACAGACACTGTTATCCAGGACAGCTTATTAACAATCTGAAGTAGATAACTTGCTAGTCTGAAATCATCTGCCTACTTGTATGGGAAAGGCAAAAATCCTTTGGCAACTTAAAGAGTGAATACATGTCTGGGAAACCAGAAACTGAGATAGCTGTGCCATCTTTTTGTTAAGTATTTTGTGCACCTGGCCTACTTTCTACAAAGGATTCCATCAAGGCTACACACAGTGTTATTTTTAGTCTCACCAGCAGGCCATTTTCCTCCCTCAGTGTGGCGCAGGTCTTCTCCAGCTCATCGAGGGCCCGCAAGAGTTCTGAGTTCTGACGCACCAGGAAACCATAATCTGTGCCATTCTGTAAGAACAAGCACAACAAAGATCTTTTCTTTTATCTTTAAAGCAACAGTTACAGAAAAGAGTATCACTTTTTGTTTTGAGTGAGAGGGATTGATTTTCATTTTAGGAGAAGTGCTTATTAAATGTCAGAAACTGAAATTGTTCTCTGCTGTCAGCCAATGTTTACATCATGCTGCCTATTGGTGGCTGACAGATGACAGCCCAGTGAATGGGCTTTTCACAGCTTATTCAGTCCACAAATGCCACTGAACAGCTATTTCAATACATCGCCTCAGCATAATGGGAAGGAAAGCTTTTCTCTCCCTCTGTGTTATGTGATAGAGAGACAGAGAGAAGAACAAAAATATAGAGAACAGATAGAAAGTCAATTTAATAATGTTTGGTTTATTCAGTTTGTATAAAAAACTGGCTCATTCATGATCGCCCTGTGGTTAAAACATATTTCTCTCTTCAGCTTTCAGGTCTATAAAGTGAAATCTGCACCACACAGCTACTAACTTGTGGTACAAATTAAACGGTTGGAAATGAAACATGAGAAATAGGCCTCCAAGTAATTCCAAAAGATGTCTCAAACCAAATGTCTGTTCGATGAGTTTGTTATTTTGGGAACTTCAAGAGAAGAGACAGCTGAGCAGAGCAGCAGTCAGTGTGGCAGATCATCAATATGGGAATCAAGACTGTAATGGGGTGTTTAGTAGCCACTTGGTTGGCTGTTCATTTAAATGGAAGGGTGGCCACTCTGCTTCAGTGTAAGGGGTTATTTAATGGGCCACGAGGCCCAGAGGATCAGGCTGACAAAACGCCTGCCATTCATGAATGCTGCAGAGCGAGGAGACAAATACGTGGAAGCAAGAAGCTGTAGGTAGGTGGAAGGTTAATCTAAAAAGAAAAACAGTCAACTTTGCCTGTTTTTATACCATGAGAAAGCAGTTTGCCTGTCCAAACACATAGTTGCAGCAACCCACAGATGTATAAAAAAAGAAGAGTGCTTCACCTGTGTTTGATCAACCACCTCAGTAGAACAAAAATCACACAGAAATGTGCATCTAGCCTATATTAAGATCTTAACAGACACAAAAACCAAACACCTTTACAGAAGCACAGAAACAGCTACATCAAACATCCTCATGACATTGTGCAGCATAAAGGTCATGCAACTGTCATTTTGATAATGTTGTCCTGGAAACTGCAGATGATGGGCTATCTGGTGGCTCCCTGGAGGGTTTTCAATGCCGCTGTGCTTCAACAAAGAGAACGGTTTACTAAAGCAGCAGCACTGGACATCTTGTCTGAACAGGTACACAGAAAGCAAAAAATGTTTGGCCCACAACACACTTTTCATAACCTAAATTCAGGCTGGTTAATGACATTTGGACCATGTGACCTATGAGTCGCTTGCCAACGCTGTAACTGGGCCAGAAGTGCCAAAAGTAGCCCGGATTAGGCCCAAACGTGTCTGCTAGCTGGGTAGTTAGCAGGTTACAGAATAGTAAGAGTGAATACATATCTTTTAGAGTGAACGACAATATTTTGATTGCATCATTGACATATAATCTGGTGAGAACTTAATTATTGACCTAAAATGTTTTGAAGAACTTAAACAGCAAATGAAATATTAAGCTATAAATGCTAAATCACACTGCGATGGATGGTCCCCTGTGGCTAAGTAGAGGATATATACCTTAAAAAATTTCCAATACTATCTCAAGTAAATGTGACAACTTGCAATCAAAGCAATGATTTGATAAACATTTGTCACCACTGGCAAAAAAAAAGAAAAGATACATCACAGGCAACATTTGTAATTAATATAGACACCAAGTCAGCAAGTAAACTCTTTAAAGTGGGATGCTTTCTTCAGACTCAGCTTCGCACAAGCTTACGTAATACAAGACAATGCTTCTCTCAGGGATAGGAAAACAGGAAGCAAAGGCTGAGGTATGCCAAATAACAAAAAAAAACTGCACTGAAAATGAGTGGCAGCAGGTCTTATGGAGTCATGAATCCTCCCCAAAGTCAGACCTCCTCATAACTGAAGCAATGTGGGATTATCTTGACAGAAAACATTCAGAAGGCAACAGCATCTAAAGAGGAGCTTTGGATTATTCTTCAAAAAGCCAGGAGAACTTTTCCTGAAGACCGCTTAAAAAGATTACAGGAAAGTTTGTCGAAGAGGATTCAGGTCGTGTTGAAGAATAAAGGAGGTCAAACCAGTTAGAATTATGATAACCCTATTGCCTCAATATTCTGTATTTTTTCATTTGTGCCTGTGGTTTTCAACAAGTGCATGCTCATAATTTCCGGTTACCCTGGCGATATATGAAGAAATGAAAAGTAGCTCAACACTTAAACACAAACTAAATATCCTTAAATAAAAATCAATGAAAAATCCTGATCTCTCTTTCTGTCTCATTTTCTTTTTAAATCCACATTCATGGATACGATTTTTCAGCAATAGCCTTTTGATGTGCTCCCTTAGGTTATTTTCTCTTTATATCATAGTTTCAGATAACATATACCCCACAAGAAAACTATGTGTGATAATCAGGCAAACTTTTATGTCAGTGACATCAGCCTCTCTCTTTAAAAATTCACTGATTCCACCTCATGTCTGTGTTGTAATATGTTTCCTTAGGAATGGATCATCCTACTGCTGCAGGCACTAGCAAACAGGACAAAAACTTTGTTACTGTTCCCATTTCATTTTAAAAATTTTATTAAGAAAAAATGTTAGCCCAGTAAGAAAGAAATATCTGAAATAAAATGAAAACAAAACTTTAGAGTAACCGTCTCCTGGTGCTGCAGAAACAAATGTCCCAGAGTTTAAAACATGCACTGCTTTACAACAAACAAGTAGCTCTTGTGGTAAATCAGTCCGTGCTCTACACGCAACTTTTCGGTCAGGAGCATATGTATAAGCAAAAATAAATCTAACAAATATGCTGACACCACAGGGTAAGAATCTGATGTATTGGGCCACATTGAGAAACTACAAAGTAGCTTTTCAAAAAAACCTAAAAGCAGCACTTTATTATCAAAGCATTTGCTTTGCAGATGATGCATGCATTTTCCAGGACACAATACTTATAAAACCATACTGAGTTGCTTTATCTCTTTTACTGTAATGTTCAGGATAAGATATGGAAATTCCTAAACTCTATGTATTACATTTTGAATGATTACATCATTACTAAATGCAAAATGTAAAAAGTATTAAGGGGAATAATCCAGAATACAAGGGAGGAAGAACAAAGAGTGTGCATCTCAGAAACATTTCAGAAAAAAAAAAAGAAAAAGTTTCCACATTATCATCAGTTTGCTCAAAAATGAGGCATCCGCTGTCATAAAAATAGTCCTAATCAGGTGAGATAACGCAGCTTGTAAAGAGGTGTTTCAGGCACCTCTTCTCTTCATCTACCTACTCTCTGTGGAGGCTGCTTCTGCCCCCAAAGCATTTTAAGCTGATCTGCCGACAATATTTCATATGAATTATTTCATCACTTAAAAAAAAAGTGAATCAAACTGTAAATCAACTGGATCAAACAGACGATCACTGAACTCAGTTTTTATATTAGCTTTATTAATCCAGGCCAGCTTTCTAAATGAAGCCGCTACTCTTTGCTTTTACAACTGAATCTAAAAAGTGATTTCAATGTCTTTTCTTTTCTTTTAAATGATCACATATAGCAACTCATTTCCAATATTAAAGGTATAAAACCAGCTTGAGTCACTGATCTAACACTGATGCGCTACAGTTATCTTAGCAGAAACCGCTGCAAACTCGTTAGTTTCCCACAGGTCAGCCGGGGAGATGTCATTGAATAAAACATAAAACCATCTGTTCCAGCCAATAAAGTGTCAGGCTACCAACACCCTGCACCATAAACCGCTAACAGCTCCAGCCCTCGGGGGGTGAAGTCCTACAGGTTTTAGACGTCTCCCTGCTCCAACATACCTGATTTAAATTAAACGGCTCTCCTCAACAGGTTGTTGTCAAGTTGTGCCCAAACATGTTGACCCATTAATCTGATTCAGGTGTGCTGCAGCAAGAAACATCCAAAGCCTGCAGGACAGCGGTCCTCAAGGACCGATTTTGAACACCCCTGACTTAGAATCAGCCCAGAGATGAACCTGTGAGTCCTTGAGACTTAATTTACCATTAGTTGGAGGAGTCAGATGGTCCCTGCGCCCAGTCTTCCTCTCAGGACGGCGAAGCTAAAGCACAATCAATCATCCTTAGAGGAAGGCCAGTCAGAGTGAACTCATCTTCCCCTGCCTCCATTCTCATTCTAATGATCTTGGAGTCAATCCATGTCAATTAATTGTTCCCTGGGAGTCATACTGAAATACACTGGGGGCTTTTCCTGAGGCACGAGGTAATGCAGGCTTCTTCCAGCTCTTGTTTCCTGCTCTGGCAGAGAAAAAGGCTGCAGGTGGCGAGGTCTACCCAAGGCAGTGTACATATTAGCATTCATCCCATTCTCCTCCATCACAGCAGTGCTGTTTTCACATGGACCTGGCTCAGAAGAGCAAAGCAGATGCGACTCAGCAGCAGGAGGGCAGGGGTCTTTCCACAAACGTCTGTCAGGAAGGTTTGAGACAGGGCAGGGCAGACGATGTCCTTCATCTGTCTGCTATAACTGTGAATACAAGTGATAACTTGGGGGGGGGAGTCCTAATCGTAAGGGTGCATTCATTCCGGATAATCCAGAGGACTCGGATCAATTGGGCGGGGAGTTCCCCAAAACAACCAATGACCGAGAAGAAAGAAGAAGAAAATCTGGTTCACTGATCAGTCAGGGCCAAATATCTTAAAAGTAGCGTATCATGATAAATCTGTGTATCAAGAAGAGGAAAAATTCCCATTTCAACCACAGTAGATTATTTGAACCCACCGTTGATTTGAGCTTAAAACTCTACTCCAGGCATTATCGAAGAAGGACGAACATCTTACAGCCGTTACAATTTAGTTACATAGCAGGCGGTTCCCACAACAGCAGGATATGTTACCAACCTAATAAGAATGAGAAGGTTCAGCAAAGCCATCTGTCACAAAATAAGAGCTTTATAGAGAGGTAAAATAAAATCTTTACAATGTTCCCCACATTAACTAGACTGCAGCATGGGGAGCAGTTTCCTGTCGAGGACACAGTGACATGTGGACAGGATGACTTTTGATCTTGTGATTAGTGGGTAAATCACTCTTTTTTTCCTCGCCACAGCACAAAGGAGCTTCATAAGAGCCCCCCCACCCTTTTTTTGGGGGGGGATTTGCCCATTTGCTTTTATGACTGATAAAAAAAAAGTGATGATAAAAGACGGAGCTTTATTACAAAAGCAGTCTAAATTGCCTTCTTATATGGGTCAGCTACTGTTTGATATGCCCCTGAGGTCCTCATTTCTCTGGAACATTTCTTTTTTTCCAGTTCCTGGTGATTTTATCTGAAGCTTTAAAGAACAAGAAACACATGCGGAAAATGAAGAATACACATCTCAAACTAGCATGCCAAATCTTGCCATTGATTTCACTACACTCAGCATTTTCCCGGAGTTTATACAACAGCTTGTGTAAAGAAAATAGAGTTGAGGTTGAAAAGGTAAATTCAGATCATGTGGGCTGCAGGCAGATTTACAGAGAGAAATAAAAGATATTAAATCTGAAAGTTGATGTAACTGAAACACAAAACTGAATTCACATGTCTTATTATTCAAAAGAACTCGTCTTTCTCAGACTACTTGAAGATAAAACATGCCATTCTTTTACGTGCAACCAATTTCTACATTCTTCCGTTTTAGTAAATGCTGGAAATGTTACAACTAAATGCAATGCTTTCTGAGAAAATAAAGGACTCAGTAGGAGACTTGGTGACCTGAGCAACAAAAATTGGATGGGATAATTAAAATTTCAGAGATTTATGTTTACATATTCATAAGGTTGCATGAGCAGATTGTTTTTTTGTCTGAGATCCACGGCAAGCTTTTGTAAGGCGTATGGAAATGTCTGGGTTATGTAGAAACGCCAACATCAGCGTTTTTAAGCTGACAGCTAGAAATCCCCCACTAGCCTCAGAGGAGACTGAAAATAAGACAAAGACACACGCAGACACACAGAGGCAAATATGCACCCGTGTGCATTTCCATGTGTTTCTTTGTTAGACATAATAACAAAAGCAGGAGTGGAAAAAGTAATTGTGTAACATCACAGACATGCATACGGTTCGTACAGTAGACATGCATTCACAGTGTAAAGCAATACCGCTCTGATATTACATCAACTGTATCAGCTCTCCTGTCTTTCCCACAGAAACAGCTGAAGAAGTTTGGAAGACAAAATCATAACATACAGCAGTAACTGAATAAACCGGCTACATTAGCTGCCTGCATGTATAAAACAGCAATAACAGAGCACAAAAGCATTTAAGGGCATTGCAGCAATGTGGTAATAATTTTTATGTGTTTGCACAACAACTAGCAGCTAATTTAAGAGACAGGAAAATTGTCTTTCTTCAAAATAAAGAAGTTTCCAACGTGTAAATAACTGTGGGAGAAACTGCAGTCAGTCTTTTACAACTATTTAAGTGCTACTGAGATTCGTGCAGCCTGCTAAACCTGGAAATTCCTTCATTTATCCAGGAGGCTTTTGGTGCTCCCGACAATATTAAAAATCATTCTTACAAGGCAAACTCAAAAAATGGCAAATGCTCAAGGAAATAACTTACTGAACACAGTTCAGTACGAGAATGGAGGACTTTCAGCTGTTTGTGTTCGTTCTTCTTGGCATGTGGTTTAAACTAAATAAAAATCCATGGTAAATATTTGTAAGTAAAGGTGATTCTTAAATTACATTACTAAACGACTCTTTCAAAGCCCTATACTACAATAAAGCAGCAAAACCTGTTAAAAAGGCAAAAACCCAACCAAAAAAAAACAATGACAACATCGCCGCAAAACTTTGTGATGCTAAGAAAAGAAAAAGAAATAGATAACTCAAAAAAGCTGACATTTTTCCTGATTAAAAAGAACCGCAAAGTTGTTTGTGTCTTGTTTCATTAAAAGCAGCTCCCTCCTTGTACTCATATATAAGTCATGAGGAGGTCCTTTTAAGTGTCCTCTCCAATCCCGTCCTATATTCATCTCAACTCATCTCCCGGGGGTACCTGACGGTGACAGATTAGGGGGTTTCTCATCTGGCGAGAACAAAGGACCAACACAAGACACCCCATTACTACACCCCCCCAGGCATTCAGCAATCGACCGCTACAACCCATCAAAAAAAAAAAAAGTCATCTGGTAGAGGTTGTGCAAAAACTGAAATTCTCCTATTTTTCCTGAAATACGTGGAGAATATTAGATGTGAATGTTTACATTGTATGAAGTTTAGAGTTTACATTTGGGGAATACAATGTCAAGATGAACTCTCAAACATCCGTAATATTCCCGTTTTTGGTCTGGCATATGGTTGCCTTGGGTTTCTCTTCATACAAAACCTACACAACACGGCGTCACCGACACAGCAATCAAAATCCACACAAACATGGCTGCCTCATCATCTCACAGTCTACTGATAAAAACGTCAGAATCCCCAAATGCAAGGGCTTAATAGAGTGTTAGACATGCAAAGAACGTCTGGCCTGTTAAACAGGGAAAGGATGAACAGAAGGCAGGGTCGCCAAATCATTTCATTTAGTGCAGTGTCAGCAGAAAATGGATAGAGGAGGGGACACAATGTGGTGGAGATGATTTGTTTCTCCTCGACCCTCCACAGGCACACAGAGCTTCAAAAGGAAATAACCCTTCATCTTGTCAAGGAAAATTACATATGCATAAGAGCCCGTCGACCCCCTGCTATCACACCAGCACCAAATGAGTTTGTGGAGATTTGCAGGAGTGGCTTTACTGGATCTACCTAAATATTTAAAACCACATTGGTCATCACATTAAGTAAAGAGGCAATAAACTCTACAAATACACAGCTCTTGGTTTAATGGCGTACTGCCATTTTTACATGAAATCCCAAGCTGAGAAGTGTGCAAACTTCGAGACCTGTGTTGGTCCTTTCTTTGATGTGACTGATGTTAAAATTGTCTTTGTTAACAGGCTATTTAATGCAACCAGTCAAAAGGAACAAATAACAAAAAAAATGGGTACATTATTCAGCTGGATTCATTCTCCAGATTGCCCTGACCCCCGGTAGCTGCGGTGCACTCAGCCAGAAATGGAAGTGCATAGATGTGATTACAAAATGCCTGCAAATAACCCCAAAGGGACCTTAGTGGTGGTCTTGAAGTTGCCAAACAACAACAAAAAAATATTCTTCTTACTCCATCACTGTCATCACTGCAGGCAGCATCTCATCACTCTGAGCTAACCGATGAAGAGCTAAAAGAAAAAATTCCCCAGGGGGTTTCCAGTTGAAAAAATTCCCATTTCTCTCCGTCAGCTGCAAACAACTTCAACATTTTATATCTTTCACACAAGTTTTCTTTGTTGGCAATGTTAAAGTTATTGATTTTTACTGTCCTTCACACCACGTCCTGACAGAAGACCGCTGAACAGAGCATTAAATGGAGTACAGCTGCAGCTCTTTTACAGGCAATAATCAAAAGAATTGAAATAAGAGGGGGCATCGAGGTTGATCTTCTAACATCGCTAATCTCTTTGTGAAGTCAAACAGTGAGATCTCAAAGGCTTTGTGCGGGGATATATATATATATATATATATATATATATACACATACACACACACACACACACACACACACACACACACACATCCAACCCTCCACCCTTCTCCTTCTCACCCCTCCAGTCCAGCACCCCTCCACCCATCCCTCCCCCTTCACCCACAGC
>JBBBVU010000016.1:2924483-2936414 GCA_037177055.1 Atherinosoma microstoma | reverse complement strand
GCTACTCAATTTTTCTCTTTGTGGATTTTTTTTTTTCCTGAAGACAGTTGTTGAGATGTGAAAAGCGACCCATTTTTTTTGTCTTTTTTTTTTTTTTTTTTTTTCAAATGGTTACTCTTGTTTAACTCCCTTCTGGTTAACATCCACTTACCAATAAAGTGGTATTCCCTCCTTTAGTAGGTAAGGTATGAAGAAAAGGGAAAAGTGGGGCAACATAAGTGCATCATTAGATTCACAAAATGCAAGAGAAAAAGACACAAAACCCTTCCCTGCCAGTGACTCATGAGACAATGCATGGAAATTAAGAGAAAAGAGAACTCAAAAGCAAAGAGGAAAACCACAATGTGCAGGGAGTCCCTCACACAGAGAGTAAATCCTCTGGACCCGGTCACATTCCTGAACATCACAGAGCAACTGGCTGGTGGGATTCAAGCCATTTTCTTTACCTTTTTCTGTCCACGTCGGATCTACTGCAGACCAGGTGTTAAACTGCCGGACGTGCTGAGCTACCTCACAGTTTGTTTAACTTATGAGCTTCTTCATATAACACATTTATTGTTCTTACAGTAGCGACATTTACCTTAAGTCCCAGGAAGCTGTTGCTATGTACCATCAGTGAGCGTTAAATTATGACAGCGATTGTCCAGATTTCAACCACATTTCTTGAGAATCAAACAATAAACCAAGAGTGTGACAGGACTTTACAGTAAAAAAGCTGCTTTTAGGGCCATGAATCATCGCTATGAAGCAGTTTTTGAATAACCATAGTTTAAAGGGTAAGGCTGGCATTGTTATGTACTTGTATTAATGTAAACAAATCCCCAAAAACAGAACCAAAACCAGCAATTAATGAAGTCATTCCATGGCTGACACATCAGTGATCGGTACTGTTGCACGGGGGGGGGGTTGGCAGATTAGAATCTTTTGCAGAGAACACACACAGATTCACCTAAAATGTCTAAATGTCCTTCTTACCCTTGTCGGAGTATTTGGAAACTTAGAGTAGAGTCAATTTTGCAGACATTTATATGCCTGAGATGATTAAATATCTGACAGTACTATGACGCTAACAAGCACAGTGTGTTTTAATTCCTTTCTCAGTTTCCCTTTTTTGTTTAGTAAGATTTCCAAAGTATTTCCGAATCCCCCTTGCGAAAATGTTTCAACACATTTAACATTTCATATAAAAAGTGAATATTATTAAAAAAGAATTCTGGTTTGGTGACGGCAGCATATGTTTGCGAATTCAGTTTAATCATAAATTCCAATTAGTTTTTTTTTTGGATAAACCAGTCCCTCCAGGAATTTGTGATGTTGCAATCCCAATTCAGCAAAGACTCATGAATTTTGCACAGCCTTGCAATTTCAGTCCAGTCGCTGCAATTTTAAAGCAACTTTGACAAATCGCACCTCAGATGTACGAACGTCATCAACTTTACTTTATTGTTACTGATTTTGAACATGTTGACTTGTGGGAGAGAAAATGTTGCCTGGATAATATTAAGCGTTGGAAGGCAACGATACTACATACACAGCACTAATCTATTCAACCCGACAAAGAAGGAGAGAAATGTGTCTTATCTGCTTTCTTAAAGGACCGAACATGACATTTTCCAAGAGCTCTACATGAAAGTGGAAGGAAACTGTTTTGGACTGCGTGCAACATTGTGGTGAAGGACAAGCAAAAGTTGTTTATAACATCAAGATTTGCTGCAAGGCTGAAAAAATTGGAATTTTATTTAAATATTTATGCATGTTATTTGAATAATAGGGTGCAGCTTCAAGAGCACTCTGCTGAATGGTGAAATACTCTCCCAGTGTGCTCGTTTCAATAAATAATGTCAGATTATTAAAATCTGAATTAGAATACATTCCGACTATTATAATAAAAATAAATAATAATATTTAAATACATTCAAGGTACTTTTGCAAGGAAAGAAAGTTAAAAAGACCACTAAAAACCACAGCGACTTTTCAGAAAGCCTGCTGCTTATTAAACATCTTCTTGACTAAAGAAAATGCTCGCTGGGTATGAGAAATTGCGACAACTCCAGTGAACCTTTAATATTTTCATTTCATGTTGAAATTTCAGCGTTTTCAGCCTTCCAAGACCAAAATTTTACAAATAAACCTCAGTCTTAGTAGTACTTTGTTGTCAAGTGCTAATTAGCAAATGTTAGCGCTAACTAGCACAACTGTGGCATGTGTAAAATAATGACTAACATTGTTAGCTTTGGGTTTCTTTTAAAGGGATTTGTTGACAGTAAGAAAAATAAAAAAAACTCAACTAAAACCTCATGATGCCGGCTTTATCCTTTAAAATCTCTATCTTAAGCATTCAACAAAAATAGGACTGAGATCAGTGATTTACTAGGAGTAAAGTTGTGATGCACAGTAACACCTAAGCAGGTTATAAAAAAAAGAGGACAAATCTCCAAAAGGCGCTTTGTTTGAAAGCAAATATAGCTGGCTCTTCCGCATGCATTAACAAAGTGCTGTGTGAGCTGCTCCGTAACCTGCAGATGCAACAAACGCATCGACTGGTTCTTTCAGAAAGAGGAGCCGTTCTCCGAGGACAACTAAGCTTTATAGTAAGAAAACACAACCCCTGGTGTTTATGACAGTTGTTAGAAACAGTCGAAGAAATCAACATGGTGAAAAAAAAGAAAGAAAAAAGAAAAAAAGAAGAATGTACTAAATCACCAACAAACAGAGAGATGCTGGACAAACAGGAATGCATTCTACCAGAACAGAAAGAAAACAAGAATGGAAAGAAATGGACCTGGAAGATAAAGCGGGATACTGGACTTCAGAATGAAGTTAAGGAGGAAAGAGAAAAACCAGAGCTCTACGTAATCCAATTTTTAAGAGTCAAATCATAACTGATGGAGTCAAATCAATTTGGTTAAAGACCATTGGTAAACAACAGAAAGAAAGAGAGAGAGAGAAAGAGAGAGAAACATTGACGTCACTCAGGCTAGGGTGCTTGTCACATTCTCATCTGCATAAAGATCACGTGCGTAGGCAAAGCGTTACCTACCTTCCATTTCAATCAGTGACACGTATGCAATATCAACAAAAAAAGGAAAGAAAGAAAAAAAGGAAAAAAGGAGAAAGGAATGTTCTCCGCAGCGAAATGGGAAAAAGACAATGACCTCTTTTAGTATCAAAGCTACATATTTAGTCCAGAGACTGAAGAGGAATGAACAAAACCAAAAGTCAAAAGAAAAGAGAGGGGAGCAACAAAAATGAAAATAATGACAAAAATAAAGAAAAAAGAAAATCCAGATGGAATTCAAAACCAAAGAAAAATCAGAAACAAAGGATGAGTCTATGAACTACATGACTTGCTTTGTCTTTTTCGCTTGTACAAATGCAGCCATATTTGTATCAAAACAGGAGAGGGAAGATAGAGGGAAGCGGACAGAGTTAATTGTTATATTAGTGGTGGAGGAGGAGGAGGAGGAGGGGGGGGAGGCATGCAGAGCTGGCTGATGTTGAAGATATGTGGGAAGTAAAATGGCAGGATAATGAAAGTGAGACATGAGTCACACAGGACACAGATGAACAGGTAGCAGAGGAGGAAGTGGGGTGGGTGGGGGGTGGGGGGTGGCAGAGAGTGTAGGAGGGGGGTGGTCACTGCTAAGATGGACAAACTAAAGTCAGCACATTGGAAAGGGACCCCAGTCACATTTAGGCCCGGGTCTTCTCCAGCAGCAGCAACACTTCTCCACTTTTGGGGATGTTCACCCAACTTTCTTCCAGACAAAGTTTTTTTTCTCTCTTTCTATTTTTATTTATTTATTTATTTATTTTTTATCACTATAAAAACAGATACAGCATGATGGAGCCTTATGATGCTGGGTCAAATCTGAGAGGGGGGAACTTCACATTCAAAATGGCTTGGGTCCCTTTTTAAAAATAATAACTGTGTTAATAAATGTGTGAGATGTCCTAGTTAGTTTTTATTAATACATGTACCCGTCTTTGAAGGCATCCATTTATAATGAACAAGAAGACAAGTGGCCCTCTTCTGGAGTCTTTCCTCCACTGTGTAGGAGGCGGCAATGAATACATCCCATAGAAAAGCTTCAAGAAGCTGCATCAATTTTAGCTAGCCCTCAACCAAATCTCATCTCTCTGTGTACATTTACATCTTACAAAAAGAGAGAGAAAGAAAAGAAAAAAGGAAAAAGCATTTGAATCATCAGAGCATCTTTTACTGTTTTAGGAGCCATTCTGGTGTACCAAGCCAAAATGGACTCACTGCTGCCCCCCTGTGGCTGGAGAGCAGTAACCCCCCCTCGTACCGTTCAAACCTCAGTAACTGTATAATGGAAGTCACATGACCTTAACTGAGCTAACAAAGCTAATGTACGTGAATGTTTACTGCTGTGCTAAAAATGACTGAATATGAGGACATTTTCTTTTCAGCTGTTTGTTTTTTTACCTGCTGCATCATATGATATTTCTCCAGACTGACCAGACAGATCTGTAGGAGGTCTTTCACTGGCTTTAACTGTAATAGAGAAATGAATGCCAAATTTGATCTGATTATGTAGCTTTTATCTATAGGATGGCTCATTATGGCCAGATGTGCTTCTGGTTGCGTCTACTCTAGCAGAAAACGACGCAATGGTGGTAAAACTTTTATTTTTTGCCACTTTGGCGGGTGTTTATTTGTCTGTAGTCGTGTTTGTCAGAGCAGCAAGAAACTGAGCAAGAAAAAGTCAATACTTTACTTAAAGGGGCAATAAGCAGAAATTCATCATTTCTAGAATGAAGAAATTAAAAAATGGATATGTGAAGAATTAGAGGTATAGTTTCATCTGGAGTATAGCATGACGTTGCACACCGTCTCTCTGTGTTGATTGTAGTGTTTACCAGCCGGTCCGACTGCGTGTTCATATACGTTCATGTGAACCGCCGCTTCCTCATTCCTCCTTCCTCTCGGCCCTCCCTCCCTATAAAAGGTGACAGCTAATGAGTAATGGCAGCGTATATTTTTTGAAGCAAAATGGCAGAGAGCAGAGCGAAACATTCACCTGAAGACGACCAGGATCTGATATTACTTCTAAAAAAACAACGGTCGTTGGTGAAGAATGTGGAGAGCACTGCGAGAGCTAAAGGGGCTACCATTAGGAGCTAGCTGCTCTTCTCCTGGATAGGCAAGTAACAACGTTATAAGTTACTTCGGCATGTGCCACAAAATGCTGATGTTGTTTTGCTCAGTGTGTTTGCACTTTGCACACTCGGTTGCAGACGAGGTGGGGAGCAGAGGTTGAGGGAGGCGTGGCACATGAAGGCGGTGCACAACAGCAAACCTTGCGGTGAAATGATTTAGCTTTTTTGCCCCTTTAAAGAATCACTACGAAACTTTGGCAGATTTTCTCAGTGTAAAGACGGCTAATTCGGCAGTCATCTTGCATCCTACCTGTACTGTGAGCACTGCCAAACCAGTAGAAATCAGCCCTGTGTTGACTCTTGTCTCTCTGTCTCTCCATCTGGGGTGAACCCCAGATGAACCTCCAGTAGCCACAGGGAGCAGCAAGAACCAATCATTTCTTAAGATGATGCTTTTTTTTTTTTCTAAGAGAAAGAGCTCTTCATGAGGACTGACTTATTGGCTTGACATAAACATGCCTGTTTATGAGCAAACAGTTGTTACCCCAGGCTTTTCTGTGAGTTTCTGAGACATTGCCTCCCACACAGTGGATGACACAGCTCCAAACAGGGCTGAAGGACGACTACAGGAACACAAACTGAGATAGCAGATAGAGAACCAGAGCTGCTACACCGAACATTTGCTACACCACACATCTGCAGCAGGAAAGTCAAACCTCAGTTAGATCCTGGATCTGTTGCACATGACCATCCTCCTGTACTTTTTGACTTTGAATTGGAATTTTTTTTAGCTTTTGTTGATTATACGCAAGATTAGCAGCATCACATTATACATTATACTATAAAGATGCTGCGTGAAAAATGTGAGCCAATTACAAGCTCCTCTTCCTGATTCAGTCGCTCAAATGTACATGATCGAGCAGACTGGTCTGAACACAGAGTAGAAACAGTCAGGGACAGAGCAGATACCGCCACCTAGGGGGAACATGCACACTGATGTAGTAAAGTAAAGTAGTAGAGAGGTGCATGTCTTTTAACCCCTGGTGGTTTGGCAGGGAGTTTGTTGGATGCCTGGAGGAGAAGAGGATCTATCGCTGAGCAGAGCATGTGCTTAAGAAGAAAGACAACTGTATTGACAAGAAGAAACTATTACACATACCCATTTAACCTACTTGGTCCAGTTCCAAAGCATTTGAGTGCTTTTTATATAGACAAGACAGAAAGATTTGGGCATTTATTCACTGGCATATACCATGAAAACTGATTAGGGAAAAAAACAGTAATGAATGAAATAAGCAGAGAGAGAGAAAGAAAGAGAAATAGGGATCAGATGAGACCTCAAAGACACATGCAAGCTGGAGTAGAAATAAGAGAGATCAGATCTCAGGAGGTTGCTGCCAAGTTTAAGAAGAATATCCATCAGGTTTATTACAAAAGTAACTGATATATCCCCTGTATGCAATGTCTTTTACTTTTTTCCAATATGATCTGTTAACCTAGCATAGCAGCAATGATCATTTACAGTAGGGAGGTTGTTTCCATGAAGGCACAAAGATATTCAGAGATCATCTCAGGTTTGCTCTTTTAGGTAACTAAGAGCAGACTCAGAGAAATGATTTTGTTCACAACAAACAAAGAGCAGTTTCAGACGGAGCAGAGGGGTGCACTACGAAGCAAGGTGAACGGCTTTAGTAAAGTTATGTCTTCTTAACCTGCCTAGGTCATTGTGTTCATTTAAGGCTGCACGGGTAACCTGATGGCATCCCATGGAGCGAAAACATCATGCAGTATAACCACAGTGAAATGTGACTGACTTTGAATTGACAGATAAGTGACAGAAAATAGAGATTAAGAGGAAAAGATGTGATGCAGCAGCATCTTTTCAGGTTCTAATCTATGAAATATTTGTTAACCTGAATTAAATGTTCAACTTTTTTGACCAGAACTCAGTGTTGAATTTGAAAAACTTTATGATTTTTAGCCGAGGGAATATGTTACAAATCAAGACTACTGAGCTGTACAAATATGGTATCTGAGAAATGTAAAACATTTGTGGGCTATGCATGACGTTACCAAGGGAACCATGCCTTCAATCAATAAATGACAATGTATAAAATGACGATAATGGCTGTAACGCGGATTAGACTGCGTATCAAGAACACTCAATCAACTAAAGTTTACTTCACATTGATTTGTTGCAGCTGAATGAGCTTCTTTTGTATGAAGGAAAAAGTTTAAGACTTTTGTGAAGCTTGACATAAATGGCAGATAGATATAATAAATCACTACTTTACACAATTGTGTCCTGATTGTAATTGTGTTGGGTCTTAACCCCCCCCCTTGCCATAATGACTTTCATATTCTTCACACCTTCCATATGAAAAACTTGCTCCTTCTCTTATAAATGAAGCGTCAGGTGGTTGGTGTATTTCCTGCAGGCGAGGGCTTCAAATGACGAGTTAAGTGCCCCCATTTTATGCGAGCGCATGCTGAGTCTTTAGAAGAAACTCTGAGTTAACAAAGATCTTAATCATAGTTTTGGGTCTCTGAGTGGAGGTTCAGGTTTTGAGTATCTGAACACAAAGGAAGCTTGGCTGTGTTGAACTTGCTTCGTGGTACACTCCTCAGGTTGATTCATGGGAACTTAAAGCTTCAGGATCTCTCCGTTGAGTATGTGGTGCTGTTTTTATCTACCATATAAAACAATTCATTTGGATTTATGAAGTTCTTTCTATGTTTTATTTGCTGCGTCACGCTTAACTGCTGCGACAATCATTTCATGTAATCATCAATAAAACTAAGGACTCAAACTGGCTGTGATTGGACCATTGGCTGCTTTTCATTTTGAACTTCATGACGCTTCTCTGTTTCAAAGAGGATTTGAAATGCCTGCTTTGTATTTAAGGCGGCATTATTATTCTAAAATGCAAAAAAAGCTCTTTTTTTCCCTTTAAAAGAAAAAAGATCTTCTGGCAGGTTATTCATTTATGTCTTTTTTCATCCAAACTGTGGGTCAATGCTGAGTTCTAATTTTCAGCTCCAATCAGTGTATTTTCAGCATAAAAAATATCCTGTCAAATGTAATTTAAGATGACTAAGGCTGTCCTCTGAAGCTCAGTCTTGGCCAAATAGAGTCATGCAGATGCACATGGGTCAAATCATAGAAGTATAATTGAGAAAACTATTTAAACATTCCCAAAAACAGCTGGGGCGCTGTAAATAATGAATAATAACAATATAAACATTCAAATTTGTGACAGGATCTCAGCCTTTTTGGAAACAGATTGGTATGTTTTGCCATTAAACTATGATGCAGCAAATATTTGAAAAAGTCAGACCAGTCCCTGATTCTACTTTCCTAATTTTTTTGTTCTAAACGTGTGTTATGCATTAGCAGGCAGCTGCTTCAAACACATATTTCATTTTCATTCATCCAGAAACGTGTCAGTATAAATTCTCCATCAAGGTTCCACATGCGACTGCTGTGCTATGACTCGGAGGATGTGTGCTGAAAAGAAACACAAGAGTCTCGCTTCTCTTTGCTGCCTCCCTCTGTTACTGTCAAACAAGAGGAACAAACAAACTAAAAAACAAACATAAAGTAAGATGGCAGAGGAGTCAAAGAGAGCCAGAAACAAAAGCAGCAGGAGCGGCAAGTTTCACACAGGACAGGAGTGTCTTCTGCACGTTAAAAATAATGCTATTTATAATTAGAATGAAAGAAAAATTAGACCAAATCTTTCAGTTTCGTGACGATGGGAGTTCATGTAAACCATCATAAGAGAGAAAGTTAGAATTTTTTTTGCAGATACCGCTGGAGTGAGTGGCGGGGAGGGTGGGGATTGGGGGGCAAAATAGAGGAGACTACATACATCATTCCCTTTCTCGTCCTCGGTGTGGTTGAGTCTGCCCGCCTTGCCGTTGCGGCTCCGCTGGGTGTGGTCCCCGTTGTGCCACGTGGTTGGATTGTTGGGACCCGGGGACAGCGGGGTGCTGGAAGCCTTCTGTCCGTCCGACTTGTGCTTGGAGTTCAGTCTGGAAGAGGACAGCCACACAGAGCAACAGATGATTTGATGATAGGATGTGACTTTCTGTGATCACTCAAACTTCCACTTATCTGTTGATTCAGAGGAAGAATTAGATTGTTGTTGTTAGATTGTTTAAAAAGAGTCTGAGTGGGGAGGGGAGATATCACAACCTTAGAAATGAATTATTCAAAGACATGTTGAAGATCCCCCGTTTGTATCCTAATCTATCTCGTTAGACTCTGAGAGTAAATGAGAGGTAGACAGGCCATCACCGGGGCAACTGCTCAAACAATAAAGTAATTTCAATGTGTGACAACAATAAACGTATGTGTGTGTGTGTGTGTGTGAACATGTGTGTACCTGGTAGGAGATTTGGAGGTGCTCCGAGTGGAGGACAGGGAGGCGCTACGGGAGCTGCAGCAGCTGCCTTGACGCTGGGAGCTCCGGCCAGGGGTCTCGCCGGGGGACCTGACAGATGACCATAGATGCACCAACACACCACGCACACACACACACACACACACACACACAAAGCCATGTGTATGCAAGCATGCACACACACATGGGAACACACAGCATAGCCAGCTCAGTAGTCAATCTTTGGACAAGTAAAAGCGTCCATGCACGACCAAACACTTTCAATATCGTCCTAACTAACACAGGCTGCGGTGTATGGCATGGATATTCTGCTGAACTCAGACAAAATGCTAAGAAGATGCACTTTTCATTTGCCTATATTCTCTGTAAGCCTGAGCCTTGGATAACAGGTGTATAATACCAATATAAATTCATGAGACTCTAGTTGTTTCTCTTGTTGAAGGTGGAGACTACTCTTTACTTTTTGTTTTAATAGGTACAGAGACGTGTCAAAATGCTACATAACAAATGCTGTACATTGAAACTATGAAAATAAAATGTAATCAAAAGCTACGAATAGGGTTTTCAGCCAATAACATATTTAAGAGATCTTCATAGAAGGGATTATCTATGTGTCTTACCTCTTTTTTTGTTTGTTCTTGTCTTTGTGTTTGTTCTTTGGGCTGCCCGACCTGAAACAGAAGTTGGATGTAAGGTAATAAAGCTTTGTGCTTTAAAAGTATTTAAACTAACTTACAACCCCAATTCCAAAAAGGTTGGGACGCTGTGTGGAAGTGGACTCGCATTAGACAACTAACTAGGTAAACTGGTAACAAGTCAGTAATATAACTGGGTATAAAAGGAGCATTTCACCAATCTGCAACAAACTGCATCAACAAATTATGTAAAAATGTTCTTCAATGTAAAATTGAGAAGACTTTGAAGATTCAACCATCTCCTGTGTATAATATCATCAAAAGATTTACAGAATCAGCAGGAATCTCTGTATGTGGAGCACAAGACTAAGGGTCAAAACTGGATGCTTGTGATCTTCGGGCCCTCAGGTTGCACTGCATTAAAAATTAGCAAATTAGGAAGCCACTTGTGAACAAGATCCAAAAATGACACTATCTTCTCTGGAACAAAGCTCATGTAAAATGATCTGAATCAAAGTAGAAAACTGTTCTGTGATTAGATGAATCAGAATTTGAAATATTTTTTGGAAACCACGGACGCCGTATCCTCCAGACTAATGAGGAGATGGACCATCCAGGTTGTTGTCAGCGGACAGTTCAGAACCCTGCATCTCTGATGATATAGGGTTGCTTTAGTGCCTCTGTGACGGCTCCATCAATGCTGAAAAGTACATACAGGTTGTAGAGCAACATCAGCTCTCATTCAGACAACATCTCTTTCAGGAAAGACTTTGCTAAACCACATCCAGCATCCATCACAACAGAAGAGAGGATGCTACACAATGGTAAACATCACCCTGTTCCAATTTATTTTTAGATGTGCTGCTGCCATCAAATTTAAAATGAATTAAAATTTTCCATGAAAAGGTAAAATGTCTCAGTTTCAACATGTGATATGTTTTTTTATGTTCTACAGGGAATAAAATATGGCTTTGTGAGATTTGCAAATCTTTGCTTCTGTTTTATTTATAATTTACACAGAATCGCAGCTTTTTTAGAATTGGGGTTATAAACACTTCAGTAGATAGAAGTGACAATGGTACAAATATTAAATGAAAAAAAAAAAGAATCTAGGAAAGATGCCAAAAGTATTCATACCAAATGTTTTCTTTAATCTTATACACACCTGTATCTTCTCTTCTTCCTGGAGCCAGATGCAGACCTGCGAAAACAAAATCAATTAAAATATTTAAAATACTATAAAAACACCGACTTTAATAATTCAGACTGTATAACACAGCAATTGTTTCAAGAAGTAGCTTTACTGAATCATCAGGATTTTCTGGTGCCTTGAAAACTTTTTTAATTTATGTAATGTCCATGATTCCCGGTGGTTCTGAGAACTGCTAAATCTGCTTATGGTGGGATTTTAGACTAATGTTAGAGGATGAAGGAGGATTATTTGGTCTAGGTACAGCGGAGTTCCTAAAAATATGTAGTTCCTCATACAGGTGAGTTTCATTTAATAGCATTCTGCCAAACAGATAATTAACTTATATATAATAATAACTATATAATATAGTATATAATATATATATAGTATAATAATTAAAATTATACATTTTCTACTGTTTGTATCTTTTTAAATACTGAAAAAAGAGACGTTGGGGAAAAAAACGTACAACAGTTGACATGTATGCCACAAGCACATGTAGAGGGGGGGGGGGGGGGGGGGGGGGGGGGGGGGGGGGGGGGGGGGGGGGGGGGGGGGGGGGGGGGGGGGGGGG
>JBBBVU010000016.1:2887674-2911458 GCA_037177055.1 Atherinosoma microstoma | reverse complement strand
CGCCCCTAATTATGAAGAATTTTAAGATTAAATAACATCTAAACAGATATGGTAGAATTTTTTTCACTCCCCCCACATTTGTCACTAAGGTAAACTTGACCTATTAAACCTAAAATGTTTTTTGTAGCAGGCTGTAAACATGTTTAATTCTACTGTGAAGTTGAAAATTTGCAAATTAAGGCTTTTCAGGGTTCCAGACTTACTTTTTTTTCTTGGAGCACAGTGGCCACTAACTTTAATTTTTAGGAGCACAAGCAGAAAATTTAGGGGCGCACACCGAAATCAACTTGGAAAGCAAATATTCACATTTCCTCTCATTTTCACTGTATTATTGACGATACCTGAACAATAAACGCAAAAAACCCTTGCATATATGATTTCACACTCCTTTGTTGAAACATTGGTGTCCCCATCAATCACGATAGACAGATACAGAGCGTCCTTAATCTTCTTGTACGTTTTCCGACTTAGTTTATCAGCTATGATGCCAACAAACTGTGCACATGAAGTGTTGTGTTGTTTTCAGTTTTACACCGTTCTTTCTTTGCAGATCAATTTGACCTTTAAATTTTGTAAAAGGCCGTTCTTATTTTCCAATGAAATAGGCCGTGTTAAACTTTAGAATCAATTTGGTCTCCTCAGCGCACTGGTTAGCAACCTCCTGTTTTCTAAATGCAACTGGGAGTGAGTTGCACTTTCATTGCACAGGTCATGGCAGAGTCTTGTGATGGCTCGGGTACCCGACGGGTAAAAATGACATCGATTTAATTTCACAGGTACGGGTGCGGGCGGATATTTATTTAATGCGGGCGGGTCGCGGGTAAAAATATGAATTCAAATTTTTTTGTCTTCCTCATTTTTGTGGAGATCATTGTTTTACTGATCAAGCCGCATTCAGGTTAGTTTGTGAACCCCTGCATGCCATGCTGGGCTTCCACACTGCCACACAGCGCACAGCTGGAGCAAGTTAGATTTTTCCTCTGCAGGTTTTGTGGTCCAGGAGCAGAGGACAGCTGAAACCAGGACGGTCAATGACTTTTTTTGATTATGCAGCAATCTCTGAATCAAATAAAGCCCCTAAATGGCCGAAATAAGGGACTATAGAGAGGTAGCAGTGAAGGGATGACAAAACAATATCACATTAAACATAATAATGAATAAAAAGAAAATAATGCAATGAAGGGAGGGACCGGGTGTACACGCATAAACTTAATGAGTTAACAAGTGGATTGGGTTATATAGGCCTATCAACAGGTTTGGTCGGGTCCAGATTTGACTGTAAGATAAATGCGGGTACCGCGGGTCGGGTTTGGTATTTATCCTAACGGGTTCGGGCGGGTGCGAGTTTATAAAAGCGCTCTCACACACTGGCTTTCTTCTTCTTCAGTGTTCGTCTCCTTTCTTGTATCAAAGTCAATTTCAGTTTTAATTTCAGTCAGCAAACCAGCTAATTTGCGCATTACAGTGAACTACTGGGCTGAAGAGGGGGAGCAGATGTTTGTCAGGGACAAAATAAATCCAATAATAACGACTAAAAAAAACCTGTCAAATTTATTGGTTGCACATGTGCGAGTAGATCAAAAAATTTACCCGCACTGTCTCACATTTTAGTTGTTTACTGTTTAAAATAAGTTATAGAAGTTGAAACATAAGCTCCACATTTCTCAAGAAAAAGATTATGGATCAGTTCACTGCTTGTGGCAACAGATTCTCCTTCTTTCTCTCTAACTGCAGCTCGTGGCCGGATCAGTTCCATAAGCCGAATTGTAAATTAACCAGCGGCTCATATCAGCTTGGAAATGAAATTAAGTTTGAGGGGAGTTTTCTTTTCTTATACTAAATATAGCAGCTGGTACCGCGTGTTCTGAGCTGGTGGCTATCAGCACATTGATAGTGTGGAGAATGAGATTGAGCAAAGTGTGATGGTGAGCGGAAATAGCTGGAAGATGGTCCAACAAAGAGGATGCCGGTCGGTGCATCCGAGCCTTCAAGACCTGTTGTGTAACCATCTCTCACCCCCAGCAGCTGTTGACTCAACACAATGGAGGGTCCAATCACTTTATATTCATGGCTTTCCATTGACAGAGCAAGAGCCTTCAGCATGCGTTAGATGCCCCCAGCAAAATCTACAGCAGCCGTCATTTTCTCAGCTGTTTGCTTTGGATAAAAGAGAGGAACACGATGGATGGTTGTGGCTAAACAGATGCCCCACACCTGTAAGGTTTTCTCATTTACACTGTGCTTACTTTGAAAAGGATGTTACGTTAGCATTTGCAATACATCTGAAGTACAGAAAGAGGGATGAGAATTTGTTATGCCTCTCTGCATTTTTGCCTCCTCTTTCTTCTCATTTCTGCTGAGCTTTTCATTTCTGAAGCACAGCAAAGATCACTTTTGTAGCATTTAAAGAATGGACAGCGAGACCCCCATGCACCTGAATGCCTGCAGTATCCTGTTGTATGTTGGAGTTTTACATGAAAGAGGATAAAACCTCCCTTCTTTCATGACTGCCAAACTTCTGTGGTACCTTTCAGTTGAAGTTAGGCGACGATCCATAGAGAGCTCTGAATCAATCTGTGTAAATGGCCTCATATTGGATGTTTGTCAGAAGCTATTAGGACGGGCAAACTGAAACAACACATCTCTCCTCTGCACATTTAATTAGCACTTCTTGCAGCTATAAAGGTGGCTGCCTTCCCCCTGACACACCATCTGTTCTGCCCCAAATCTGTGCTAATTTCAGCGGTCACTCCCAACAAGAGTGGGTATTGAACTGTGAAATGTATAACTGACCATCCCTTTATATTTGTGTGTACATGCCTGCGAGGGATAGAGAATGCGCACATGACGTCACTGCAGCTTTATACAACTACACCCTGATACTGAAAATCTACTGAAAATCTATAATATGTTCATCTGAGTGGATTAATTTCTGATAAATAAATATATTCCGGGCATTATAAAAGGAAGTCTAAAGAAACAGGATTTAAAAATAATCTAATACATCTTGTTTAAGCAGAAGGAGCAAAAAAATGAAAGCAAGCAAAAATGTGAAAAAGGGTATGAATGTATAATAAGAACAATAAACTTTACTGGAACTGATGGCACATCTACTCTGAAACGTCTGAAAAGAGAAAACAGTCCTGAATGTTGTGGCAGAACAACACTGAGGTTCATGTTAATCAGAGAACAACAAACTATCACAGTCTGGTGGAGGAAAGGGATGTTCTCATCTGAACATCTAGATTGGTACCGTTTCATTTAAAATCACATACTTGTTGCGTCTGCAGCTATGAACCCTTTCTACATTAATTCTCAGGTGTATCACCTCACCTATTTGTTCATCATCCCGTTTATAGAGCCGACACTAAATGCAGCCATCTTTACTTATGCACATATAAAGCCCAAATTGTCCTTTATATCCAAACCACGGTCAGCCAGAAGCACATCACTTCTGCAGTTTCTGCAGAAGTCCCCTGTTTATCACTGTACTGCCTCCAAAACAGAAACGTATAGGATGAAAATCCGCTGGTTAATTACCTTTTTTGTGCGCTGATCATGAAGCTGCTGCAGCAGCCAAGTACACGACTCGGTGAAAAAATTATAAGATTAAATAATTGTTGGAAATTCTGAATAAGACGGAAATGAAGAAGACGGGAGCCACTGCTGAACTAATGTCAACAGAACGTGGGTTCCCTTAAAATGGCAAATCGATCCCATAGTTGTGTGCATGGTGACATCAGTGTGCATTCTCTTTTTAAGTGGGGCCATGAAGGCCTCTTAGCTCAAGTCCACTGCTTACAGCACGCCAAGTCATAGGGATTTGAGTGGAGGGAGACAGAGGACATTTATCTGAGCGGGGTTCGCCATGCTACTGTAGCCATGAAAAATCACCATGATTAAAGACCTTGATTAGAGTAATTAGACAGCTTTGAGCACCCACAGATTTCCCCCATTAACTCACGATCCGGGGAAATTAATAGTTGTGGCCTTAGGACCGTCCTTATGGTAATCCACATTGATTCAAGGAGAAGCCCAAATGTGTGGGGTGGGCTTTTGTTCAATCGGACTGCCAGTGATGTCTCTACGTCCCAAGTCTAAAGGGTTTTCCTCTCCAAGTTGTCCCCGGGGAGTGATGTACACATAAGAAACTTTGCAGGAATCAATCCTGATAGAAAGAGCAGTGGGAGCAAAGTGATAGCTTTGCAGTTAGCGAGATTGAACGGTGCTGGGAACATGGGAAGTGGAACCCTAACGCCCCCACATATCTGTTTCATGGGCAGAATTAAAACAGCCAGAAAGCTAGAGCAGTTTTACTCTCAACACGGGAGTTTTTTCAGTTGATACTCTCCAGAGTCGTAGATTTCTTGTTGGATAGCTACACAGAAAGAGTCTACCATTATTCCTCTTTATAAAGCAGCCCTCTTCACCTCATTATAAGTGCAAATTCATCAAAGGATGGAGCAACACAATCTACCAATTCTGATTGCTCATCTTTTTGAGGACCTCTAACAACAGCACTTGAAACTCATGTCTGGCACTGACCTTTTGTATTGTATTTGGTATCCTGTCATATTAACATATTAAATGGGCAATTCTGCCTGAGAATCTCCCTCTGATTTTCAGTCTTCTGGACACAGGCTCGTTATCTTATAACACAGGTTTTGGCGGCAAGAGAACCTCTATCAGAGCAGAGATAGCTATTTGTTCTGGCCTCAAAGGCTGAGAGTAGCTCTTTTAGTAAGATGTTGAGAATTCAGCTCTCAGCAAAGCATTATATATATACGAACTGACTCTCTTTGCTTTCACTATTCACTTGTGTGCCTTTATGCACATGTGCTGTGATGTGCGACCTTCCTACTCAACAATAAAATAACAAAGAAAAATTCCCTTACTCTTATTCAAAAAGCCCCTTTACGAGTCATGGGAAACAGTTTTGAGCACGCATAAAGTAAAAGCACTTTTTTTTTTTCAAAGGATGAACAATATCATCATTTTGCCTCTCTAAAACCTAAAATATGTGCCTGTTTGGATGCATTGTAGCAGACATGAATATGGAGTTCAATATGTTTAAATCTAGACACCCTTAGTCTGCAGTTTAGACTGAGCGAAGCCTCATGAAGAGAGTTGATTAAAGATCTGAAAAAAGGCTCATACACCACAGGAGTTTAAACCGTGCACAATCATTATGCCTAAATTAGCGCAGAAAAACACCCCTGATATAGAGTCTGAACCCTTGAATGATGATCCTCCACTGAGCTCAAAATCAGTCAGCCATGTTATTATACCCAACGCTGCTTTAAATTAGATGCTATATATTGTTAGAGACAATCAGTACAAAGCCATGCTTTGATGCATAAAAAGGACAGCTATATGCCATCTCATCCAAAAGCTACTCAAACAGATTATACATTATGCCGTTCCAGACAGATGTCATGTACCAATGACCTGATATATGTAACCTCTAACAAATCTCATACACTTAAAATGCCCATATTCCCTGCTGCAGTGGAGCACTCAATGCACAAATGAATGAGGCAAGCTGCCAGGCTTTGGATTGCTAAATGATCAGACTCCTTTAATCGCTGAGCCAGTTTAATTGGCTCCCATGGTGAGGCCATCACTCATGACAGACCATTTATCCTGGTCTTCTCATAAGAGAGGAGTATGGCTGGACTCGGGGGGGTGGGGGGTGCAAAGGAAACAGATGTGTATCTCCAGTTCTAGCTGAGCAAGAGAAGATGGCAGGGATCCAACTTGCCCCACATCACCCCTTCTTCCAAACCTTCACCTCATCCTCAGTCAGGACTGAGAGGGGTGAAGTGGAGGCTGAACCCTCTGGATTAAACCCGCAACAAATGGAAATAGACTGCAGCCGCCATCTTAATTGTGTCTAATGCCTGACATCACTCTCTCTCTGTCCTACTGTTTCATCCCTCACACTATCCCTTAATCCTGCAAACACTCTCTTATTTAAAGAGGCACATTAGGAATGAGAGAGACAACGGTACCCATGCCGAGCCAAGCTGGCGAATGAGATTCTCCTTTTGTCATAGCCTAACAAGATGAGTTTGTCCAGAACTTGAACGCTCAGCTTAGTGGGTGCAGTCCTTCGTATGCAACTGTCTGCCAGCCGAGCTTGTGAGTGGAGCTGGTCAGCGAGGGTGTCTGGTCATCTTGTGTTCTGTCTTAATTAGCCAAGCTGCTGCCTGCCACGACGCTGTTCCACCAGACGTCTTGGCTCTTTTACATAGCTCCCAACCCAGGAGCGACTGCTTCTGGCCAGGAAAGGAGTGGAACTTGACAGATGGGGAAAAGTGCATGCCCTCACTTCCCCCTTTTTTTTCTTTATCTGCTTTCAGCTCCATTAATCTGCAGTGGCCTTACCATTACCCGGGCAGTCTTAATGAGGCCACAATGACTGACAACAGTAGTCATGCTCAGGAAATGAGGGATGGCCGGAAAATGAGTGCACAAAAATGCATTTCTAATCCAGCCCCACCTTCTCGCTAACACTTCCTGCAATTTCTTATATATAGAAAGAAAAAAGCTCTCTAATTAGCTGGATTTTAATTCAATTGAATCACCCTCCCCTTATAAATCAAGGATTTTCCAGCTTTCTGTTAATGAAAAATGTGATATGAGTAAAATGTCATGAGAGTCAGCTTTCTCTGCAGCAACATAGGATCACAGAGCTCGTCATTAATTATGGTCCCTGCCAGCCTGAAGTTCGCCTACGAGCTGTGGTTATTTAAGCAGCAGTGTGTGTGTGTGTGTGTGTATGTGTGTGTGTTTGAGTAAATCCACTCGGGAAGAGCCCTGAGAATATGGATTAAGGGTGACTGCAGTATCAACAGTTTCCGTGGCTCTGCGTAACTTTGCACAAGATGCTCATTAGAGAGTCTATGCTCGGTTGACCTTTGCTCTTCATTGAACATCTCCATGGTAACATCACTAATAATTAATAATCGAAGCTAAGGACCATGATGCACTGTCACAGAGCTACTAAAACTTGGAATTTGGCTCAAGGAATGACCAAGATTTGCTCAGAACTTGCCCTACATGTTCAAATAACACACTTTTTAATCATGAAAAAATTTTGCACGTTTTTTTACCCTGGCCGTTTCCCACACACTCACAATTCCCAGTATATCACACTTTATCTAAGTTAGTCCAACTCCTGACTTGGGAGCAGTGTTGCATCCCCCTGACATAATGGATGCCTGTCCAGTGAAGCAAGAGCTCCCCTGAGCTGTGATGAGGACATAATCCTTCAGTGCTGTCGATAGTGAATTATACTAACTGTGGCACCTGGCCAAGCCGGAAACACAAAGTCTTGGCCGAAATGGTCCATCTCCTTAAAATGAACCCTGCTTTTAGAATCCTTTTAAAGAGTAAAAAAACCTCCAACATGAATGATGACAGATCATACCTACCGATAATATTTCCAAACTGTGCTGATAAAAATTGCCATATTATGAAAACAATTTCCTCTTGTTATCTGCACTCCATTGCAGTGGCTTCCTTTTTTCTTTCCTTCCACTACTGAGGTGAAAATGAACTCAGCAGCCATACAGCATTTACCTGTCAGCAGGATATTAGGATTCATCTTAAACTAAAGAAGCCAATATTCAGATGAAGGTGTTTTTGCGAGTTTTATTTCAGATGTTTCCTCCAGTTTACATCTGTATGTTTACATAAGAGAGCATGGGTTGATCAATAAGTTGTGCCAATTGCTGCATTTGCACCCATTCAAAGCTCATCCTTCATCGTATCCTTATCTTTCAAAGCATGGAGCATTATCAGGGTTTCTCCCTCACCTTCTCTTTTTACCTGCAGTCTACTTGTTTTGCAGCAACTCTGCAGTGACAGAAACAAGCAATCCAGTCGCTAAAAACAAGCCCAAAAACGACAAAAAAGAAGCCCAAATTCACTTATAATCAACCAACCTGGAAACTGTGAAAACAAAAGCATGGCTGTGAACCAAAAAATGTGTGTTGCCGGATGCTGTAAATATTCGCTGTCGGGCACCAACCTCCTATGTCCAAAAATCATGATTTTTCTTTTCCCCCATAAATCACTACTATTAGTTACCCTTTATGTTTGTCTGCAGTTTCACAATTATTTAATGAAACAAAAGTGTTTAAATCTCCATGTAACTAAACTAAAAGTTATGTCCAGTTATTACAAAAACACACAGTTTTTTTTTCATTTCCCGAAAAATGACAATTTTGGACATATGAGGTTTGCGCACGACAGCCGCATATCGTGATTAAGGTGTGTATCTACATAATGGGACTAAGATCAGTATACTCCATATAGTTTAACTTGATAACCGCTTATTCAAATAGGATCTCATTCAGTTTGAAGTGATCAGAAAATGCCGTTTTCATGACAGTGTTTTATTCAGAGTTAGATATTAATCAGATTAAAATAGGAATTTGCTGTGTATGTAAATTTAGCCAGGGTAAGGTTTACTACTACAACAGCAAAACAGAGATATTATGTGTCACATGTACTGTACATAAGAGTTTGTCTGTCTCTGAATAAAGTTTTATGAAGTTTTATGTGGTTATATCATAAACAAAACCGACTCAAACCTTTACTGACTGGGGAAGCTGCTCTATAGGGCATCATATTCCACTCTATTTCAGCATTTTATTCTCCAAAATGTCATTTTCATGACAGCATCAGAGCTATATCCACTATTTTATAATCTCTATTGACTTTGCAGACTCCTGAGGGAAATATCTGGGTCTTTCAAGTCACTTTTTTACAGTTTTCACCAGCCAATGAAAAACTGAGCAGGAACATTTTGGTGGCTTTACAGCTGAAACCTCACAGTTAGGATTACTCTCATTTCCATTCATCCTACAAGAAATAAAGGGTGGAAAAAAAGGAATAGAATTAATGGATTTCTTTAATTTGACATTTGTATATGAACATATTCCAAGATTTTACTTCTATATCAAATTAAAGCTTTGTGGTTTTATATATTACTCCATGAGAAAAACATGCGCATCAGGGCAGTTTGTCTATTTATCTATAATCTATAATATTGTCCTCCAAAGCATTAATCTTTGCGGTCAGAATCCTCTACATTTTTAATCTTCTCTGTTGTTACAAGCATTTGAGAGCTTACTGTAACACCATTAGCTCACCTCTACTGACTTCCCAAGCTCCTGAAGCTTTGAACAGATAAGCATAAAAAAAACATCTCAAAACATACATTTACAAACAGATATTCAAGCTACGTATCTACGTATGTGTGCCACGTCACATACTAATCCAAAGCTGCATTTTTAATCAGTGATTTTTAAAGTTCAGTCAAGTTTGGAATAGTTTTTTTCTAACATCTACAAGAAAAGCAGGAATTAAAGATGAAAGCTGAAAGGGAGCTGTTGTTACTTAGCAACTTACCCCTGTTCTTCCATCATCTCTTGGAGCTCCATACATTTGAGCTCTACCCTCCTTTTCCTCTCATGGTCCAGAATCTCTCTGTGGGGTTTCTTCACCAGGACAGGTTCTACTTTCGGCTCCTCCTCTTCCTCCGTACCCGGCTGTCCCTCCTCAGTTTTAGCTTGCGGCTCTGCAGTTGACAGCGGCGCCCCTGATCCTGCAGCTGTTCCTGGTTCTGCTCCGGGGACCACGGGCTGGGCCACCCCGTTTGCACCATCTTTGGGAGACGGCACCCTGGTCGCATCATACATGGTTACTTAAATCTGTGGAGACACAGATGAGGGATTGGCAAAGGGTTAGCAGCTGAACACTGCAGTCCTGCAAAGCTTAAAAGCATCACTGAATAGCAGGGGTTTCTGCTCTATTTATTTATTATTATTCATTCTTTTCACATGGTACACATGCTTCACATGGTGATCATGAACCTTTTTTTTTCATTTTCACCAGATGGCATCCAATGAAAAACCCCTTTATGACTCCCACAAATTTATCACGTGATGATAAATCCTAAAGCCATATGCAGTACTTTACATATCTACATTTTGTCTGTGCAGCAACATGTCTGGACCGACTGCAGGCCAGAAATGTTTGGAGAGTAAAAGGTGAGTGGGATGTAATTTGAGTCTAACATCTTATGACAAGCTGCACCATTTCTGCTTGAACTGAGCAGCACACTTTGCAAACAATCATACACAGCAACATACTGCAGACACAAACACGCATCCATCGCTGACAGCAACTTCTGCTCCATAAGTCAAAAGCCCTTAAATGCCTGAAGGCAAGTTAGGAGGCAGAGACTGATTCCTCTTTTAAAGTCTCCGTATCTACTGGGGCATAGTGACGGTATTAAAGGTCACATATCCTACATACACAGTCTGAGATCAGAAAGGAGGATGGAAATGGGGAACCAAAAGGTCTAAAAACAATGAACCTGTGAAGTGTCTGTGGCAGTGAAATATGGAATGCAAGACTGAGGAAAACACTCATTCTGATGCAGAATGAATGCATCCTTTGTTTTTGACTTCTTTCACCTTTCAAGTTCTGGCTCGTTAACTCGTGAAGTGATGAGAGTGTCATTTTTTAGAATAAAAGGGCGTCTGGTACAAGTGCTGTGTGGAACGTGCACTGATCAAGATGGATTGTTCTTTTAAGGCCGGAGCAGAATGTGTGCAGCTAGAGAGGAAGTCGTTTGCTTGCCCACAAGCTTCAGAATCCCAGCCCTGCTTCACTCTCTGTAAAACTAATGGCTTCAATTTTCACAAAGGAGCCTAAAAAACACAGCTGAAGCACTTCATCACTGTCAAACATGGAGGGGGTCAAGTCAGGATGACACTGCGACTGGATGGTCTGAACTCCAGATCTACATCTCATTCTCATCTCTGTTATCTGTTCACCTAGTCCGGCTTAAGCTGCATAGTCAGGCTGTAGGATGTGTTTGAGCTGCTTCTGCTAGTCTTCTACTGGTTAATGGGGATGTGCTTGTGTTTTGAAGTGTCGCGCGCTGGTAAACGAGCCGTGGATGTGTGCGTAGCAACGCTGCTATCGGCTGACGGAACAGGTGGCAGGACAGCAGGAGGCATCATCTCTGCATATATTATACAGTAAATCAGCACTTGATATTCAGTGACAGCAATCTCTCATCTGCACACGCTTGTCTGCAGAAGACTGTCGGGAGAAAAGCTCTCATATATCAAAAGGGGCTTTAAAAAAACATTCAGGAAAAAAATCCCATAAACGATCTTTGTTTGAGTATGAGCAAAAAATGGCAAAAGAATATGTGACATCCAAATCCATTTCCAAATAAGTTGAGAGGCTGTGTAACGTAAATGAAAACAATATGAGATTATTTGAAAATGTCATCGACAAACATGCAATAAAATATAAAAGGTACATACAGGTTAAAAGTAAGACTTTTTTTTATTATTTCATGAAAAAAAAAACATTAGCTCATATTGAATTTCTACATCCAGCACCTCAACTCTTCTACTATTAAAGCATACTGCTGTAATAGATGAAGCCCATGGTTTAGTATTGTCTTGCTGAAATATGCAAAACCTTCCCTGGAAAAGATGTTGTCCAGACAGGAGAAAATGGTGATCTAAAACTTGCATATACTCTCCAGCCCTGTGCAAACTTGTGCATTTTTGCTGACCTTTTGCCCATCTTCACTTCTGAGAGACTCCCTATCTTAGGTGCTCTTTTTCCTCCATAATCTTACTGTTGCCAATTAACCTAATTTGTTGCAACATGTTCCTCAAGCTACTTTTTTATTTGCACTATACTTACTTTTTTCCAGTCTTTTACTGCATTCTGCTTTGATTTACATTGCATGTTACATGTTTTTTGGAACCAAGGTTGTACAAACCATTCACTGAACGACAGATACATACAGAAATGAAAATACAGATACTTCCGCATTCCCACATTTGATGTTCTCCAGTATAAAAGGTTTTGGTCAGTTCAGCATCTGGACCCTGCTACTAAGAAGCCATACTTCTGTAATGGATAAAACATCTGTTTTAGCATTATCTTGTTGAAATAAGCAAGACTTTCCATTATCTGGATGGGGGAAGATGCTGCTCTAAACCTGTACATACTGTTCAGCACTGATGGTGTCTTTCTACATTCTAGTAAGTTTCCAGTTCCAGATACATACTGTAATATATAACCAGTAACAGTCTATGTTAATCTTTTAAAGGGCGCTCTAATAGAAGAATGCAAGAAAACAGGTGACACTGGTGCAGAAATAAAGGCTTACTTCCTCTGCTTCTTGTCGTCCAGTTTGTTTTACACATGAGGTGGTCAGAGAAAGCTTTGCATCTTCCAGCCAGAACAATAGTTTTATAATTGTGCTGGACCTCATGTACTGTATTGCCATGCTGGATCACTGCAGGTATCACAAATTTCACGATTTCTGCATGCCCAGCCATTTAAGAAAGTTTTAGCTATATAAAACTAGAACTGAATGAATATATCCAAGAGTTGGAGTTAAATTCCCCACAATGCTGAACGTGAAGCCTTGTGTGCGAGACCTTGCGGTATATACTGAGCCTTCTTATGTAAATAAAAAAAGGAAAATATAAAAAAAGTATAAAAAAGTATCTATCTTCATCCCAGATTCCATAGTCATTTCCTTTGTTCATGAGAAACAGGAGGGTAAAAGAACTAAATAATTCAATTGTATAATGAAAAAAGCAGAAAGGGAGGCTTGTCATGCAGCTGATAAGGCAGCAGAGTACACGGTTAATTGCGTGAAAGTCCTCTACAGGGACTGAAGGTTATCTCTAGCCGCTGCATTAATGCTGGCACCAGCCTCTTCTGCTACTATAGCAAGGGCTTACACTGTCACATCAAGACAATCACGGACTGTAATTAGTTATTATGCTAAGTGACGTTGTTCAGCCACATGCACAAAAGTGGCAAAATGAGTTATTTGAAATCACAAAGAGATAATACACCCTTAAACAATATCCTGTTTTGGAGGGTGTGATACTGATTGCAGTTGGAATAAAGGAGCCATTAGCTCATGCCTTCTCCCCAATGAATGAAAGAAGATGGCTGCAGTTGTCTGTTCTCAACCTCTGCCCATGGTTTCCTTTCAAGACTGCAGCCTCTCTCCTGCTCACATCACACCTCAAATAAAAGAAACAAAGCACGCAGCAAGAAATAACACCCAGACACATCCAAACATCCAGACACAGTGAGTGTGCAAGGTGCCGGTCTTCACTAAATGTTGAAAGGTTGCTGTAATTTCCATTCAAGCATCGTGATCTCTCAATTACATGGTCGCTGGCAGCCTACGCACGGCTGAGTCATCTCGTACATGCAGTAGAGGGATCACACACTTAAAGCTCAATTAATAAAGATAACAGTCACCATGGCCACAGAGTGAGAAAATCTTAGACACATTAGGGATCTAATGTTATTTTAGGTTAATGAGACAGAAGAGAGGAAAGGGGCTAAACTTGAGCAAAGAGTGTGATCATGTTATGCTTTTTTTTTTTTCAATGAAAGATATCTATTTGAACACATCATTAGACAAGTTGTCCACTTCTGTACAAGGCTACAACATCCTGCAGATTAACATGAACTTGAGGGCATAGAAATCATAAGACCTGGCCATTCAGGGCTGCAGCCCTGCAGCAACCAAACCACATGAAGGTTTCTCTGTGTTTCATACAAGCAGCATAGTTCTTATTACATGACACCACAGACTGATGATGCCTGAGCTGAGCTTATTTTACACAGAGACTGAGTGAGCAAGTTCACCGAGCTGGTCAATGTTGGAAATGAGTTGTAGCTTAGCTGTGATATAAATACAAAGGCAAGGATATACAAGTGAGACTTGATGTGATTTAAATGTATTTCGTCATCACTCAGTCCCCACTAGTCCCCAATAGTCACCATCATCCACACCTTTACAACGTACTGCAGATTAATTACAAACTCATGCATGAGAAGCCTCCTAACAGCTGATGTAAACCACCATGTGTCTTTAATATCATTTGATACTGGAGGGATGGAAATGGCTGTGAGGACTGATGAGGAAAACATAAAAATATGAGAAAAACAAAAGCGCCAGACTTTGACATTGTTCATTAGAAGTTTGAATGGCACTTTTAACATCATGTCACGTTGATGCACCATCTGCTCTCATATTTTATGTGTTTAATTTTTCTCGCTAGATGTGCCCAGGCCTATTCTGCAATATTCTCATTACAGCAGTGGATGAAAAATGCAAAAAACCATTTGCATTTTAATTTCTGAAATGTGTCAAACTTCAGCCAAGATCTTTCTGCAGAATTAACTTTTTTCATCCCATTTTAAAGCCTAAGCCACACTTTGTCTTAATTGCTGATTTGCCTTGTTTTTGTTCATTATTGCAACGGAAACAATATGAAACATCTACGATGTTCTACTCACAGATTTTAATATTTATTGTATGCATTGATGAGCAAAGGGTTTTGCAGTCATTTAGGGTATATTTTCAATTTCCTCTGCTTTTTTTCTGTACTTTCTGATGGACGCCATTGAAGCTGGTTGAAAATAAGCAGCTTGTCTTAACACCATATCAGACCATATGAACATAGTGCTGTATTTATAGGCTAAATATGCACAGCATGGCTCTTGTAACATGGAGCATATTTCTGGCCATCTGTGCCACACATGCAGTCTGACTGGACCTGTTCAAATACTGTATATATAGCACATACAGTATAGTGAGAATATAGACGATAATCAGATTTATTCATGGACATACATAACAATCTAAGTCTGGAGCAGATAGTAAAATGTATTTTAGCACATCTGAGTTACTGCAGATCGCTGTAATAATCCAGCATCATTGCACACAAATTTTGAAATTAATTTTCCTGTTTTCCTGTTTAATTTAGGTCTATTGGCAGGTTGTTGGAGCTGACTTTGAAGGTCAAGCAGAAAACGATACAAAAACAATGGCGTGCTTTGATTTCTGTTGTTCCTCAACAAAAATCGAACAAAATCTACAGCCTGTTTAAGTGGATTTTAATTCAGCAGCCACACTCTAAAGAACAAAACTGGTCACATCGAAGCCACTTTTCTTCCTAAAAGCCGTCTTACTGCTACTCTCCAAACCATCACCCCTCTCTCAAAAGTTGCTATGTGTTGTGCACAATGGCTCCAATGATTGGATCTCATTCAGGAGTGTGTGCACCTCAGCCATGATTACAGTGTGGAAGTAACGAGGGCCTGACCTTGATGGAGACTGGCAGGGAGTAGCTGCAAAACATTCTGAGTGGGTGTCTGCTTTTGGATATACTTTGTGTGCACCTTTTTTTAACAACGAAAGCTCCCCTCCTCTCTCTCTCTCTCTCTCTCTCTGCGGTCCTTTCTCCCATTTTCTATCACACCTTCCCGCTCTCCAAAACAACCTGCCCCTCAGCTGAAAATGAGTGTTTTGTTTTTAGCACTGTGAGAGCTAAACATTGAGGATGTGTTTAGTTCTAACAAGGTCATCCGTCTTCATTCCAGGCACGTTGGACGGCTGTTGGGTGCAGGGAAACAAGCGGCCTCAGCTTTTTTTTATTTATTTTTTTGTATTTTCCCTCTTTTATTTTCGTTAAAATGAGATGCAAGGTGCATGATAAACAAGAAGTTCAACACAAAGCAAATAGAATAGAAGCCATTGTGTCATTTTGAGATGAATAAATCTAAAGTTTTGATGTGAGACATTTCTTATTCAGCTCTGACATTTCATGGTCTCTTGCCATACCTCCGCAAAGGTGTGCAGGTTATGTTTATGGCGGCACACGTTCGTCTGTCCATCTGTCTGGCTGTGTTAGAAACATAACTCAAAAAGTAAGGGACAGATTTTGATGAAATTTACAGAAAATCTCCTAAATGCTATAAGGAACAACTGATTAGATTTTGGGGGTGATCCAGATCCCCACCTAGATCCAGGAAATTTCTTAACATTAGAAATGCCAATATTCCACATAAAAAAAACAGTAATGCGTTACCGGGGGCAAGGAGGGTTAAGTGTCCTGCCCAAGGACACTACAACAGTTGAATTGGTGGAGGTCTGCTCTCTCGGAGTGCTACTAGTTTGTTCTGATCTTGTTATTTGAGGGGAAGAAATGCCTCATCGTTCCACCATTTAGTTGACTTTATCATACAGACATGTTAGAATAAGAACAAATCCTGTCTGTGAGAAGCTTTGGAAGCTTAAAGTAGAGCAGGAATTGCTGCAGGAGTCTGCAGAATTCCAGAGATAGCATTTAGAAGGGCAAACATCTCTCACTCAGATGTAGAGCTGTGCAAAAGTGAATGTGGTGCTGCGAGCAAACAGAACTTTAGGCAGCGTTTGAAGCTGCGATGACACAACAAAGCATCTTACATCAACATACTCAAAATTAATTAGTCGCACAAGGGAGATATAGACTGAGTTTAAGCCAGATAGCAGCTGAAAAGTTTGAGTCCTTGGTGGAAAAGCATCCCTGACAGGACTAAAACACCATAGCACCATTTATTACTTAGAAAATACTTTCACCGAAGAGGAAGGCAGAGATGCCGTTTCTACGGAGACATCTCATCCTGGAGATCAGCTGGGAGTTGACACCCTACTTGAACTCAGAACTGAGTCTGCAATAGTTTGCTCTGCTTTGTACTTCCTCCAAAAATCTGTCTAGCCCTCCCACACACACACACACACACACCATTGTGTCATGTGCAGTGTCTCCTGGGGGAGACGATTAGCATAGTACTGCTCCTGATGTGATTAAAGGGGTCACTAGCAGGGGAGAGATGGGCTCAGGTCTGTGTGTCATTTCCTGTCAAAATACTGAAGATTAAAGCTTCTTCACTGCACAGAGCAATGATAAAAAAAAATGAATAAAAAAATATGGAAAAATGCTTAACAGGCCCACTGATTCACAATAATCTTTAGCTACCTTTATAGGCTTCCAAAATCTTGAATATCAATGCAAAGTAAAGTAGTTTTTCAGGGGAGTTTTCATGGAGGATTTGGCATTGAGTCAATGTGAGCAATGTTATGTATTTTACATGAAAAACTCTGGAGCTAAATGCACAAAATGCCTACAGATCATAGATCACTGTAAATATTTACTGACAACTTGTGTTGGCATTCTGCTCATGATTAGCCTCCTAGTTAAAATGGACTGAAAAAATCATGTGCAACTAACTGTGAAAGTGCCCATTTTATATGGCTTTAACCTTCAAGTTATTATCAGAGTTAACTTTAGGCAACTCAGTTGAATTTAATTCATTGTGAATGCATGAGTCTTAAAATCAGCTATATACTTTGCTCAGGTTGTGTTTTGGTAAACATTTAAAAATCCCTGTAGCATGTTTCTGAATTTTGTTGAGTTTTTTTTTTCTCTAACAGGAGTATTTCCATCTGGACGCTATCTCTATGCCAGGGCTGCTCAATTACATATTCAGATGGGCCAGATTTTCAGACGAACAAACTTAACAGGGCCAGAAATTGTCTTTGGCCAGTAAGTAGCGGGTAAAATAAAATAAAATTTATGGCAAATGTCACATTTGTTTTAATTTAGTTTTAATTTATCGCCACATTTATCACATCATACAGTCTTGTCCTCTAGTACAGCTCTAGTTGTAAGATGCAATAAAATTGCCCTTTTGCATCTTTTTTCCCCTTTCAGAGTTTTTTTCTCACACTGTGGCTACTTCGTACTTTTAAGTATCAGTATCCATTTCTTCAGGTTACGAAACAAACTTATGTCCACTACCTTTTATTTATGTCAAACCATAAATTAATCCAACACATATCCATATTTTCAATATAATGTTCATATTTTTCAGGAGCAACAACCAGCGGCTTCATCTCCTCCTGGGGTGGGGAACAATGTTTATAGTATTACTATTTCATTTAGGCTTTAAACAACCTACATATGAAGTAATTCTTGTCTAAGCCTTGTCTCTTCTCATGTCCATAAAAACCAAACACTAGCCTTCAAACCGGTAAAGTAAGGCCATGTTTACATGACAACGCTGTGAGAGGAAGACGCAACGTTTGTGTTGCGATTCGGCCTCACCTATACACGGTGACGGAGTGTCGGGGGGTGACTCAGCAAAGTTTTGAGGACGGGCTCCAGGGTGGAATTTTCTTTCTACGCAGGGTACAGCGGAGACGTGTAAAGCCAAGGTGGAAGCTCTTGACTATGACGACGTTATTCCCCGCTGTCCAAGTCATATAGGACCTGCACACTCTACAAGCCACGTGAACAAACTAACAATAACAACAACAATGGCGGATCGGTGTTCTTCTTGTGCTGCTACATATTATCAAGTTATTTGGTCTCTTAAAACAAAACTTATTGGTCATTCAGCATCTATGTCGCCAGCGAAGATGTTGTCTTCCAGTGTAATGAGGATGTAGTAGGAACTAGTGTAAACATGGGGTGTATCGTTGCAAGTTTTCAAAGGCCTGGCATGCGTACTACATCATATTCACTCAATTTGCAGTCGTGTCAACGGCGGTCGGATTAGTTCTGACGTCGTATAAAAACTGTTTTTTTCAATTCCGCAAAGGGGGAAAAATTGCTAATTTGGTAGCAGCGTTGTCGTGTAAACGAGGCCTAAATCTCACCCTCAGTAACAGTGGCTGAAAGGCTACCTGCCACCCTCTGTATCTCTGTTGTTTATTGTTTGTCACCCGGACGCTTTAATGGGACAGACCGACAGTCCATCCCCATAAAGTGTCTGGGCGTGTGTGTGGCAGAATCATAAGCTGGGCCACATGGAAGTTGGTTCTGGGCCGCATGTGGCCCGCGGGCTGCCAATTGAAGAGGCTCGGTCTGTGCCGTCGAAATAATCCTTTCCTTTATCTTGTGTTGAAGTATGATGAGCTCTCAGGGCAACTGCATGTTTTATAACCAGATGATCTTTCATGAAGTCTAATAAAATCAGCAAGCTCAAAAACAAGAAAAAACAAACAAACAAACAAAAATTAGCCAGTAAAGAGTATCTAATAGCAGCTCGACCTGCAAGTCCATTAAATCCTCTCCAGATGGCAACCATGAGAAAGTCCATCCAAGTTATCCTGACCAGATCAATGACTGCGTGTATGGGTAGTTATGTGGATTTTAGCTGTAAAAAAAGATGGATTTTAAATGACATATATATTCTGTTTTCTTTTTTTTTTTCAAATGATCAAACACGTTTATGCTTTACAGATGAGCTTTCAGTGAAGACTTCCCAGATGGTTACGTGTAACAAACCATCTGCTGTGTCAAGTTAGCTTGAAGCTACTGTGGACCCAACCAGCATAAAACACCTACATATTCAAACTCAGCCGTTGGATGTTGAGTTGCATTGTGGGTAATCAATGTTACCTCTACTGCATTTATCAGTTAAAAAGAAAAAATGGTGTTGAACCTATAGGGTCCTACCTATAAATAACTTGTCTCCAGTGTCTAATGTAAATTTACGTAATATGCGGGAAAATGTGGAAAAATTCTAAGCACTGAAAACACTGAAAACTCAGAGATACTGAGCTTCTCAATTTAACTCCCTGCTGCTCAAAATAACAACCTGGAGATCTTGGATTATTGCCTAGTTGCTCTAAAGTGATATAAACTGTGAAACAAAAGGATGTGAATTAAAAAATATCAGCAACTGAGCTTCACTTTCTTTACTGAAACACACCCAAGTCTTGGGCGTATTCCATGCATGAGAGAATGAACTGCCTGAAACTCAAACTGAGACAATAACCCAGCATTTTTATTAAAGCAGCATGTTGGTGTGGAAATAATGTGAGTTGACATGTAGGCTTAATGAGCTGCTTTTCAGCCACTATCTTGGACATGTTTAGCTGTCTGACAAAAGAAAATGAAAAATATGTGACTGAGAGCAGCTTCAGGGGAAATTTCACTATATTAATATGTAAAAAGATGCAAAAAGATGGAACTTTAGAGTATTTTTGGAGCATGTAAGTCCATCAAGTTTAGTTGAGTACATGCAGGAATGATTCAAACCCCATTGCATTACATGAATGTGCCCGTCTGCTTTAACTAACAAAAGGAAAAAAGAAAAGAAAATGATTTACTGTTACACATCCTTTCATTTCAGTCCAGGTTGAGTATATTATTCGGCCTCTATTGTTTATCCTTGCTTACTCAGCAGATGTAACTTTAGTAGCATTTCAGATTTCATCAGCTACTTCGACCTTTGTTCTGCTACTACAAGCGTCAGTGCTCTTCTGGCCAGCAAAGCAGTTTTATTTAATACAGTGACAGTAAGCTGCTCTAAGTGAAATTAAAATCAAGGTGCAACAAAATACCGATTGAATTTTGAACAAGAGACTATAAATTACACCCCATCACTGAAGTGGGATGCAAACACTATGGGGACAGAAATGCTTGCAAAACTTGATGCATACTACTTAATACTGTATGACTCATCTGACTTAGAGGATAGAAGAGATTAGGCAGTGAATTTTTTGGGGGGGAAAACACCAAACAAACCTTCAAGGTTAGACATAAAAGCAATTTCCTACACATTGCCCTCATGCTGTTCATGTCACAGAGACATGTGGAGATGAGCCTGTCCCCCGCACTCTGTCCTAGCCATTACAGAATTAATCAATTCTTCACATAAATTAGCTCATCATCATACAAGCCAGCATCCTTGTGCATGCAGCCAGTGGCTGATTTGTTTTAACGGATTTAACCTATCTCCTAGCATCCCTCTTTTACTTTTCATGTATATTCATCTTCCTGAGCTATTTTCCAAAGGCTTAACTTCACAAACCTCATCAGCTGCAATTATTCACAAATTAATATTTCCAAGTAATGATCACCACCCTGCATGATAACAGTCAAAATAAAACACAATGTTCGGCTCAAACGACAGGGAAACCTTTAAAATAGGTTTCCCGAAGAAGCGAGGATGCTGGAGCCCCTCTCACTTCCACAGCAGAGTCAGCTTCAAAGAAAAATCTTATTTCAGGTTTGGAGAACTGGCATGCCCTGAGAATTGGATGGCTTAATAAAGCAGAAGTCCGTCTTCAAAGGTTCACGGAGGAGTTATCAATGTGAGACGTGAGGTTAACAGCCCAGAGAAGAATTTTCCAAACTTTAAAGCTCTAAAAACACCCTAGTGCTCATAAAATCTTCTTCGCTGAAATCTTAACACAGAGACTCATACTTTTTAGATATAATGTGACCAATCTCTGATGGCCATTTTCAATACGAATCCAAAAATCCTGTTAGATAAGATGTTAATCCAATGTAGAGTTCCACAAAAATAGCATTATATTTATGACAACGACTGCATGGAGGACTAACTTCTTTCTATTAGAAAATCCAGAGCAAGATGATCATCCATCTATGAGTTATTGGTCAAGTGTGCATACCTTTATGCATCAAGAAAACAATCTCAAATACTGCCTGAAGACCCAATATCTTAACAAAAAGCAAAATGAGGGAAAAATGTTTCTGGTGTTGTGGGGACAACAAATTCCACCAAGTTAAATGACACAGAGGAGGTGATGTGGCTGTGAGGGAGCCCAGAAGTCAAAGTTCAGACTCTGAAAACCTCGAGGAATTTACAAGGAAACAAACCCATTCTCATCGTCACCGGCTTTCCCAACTTGGATTTCACGCTGTTATTTAAAGCCATTGTGAAAAAGTCTCACTTTATCCGGCTGCAACTCCAACTGTTTCATCATGTTTGAACTCTGTGTGCTTTTAAAACATCTGAAGACATGGTATTGATAGGGATGAAATCTTTCTCCTATCCACCTGCCTGCTGTGTTACGGGGGATTGAGCCAGTCAAAATGAGCGCTAGCTGAATAGAGTCGATGCCTTGCGGCAATCTGAAGCCAATCTCCACACTGCTGCAGCTCTGAAATGAGGCTGTCCTCTTTTCCTCCTGTCTCGACTGCTGCTATTTAATTGACATAGCACTCTGGAGCACAGAGCGATCAGCCTCCTGATACAAAGTGATGGCTGTCAGTTAGCAGCGGACGGTCAATCCTTGACTGCCATCACCCTGGGCAAAAAAGACATACATTTGAGGCCTCGACAACAAAAGCAAGGGGCAGCATCCCCCCCTGACAACACATAATAATCACCTTCTTCTGTTAAGGGCAAAACATAACAACATTTCTCAAACTTTCCATCATTGCCCATAAAAATTAATCTTCTCAGTTCAGCCAGAGGGTTGATTCGGTTTTCTGCATTCACATTAAATATAAGGACCGTAATCATCTGCAGGCAGCTGCCTTCCACTACCATCACACAGCTTTATGCTAAACAAAATGTATGCAGGCCAATGAGTTATGAGCACCAAGCTCTGGTTAATTCTACTTTGGACTGATGTTGTCACTTAGCTGCAGACGAATGAACCAAATGATTCAGGTTCATATTTCTCTACAAGGTAACATCAATTTGGTTTATTTTAACTTCAAACATTCAAACCTCACTCTTTTAAACTGATTTAAATTCATGCTATTGCTATTTATTAGAGCCACTTATTCATTCTTTTTGCTTGAATAAGACTTCAAGCAATCGGCTCATTTGGATCCTCTGTTCATGATTTTTTTACCATCTGAGACTTAACAATGCTGCTGATATTGTAAAAGAAAAAAAGAATTACACACGAGGCACAAAGGCCAAGTGAACAACTGTGTGACTTTGAAAGAAGAATAATGCATTTGCTGCGTTTATTGGTTCTGCTTTTCTGTTCAAAGAGGGCTTTTCATCTCCAGTTATAACACTCGGGAGGTGAAAGGACACTCAAACGTAGTTCACCTTTGTTCCAAACAACCAAATACACAACATTTTCTCACACTGTTACAATATGCGGACCATGTTCTATCCTTGAAGAACTGCTTTTACATGTAATGCACTAACAATTGAAAATGTTCAAAACAGCAGCTATCCACTTATACTTCATGTGAAGCAGCAAAGAGAGCTTTTGTCCTTAATTGTAATTATTAGAATTATTACTTTAGTAAAATAAAAGTCCTCTAAGGGAAAACAATGAATACCATTACACTAAATGAAAATAAAAGACATGCAGCTTATTTTTCATTATATTAACACAATAAAAAACGAATCAAAAGCCTTTACAAATCTATTGTAGGTCAATACACTGAAGGGAAACTTGCAGTCTTGTGAGCTTACGGAGCTACCAGCCTGTTGATGTGATAACATCTCACCCTGCTTTTTGTTATAGACTTTGTTGAAACATTCTTGTTATTTCACCACAAGTAAGGACATTTCTGTTTGGTTCATTATTTCTCTCCTTTAGTAATACCGAGTGAATACCAGCAGGAGAATATTGCAGCGGATTTTGACACATTTTTGTGGTATTATGCCTAAACGTTTAGATGTGTTGTTCATTCCACCGAAGCACAATCCTTAGAAGTTATACCTCATTGTCTTCGAGTACTGATGCTTAGAAGGTGCAATGTTCTCAGTGTTCACCAAGTTAGTTTAGCATATAACATTTTCAGTAAACCGAAGCACAGCTAGGGCTGATGGGAAGATCAGCATTTGGTTTTAAATTAAAGCAGTGAACAAGTTAGATAGCAAAGACAGTTATCACCAATGAGAGGGGAAATCATCCTGAAGGGGAACATTGAATTTCATAACAATGTTTCCAAAGGTTTTTGAGAAATTGCTGTCCACATGGCTAAAAAAAAAACGACGACTTCTTAAACCTGACAGTCTTTAAGGTCTTCAAGGCCCCCCTTAACCCACTAAAAATGAATGTCTGTTCATTAAAGGGGACATATTATGCAAAAATCACTTTTATAAGTCCTTGGAATAGTCTCTTACAATGTTCTAAGTCACGAA